>JAPWTK010000154.1:600000-1008023 GCA_029963805.1 Aromia moschata | reverse complement strand
GTTACACAGTCGCATCTCATCTCGGCACAACGCTTAATTCGAGTAACTATTTCGCGTCTCGTTGCGGCGTATCACGCTAGTAAAACCTTTCAATAATCCACGGTGGTGTTCCCCCATCTCCTGGAGACAATTCGTCTTTTCGCCGCGACGCGACAAATTAACATTTTCGAGAATCAACAAGCGGTGTTTCCATATCTGCTGAAGACACCTAGAGACAGAAAATACGGCACCCAGGGTCATCCAGGACATCGCAAATCATACAGTCCGTAAGTAGATGCGTTAAATGTTTCGCCAACAAACAACAGCATAACAAACTCAATTTTAAATCATATATGTACATATATGTTATATATTCAAGCTGAAACCATTCGCTTCAATGTATTCTGAACTAAGCCTACGCAATTTTATTATTGCAAGTTAAATGGACCTAGCAGGAATGGCTTTAATTTCTCGGATACGTTTTACCGTTATTTATACCTGTATACGTTATTTGGTATCTCACAACACATACGATTTTGTAAATATCACCATAAAAAGTAATTTAATGGTATTACGTCTGGACTTCTGACAGGCCATCGCACAGGCCCCCGTTCCCGATCCATTTATTTGTAAACAGTATATTTGAAGTGTCTGCTATTTCCTGGCCATTTTGAGGAGGATCAACGTCCTGGTTCCACCATAACTATCGCATAATATTTATTGGCGCGTCTTGAAGCTGTTACAGAAGAATACTATTTAATATTAATGCGCCATATACCCAGAAAGTGAAACTACTTTTTTATTATAGGGCCAAGAATTTTATTCCTCCACATGCCAACTCACATATTAAAAGAAGTTCGTCCCAGTGATCTGATTTACAGTTTAAACTACGGCACTGGTCTTACCATACCAAAATACCATTCGCTAGAAATTTGTGAGATTATATTTGAATTGTTATTAATACGAGGATCAGTCCAGAAATAAGTTTCCTTATTTTTAAAAATATTAAAAATATGTATTTAAAAAACATTAAAAAAATGTATGTATGAACACACATACAATTTTTTCAATATATTTTTTATACCGAGAATAAAATTGTTGTAATCCGGCGTACCCCGGCGTGTTCATTTGCGCCAGTTAGTTGTTGACCCACGTTTTCACTTCCTTGTCTGTTTTAAATCGTTCACCTCCCAGGTGAGCTTTCAGTTGAGGAAACAAACAGAAATCACTTGGTGCAAGGTCAAGTCAATATGGCGGATGACCAAAAACTTCCCACTTGAATTCGGCGAATGTAAAATAAATCCTGTGTTTTTTGAGCGGAATGGGGACGAGCGTTGTCGAGAACTTTTTTTAACAAAAGATCATGACGTTTTCTTTTGATAGCGGTTCGAAGCTGTCTGCATTAATTGCTGCTCCTATTTCCAGATAATCAGCTAACAAAACACCTAAAGAATCCAAGAACACGGATCACTTTTCCAGCAGAGTGTGTCACTTTTGCTATTTTCAACACACTTTCATCTGGTCTTTCCACACCGTACTCTGGAGTTGAGCTATGAACCCATGGCTTATCAACTGTTACGATACGCGAGTAAGTTCTTGGCTCTCACGTTCAACCATCTTCACAAAATTTCTAGCCGCAGTTAATCGTTGTTGTTTGTGATTTTCGCAATTTAAGTAAGCAACAATTTCATCAGTGGTAAGCCTTCTATCATTTGAAACAATTTCACGGAAGGCCGTCACAACGTCGTCTCCGATAACAATAACTGGTCTCCCGGTTCACTGCTCATCGTGCACATCCTTTCGTCCATTTTCAAATTCTACGCGCCAACGACGTACCATTTGGATACGCATACACTTATCACCATAAACAGTAGTTAATTCACGATGAATATTCTTTCATCACTACACTTTCACCACTGGAGGTTAAAAAACCGCGCGCAATTTGCAACTGGACACGTTTTACAATGGTGTTTCCACAGATTACCAAAGATTATTACTACAGAAAGTAAAAAACGCAAAAATTTTAAACTCTTAATTGACACACTTGACAATAAATATTTGTTTCGCCCTTTATACGAAAATAATGTAAGTTTTAATACTGTAAGAAATTTTATGATCTAGATTACTATGTTACATATCTCTTTAGGGCATCAGCTAAATATCTCTTTAGGGCATCAGCAGCGTCCCCTATGTTCATTTATCGCGATGAAAGAAAACAATACTCTTATCGGTTAATTCGTATGTAAGAGAGAGTTCGAATAAACGGCATACTTTGCCCTATAAAGTAAACCGTCGGAAGGTTGACTGTGGGTGTTTCTATGTTTACAAGCCAACTACTGTCAACGACGACCTCGTACCCCCACTTACTCTTAACTTACTTTTACTTAGATTTTTTTAGAGAATCACACAATCCGATAAATGCTTTTAGTATGCCAGAAGGACGACATATAATACATATAGCGTATGTTGAGAGAAACAAAATAGCGAAACTTATTTATGGACTCACCCTCGTACATAACATATCGCATTTTTTCAAATTTGAAACCAATGAGGGCTATCGCGTATGACTTCGCCGCTAGAGGCGCTAGTGTGGCGTGAGGTCTCCGAAAGATCAAATGTCACTGTTTGTGGTGGATTACGCGGGTTTATTTTTAATTAGAATAATGTGAATATTTTGCAATATGTGAGATTAATTATGGCAAATATGAGTTACGGGTCAATGAATGTCAGTTCTTTAAAAGCGGAGCTAAGAAAAAGAGGTGCAAAATTAAACGGGTTGAAAGAACAGTTAATTCAGAGGTAAATTTGTTTACTGTTTACAAACACATTTTTTGTCAAAAGTATGCTTATTTACCGAGGTTACAGCTATGTTTTTTCTTTTTACAGACTTCAAGACTATGATAATGACTTTGATATATTAATATGAGAAATAATAATTTTATTGGAAACTTATGTCCTCCTTTTTTCCGAACAAAACGGTACTGCTGCTCGATATTTTTACGGTACGGTTTTAAGGCATTAAATATGTTTTAAATGTAAACTTTGGTTTCACGCCCGTAGTAACAAACTTTGACAGCTATACTTCAGGACCTTACTCGACAGTGGCGCCAACTGTTGAGTACAAAAACGGTAGCCCTCATTCGACCGAAATTGTTTGTATCACTTATAGATTTATATTCTTTCCGACAACCCCCAATGGTACCCGCGAATTTGTGACAGGCTGGACACCTGGACAGTAAATAAATGTCCCTAGAATAACTTCGAGCCCATTACGTACTGATACATGTGGTCTCGTGTGGAAAAAAAACTACTTACCCTTTCGAATACCTTCGGGTGCGCCTTTAGCTCCACCTTCGGCTTGTGCAGCGGCGTCTGCGGCAGCTCGGCCGCCTCCGCCACCGCGTCCCCCTCCGGCTTCTGCCTGGACAGCGGCCTGTGCGGCTTGCCGGCCAGTTCGCTACCAGCGACGTCGGCGCCGTCCGTCGCGTCCACCGAGCCGCCGCTGCTCTGCGTCGACACCGAGCTGTGGCTGTGGTTGTCGCTGCCCTCCGGCACCAGGTGGGCGCCCGCCATCGGACTCGAGCGGCCCTCCGCGTTCCTGCTCTTGCTCAGCACCGTCGTGATGTAGTTGTCGCAACCGATGAGCTTCTTGCCGTTCTCCATGAGGGCGGCCTTCACCTTGTGACTGGGCGTCGTGGCCACATCACCGTCGGACAGCGACGACGTCGTGGACGCGTTGCTGAACGACTTGTAGTCCTCGTCGGTGTCGATCAGCTCGAAACCGAACGTGTCCTCGAGCTTCTGGATCTTCTTCGGCTTGTTCTGCCGGTGGACGGCGGGGGGGGGGTGAACGCCCCCAGGGCGTGGGACCTCTCCAGGGGCCGGTGCAGGGTGCGCGGGGGCAGCGGGGGCGCGATCGCCTCCCTGAGAAATCCATGCCGCACGCGCTGTCCAGATTCTTCGGCTCGGCTTCCGGAGACGGTGACGTGGAGGCGTTCCAGATCTGGTAGTACTCCTTGCTGGGCGACTTGGAGCCGAGCGTCTTCGAGCGCACCTTCTTCTTGGTGCCGCCCATCGTGTCGGCGACGAGGCCGTTGGGGGATTTCTTCTTCGCCCCGGAGAGGATCTGCTGGTCCTTGGTCGAGTCCAGGTCCTCCAGCGAGTTAGACTTGTTGAGATGCGGCGGGTCGCTTTCGTCTTGGAACGCGTCGTTCTCGATGCCGTTACATTTCTGCTTCTTAATCCTGATGAACTTCTTCAGCTTGTCCACGGGGTGCTTGATGATGAGCGATTCGGACTGGGCGAGGTAGTCTAGAGTCGCACCGTCGTAGTAACGGAAGCATAGCAGCTTTTCACAGTCTGGAAAATAAATATTTTTTGTCAAACCCGAAGTGGTTCAAAACTCAAAAGGCAGAAACACTATACTGGGTCGCTGATATGTATGGAAACGGTCGAATATTTCCTAAAGTAAGATAGCTAGCGGAAAATGTTAATACACAAACATTTTAGGGTTCTTTAAAATATATTACTGTAAAGAAAAAGTAAGTATACAGGACCAGTCAAAAAGTCATGACGAAACAGTTTCTATTTCTTGAATGGAACACCCTGTATATTATTCCATATTTCAATTCTTCTCGAAATTCTCAACAAATCGTATATCGTATACCTAAATTTAACCGTTTTCGAGATATTGAATTTTGAAAATAACTTTTTACTACTCTCTTTATTAAAGAAAAAGCCCGAAATGATGGATATTTATTATGAAAATTACACAAGGTGGAAGATATGGATATGATTAAATTTTAATTATTATTTATTTACAGAAAATAAAAAAGCATAATTGTTCAGGATTGATAAAAATGCATGAAACGAAAAAATTTATTTTTTAATGAATGTCCTGGATATTTTAAATTTTACGAAAACAATAGTTATGCCAGAAAAAAAAGAGAGAAAACAAGTTTTAATAGACAATGAATTCACCGAACAAAATTTTGTAGTGAATGTAAAAGGGTGTTGGGAGGAATGCTGCAAATTCCATTCCTGATTCTTTCTTGCAACCCTTCGATATTTTGCGGCCTATTTTTGTAGACTACACTTTTTATTTGACCCCACAGAAAAAAATCAAGTGGGGTCGTATCGGGAGACCTAGCTGGCCATTTGCCCCCCTGCGTCCAATCCATTTATCAGGAAAAGTTTCACTAGATATGCCCGTACCACACGCCAGTGGAGGAGTTCCATTTTGTTGAAATCATATTTGTTCTGTCGGTAAATTGGGATTGTTATTGTTCGAGAATAATCGTCTAAGCTCTGGAATAATATGCTCTTGCAAAAGTAATAAATATCGTTCAGAGGTCAAATATATAATTGGACCTCTGTTTATATCCGTTTATAAAATAGGGTCCTATGACGTGTCCACCAAACATTTACTTTTTGTGGTCGTTGGGTGTGAACTTCCTCCATCCAATGTGGATTTTGGTCTGACCAATAACTACAGTTGTGTCGGTTTACGTGCCCGTTCAAACAAAATGTAGATTCGTCCGAAAACAATATGTGGTTGAAAAAGTTGACATTTTCGTTTAATTTATCCATAATAACTTCGCAGAACTCGATTCTACGATCAAACTCGTCTTTGGAATGGAATTTTTGCCGTTTGCAAATTTTTTTAATGGAATATCGACTCATGTTATGATTTAAAGCCCTCTGTTGTGTCGAATTTATTGGATTTTCTACCACATCTAACATGACATTCAAAGAATTTTCTTCATTTGTCAGGCTTACTGGTCTTCCAATTTTTGATCGATCTTTGACACCTCCAGTTTCATGAAAACGCTGCAATGTTTTTGAAACGGTTGATTTAGAAAGAGGTTCCCGATCAGGACGCAATTCATTAAAAATATCCACTACTTGGTCACAACTTCGTCTTCTATCACCATATCCTATGATCATTAAAATTTCAATACGCTCGGTTTCACTTAAACGTGCCATTTTTGCGTGAAAATTATTCACACTAAATGTAGGTATTTTTGATATGTGTTGTCAAGATCATCATTGTTAGACAAAAGAACGAACGTTGTTATGGAGCTAGAACCTTTCAAAGGTAACTTGATGGACTATAAACTTAATGGACTAAAATATTTTTGTATAATTTATAAGAAAATGATTTTCAAAATTCTATATCTCGAAAATGGTTAAATTTAGGTATACGATGTGTTATATGAATTTTGTTTAGAATTTTGAGAAGAATTGAAATATGGAATAATATATAGGGTGTTCCATTAAAGAAAAAGCAACATTGTTTCGTCATGACTTTTTGACTGATCCCGTACATTAATTTTTCGTTGATGTAATATATTTTAACCGTTTTCATACATATCAGCGACCCTGTATAGTGTCGTCATATATCAACTTAATTCCAAAATTGAAAAATGCACTGATTCCCTGTATTTTCAATAAAAAGTTTCCAAAACGTATAACATCATTTTGTCGACAACGATGTTTGTTTCGGTGAATATGAATACGAATGCTGATATGCATGTTAGACATACATATTAAGATTGAATACAACTCAGAGCTCTGCTGAGGAAAGCAAATTGTCATTTGTTGTCAACTCATTTTAGAAACAAATGCCAAACATTTGATTCTAGGAGTTAATCCTGTAGCTTATTGTATTCTTTGTGTTCATTAGTAATAATCACAGAAAAAGCATAATACAATCTAGTATTAACCCTAGAAATTCTAGAATACTTACAAGGGTTAACAGTAATCCCAGTAATTAGCATTAAGTATAACTTAGTTAACCCTAGTATTCTAGGGTTAACTAAACGAAATTCGTTTATCCCCGGATCCTTCACCAACATTTCGCAAATGTACAATGAGTTCGTGAGTTTGATTAGGTACACACTTAAAATTCCAGTGTGTAAAAAGTTGCAAAGCAAAGGTATCTGGATTACAATGTCGAATGTCTATGTAACTCATGAGATGGGTGCCTCGATAAAGCAATTTATGGCATAGGTCGACAGGTTATTAGTAAATACACCGCTGTATTGTAAAACGGATTAGGTACATCAGCTATATGTAAACGATAAGACGGTAAAACCTAGACCGATTCAAATAAGAACCAGTATGTGGAACAAATAGTACTTTATGAGAATAGTGGACAAGAAAACGCAATTGACGGTTAAAAAAATTAGAAAAAATAATGGCGTCCAATGACGACGGTTACCTGAACGACAAATTGCAAAAAGAATGGTAGTTGCACCAGTGGCGGTGCGTGATATTTCAGTTAGCCATATCTTGAAAACGACGCATGGGACCCACTTCACTTTTTAGGTGATGACTATACACCTCTTACAGAAAGGATATATAGTGAAAAAACCGTCAGCAAAGTTTGCGAAAAAAATTTTCAAAAACACTGGAGCACTCCCTGGGTTATCAGTAACGCTCTGTGGAATATTTGCAGTATATTTTTTTTCATAATCTAGAAACAAATATAAGGAGACGTTTTTCGATTTGTTACAAAATATTTTTGTTTCAAAAAGTTATGGCCATTTTAATTTTGGGAAACAAAATGTTCCTATAAAATTAAATTTTATATTATATTATAATTATTATATTTGTTTCTAGATTATGAAAAAAAATATACTGCAAATATCCCACAGAGCGTTACTGAGAACCCAGGGAGTGCTCCAGTGTTTTTGAAAATTTTTTTCGCAAACTTTGCTGACGATTTTTTTCACTATAAATCCTTTCTGTAAGAGGTGTATAGTCATCACGTAAAAAGTGAAGTGGGTCCCATGCGTCGTTTTCAAGATATGGCTAACTGAAATATCACGCACCGCCACTGAGTTGCACTAACGTAGTGTGCCGTTTTCTGCGTAATCCAGAAAGTCGTGGCAAAGGATATAAGAACTGAAAAACAGCAACAACCGAAAAAGAACGAAGAAAAATGTTACGATTGGCATCAAATTCTGTTTCATCCGCGCATGCCATTCAGAATAAATCTGCTATTTTCGCGAGTATGTGGACGGACCATGGCTTATCAGAGCGAGTCCTTTCTCTCGAACAGGATGGCAAAAAAGGACAATGTCGAAAAGGAGACATTTGCCTTTAGTCATTGTCGAGGTCACTGTATTCAAGCTATCCGAGACGTTAACAAATGACATAATTTTCATTAACAAATAGGTTTATTTCATTAACAAATAGGTTCATTTAACACAAAGCAAACATTTTAAAAACTAGAAAAGTTATTAGCTAATAGCTAATAGCTAGTTGAAGATCATTTAGAGAGTGTATTATAAGTAGAGTCGAGGAATCGCGCACCCTAACAGGACCGCATTAAGGTAAAGTAGGTAGCACTAACATTTGTACTCACACAACAACGAATTAAAAAATCTTATATTTTCATAAAACATTACATTACATCTCGTATTTTCATGAAATTAGCAAATCATGATGAAAATCATCTGTAGAGATTGAGATCATAAATAAAAATATTTTTTGGACAAATTCGTTTTGTTTGGCAATCTAAAATAGCTTGATGAAAACTTAATTTTAAAGTCAATTATCTCGAAATTTCCTTATCAACGTACTACTTTTTTATATTACCACACGCAGAAAATGGTCCTCTTTTCAAATCTGTTAAACAAATTAAGGTTGTAATAACATAGCTTGAAATGGAATTTACAGGAGCATTTATATATTCAAAAATGTGTCGGAGAAACAAAACTGACTTGTTAGAACATTTTTTATTTACTTATTTTTTGTAAAAACTGTCACAAAAAATATATCAAATTTCAAACTTTACATCCTCATTGTATGTAGGTATTTTTTAATATGTTCGAAAACTAAAAGTTAGTCCATCCAATCCAATCATTCTAGAGACATATATATTACGTATACGTACATAATTAAAATGAAAATTCAGAACAGGTTTTCAGAACATATTGGCGATACATTGGCTACGCAACTTTCTCCAATTTATGACGTATAAACGGAAATTACTTTGTAGCGACTAATTTAAATTTAGTCCGATGGGGTTTCATCGATGATTAAACTGCGATGATTAATTTAACATGAACTAAATTCGGTATGACAAATATTTTTAATTAGGTACATGATATATTACCGGTTTACATATATGTATGTACTTGTTTAAAAAAAACCTTAAGGCAGGTCAATATAGTTATGTCATAAAAATGCAAGAACTAGACGGCAACAAAGACAAAGTGTTAAATATGTTGATAAAAGACTGGTACTCTCTAGATGGTAGACAAATTACTACCTCCAAATTAACACAAATTATATACTGAGTAAGTATATCTATTAGCTGTCCTGCATTTCATAATTGACTAGAAAATTAAGAAATACGAAATATTTTCAGTTTACTTAATACTGGGTGGTCCATAAATATGTCCAGACAATAATATAAAAACAATACTACCTGTACCTGTAACTAGCAAAAGATGGAGAACTTTTTCCATGACAGGTAATTAAAAAACTTTTTACTTTAAGAACAGTTAATTTTTCATTTAAAAATTCATTTAAAAATGAAGCAGGTCCATTATAAAGCGAGAATAATTCTTTGTATTTAGCCATCAGCCGTTCATTGTATTCAGCCATCAGAAATCACATATCCGGATTTCGATCTTATTAGATCTTATCAGTGATCTGACGACAAATGACAAAATAGATAAATTAATAAATACAGCGGTTCAAAATTGAGCCTGTAAATCGCATGTGTCGAACCTACTGTCGGGCAGTTTATATCCACGTTTACAAATTCAGTTAACCGGCAGGGTATCGCCAAGATTTTGTGCAATATTTTTCAATACAATTCAATTTCAAATTAGGATATTTAAAAAAAATGAAATTTGGAGTCTTTTTTGAAAACTGGCAGACATACCTACATGTGAATTATAGCAGGGAAAATGTAGCGGCATTAAGTTACTCATCAAATTGTCTACAACTTTGCCAATTTAATCGTTTTCCTATCTCTTATAACGAGCCATAAAAAAAAAGTCATCAAAGTTGGCCGAGCAATAAAATACGTATTTCTATTCTTATCTATTATCTTAAATTTATAACATCAAATATAAATTGTGACAGCCACTTGTCAAAAGTTTGACAACAACAAAGTTTCGTTATGAGCATCGACATAAATGTTATTTCCATCACTCTCGTCCATAGCCAGATTTGATGACGTTTTTTTTAGACGGCTCTATAGCTTCCAAGATACACCCATGGCGGTACACCCATCGCCAATTCTGGACACACTGTATACCTAACGGCTCTTCTACCATCTCTTCACGGCCTACTGCTTTCGAAAATATGGTTAAAAATAAAAACTTACATAATTCATTTTTCATGAACAGAAAAATATCAATTAACATACATCTCAAATTCATTTGACAACCTTTCTCACGTAGTGACGTATAGGTAATAGGTTTTTATGTTAGACTAGCGACCCGCCCCGGCTTCGCACGGTTTACGACATCACATTAGAAACCTCTAAAATTGTCAGTGTTTCTCAACTATATTATGCATGTATTATACATATAAACCTTCCTCTTGAATCACTCTATCTATTAAAAAAAAACGCATCAAAATCCGTTGCGTAGTTTTAAAGATCTAAGCATACATATGTAGGGACATACAGCGGGAAGCGACTTTGTTTTATATTATGTTATGATTATGATACCTAATGCTACAACCATTACTTGAGAAATGCATCAATATGTCCAACTTCAATTTAGAAGGCTAGTAAAATCAGTCCAGAGAAATCGTTTTAATTACTTCCCTTTATTACCACAAATTGTAACTAATGAAAAATGGTGAAACATTACTTACCATTGTGCGTCTGAGGTATATCTAGAAGCCACATTGTACTCTGCTCTTGTCCACCGATTTGCTGCCTCGCGAGGCACTCTTCCACACTACTGCTATCTGAAACAAATATAATAATTTAACTAAATATAAATAATATAATTTTGTTTATTTAAAGATAATTAAACAGTGCGTATCCGCTACGAAATGCGTCTGGTAAACAATAATCTCATATGAATTTAACTGCCTTCAAGAGAAACTATTATATTATATTATATTATAACGAACTATTTTTAGTCACACGGAAAATAGCATTATTCCATATCTAACATCATTTATTTACTACATCAAATAAATTGTTGCTTAAACATTACGACATGCAATTTCTTTGCATTTTTTAAGACTATATCTAAAAAAAATACATAATTAAAAATATGATATTTGAATTCTTATATATATCTTATGAATAAAAACCTATAAAAATTATGTGTCACGTTCATTTTATTTCACATTTAAGATACACTATTCCCTTCTTCACACAGATAAAACGATAAAGCTAAACCGAAGAACGAATTGTAGAATTGTTTGTCACTTTTTTGTAAAACAAAAAAAATATTTAATAAACGCATAATGGTGTATTGTAAAAGGAAAACTGAGGATGTGAATATGAATGAAACGAAGTTCCGAAAGAAAACGAATTTCTTTTATGAAAGTAAAAATATAATCAAATAACTAGGTACTGCATACTGTCTGGTTTTCTGATTCATATACTTTCGTAATTCCAGAGTAGGCTTGTAGATTGTATTTGCTATTTAAAATAAATGTATATTTTAAATTAAACTTAAATGTGCATTTTGTTTCATTTCAATAAATTAAACAGTCATGTTTTGATTTTCCTAAATGTGGCACTGTTTAAGTAGTCGGGTTTGTTAGTAATTAGCTTTTGTTTCCTTCCAGACGTTCCAACCCTGGGATTTGGCTTAACTTGTTCTCATACGAAAATACGACCGTGATTAGTGAAGTAGGTCTGTGTCACATACATAAAAAACAATAGCATTATAATTATACAGCTTAGAATAGAACATTATTGGTTGGTATTTGATCAAACAAATTACCAATTAGTAGCATATTTTTCTTATTCTAGTTCTTAGAAATAAAAATGGTTAATAACTGAGGAAAGGTTAATTATTAGTGCAATGAAGTCCTGACCGAAGTAGTATAATCAATGACCACATTTTTTAAGTCTTTCAAGGTGGTATGAACTACGAGGTGTGTAAATTAAGTAATGAGACTGGCAACGTAGCGCCCGATCTAGCAATACTGCGGAGAAGGGACTTGGAAGGACGGTAGTTTAACATGCACCTTACGTACAAGTTTGAATTTGTTAGAGTCATTTGTTTGTTCTTTGTGCCTGTTTTTGCAAACCGTTTTTTTCTAGTGCGTTTTAAAATGAGTGACATTAATTTTGAGCAAAGGTGTGCTGTCAGGTTTTGCTTCAGATTTCAAACTCCACAAACTTTTCAAACACCACGCAGCGGAAGGCATTCATTCTCAACAATCGATGAAAATGTCGAAAGAATATGGAATCTTGTGCATTCAGATTGTCGGTTGATGACACGTATTATCGGGGAAGAGTTAAATTTGAACCACACCACTGTTCATCAGATTTTGACTAACGAATTGGGGATGAGAAAAATCTGTGCAAAAATGGTTCCAAAAAAACTTTTAGCAGTAACAAAAGTTGCTTTTTTGATAGCCAAGGAATTGTCCACAAAGAGTGTGTGCCTCCAAGCAGGCCAAACAGTAAATCAACACTTTTACAGAGAGGTTCTTGAAAAACTTCGAAAAAGGGTCATGCGTGCAGACCAAACATCAAGAACAACTGGATGTTGCATCACTACAATGCGCTTTAACACATAGCCATTTCAGTAAACGAGTTTTTAGCCAGTAAAAATATTTCTGTGGCTCTTCAACCTCCTTATTCGCCGGACTTGAGTCCTTGTGATTTTTTTCTCTACCCGAGATTGAAAAATCACCTGAAGGGACGTCATTTTGGGACCACAGAAAACATTTAAAGGGCTGTAACCGATTAGCTGAAGGCTATTCCAGTATATGAGTTCCAGCACTGCTATGAGGAATGGGCGAACCGTTTCCAGCGCTGGATGGCTTCCCAAGAAAGTTATTTTAAAGGAGATAATACTGAATTGTAATTCAATTCGAATAATAAAAAATTTAAAAATCAGTCTCATTACTTAATTTACGTATATTTAAGCTTGGCAGAAACGAGTTGCGATTTAACCAAACTTACCTTAGTCTAAAAATTTTTGGTAACCAAGACATAGAGTGTCAAAGTTGTACTTTTATTTTCGATTTCCCAAAATTAAAAACAAAAACAATTTTTTTTACAAAATTTGGTGTTTGAGGGTGTAATTTTGATGTAAATGGGATATACCTTTCTTATAACGAAATAATATATGTACCTCCCAATTAATGAAATAGATATGAGAAAAAATTCTAGAATATTGACGAATATGATAATTATTGTTTTGCTAAAGAAAGTTGGAGAAACCCTCACATTAGATTCGGAGTGGCCGCGGATCTAGAACAGTGGTTAGAGGAAAGAGGAAACTTGGAATCCATTTGCAGAATATTGCGAAAATACGATTACTATGGATAAATATCTTAACAAAAATCGTACATGTCTGCAAAGGTTAGAAAAGCCCGGTATGAGTTGACTAATTGTGAGGCATATTGTAAGGCCAGATATTAAGTTTTTAGAAAAGTTTGGTTTTCTCCGAGCTATTTGTGCATAATAGTCACGTTTTCACAATATTCTGCAGATAGTTTCGGAGTTTTCCTTTTTCTCTAAACATTGTTCCACATGTTGTTCCATGTCTGCGACTAATTTCGGAACACCCATTTGAGGGTTTTCGCCAACTTTTCTATGAAACCAATGCTCATCTTATTCCTTGTCTTATTCATTTAATTGACTTCTAGGATTTTCTTTCGTGTATACTTTACTTAATTATGCATACGACCACCCTCTTTATATTTATTTGCATATCATAAACTGTCGTCGATCACTTTACATGAACAATTTCAGCTATTTGTTCCTTTATTCGTCGTGCCGATTGATCTTTCGTGTAATATGCTATAATTAATAAGTATAATAGCTCTAATAGCTACACTGGTTTCTTTTTTCTTCGGGGGATATTATTCATAATCGTTAATATAGTCCCTATCGCTTGTATTCACAAACACATTTAAAATTTCATCAAGTTAATTGTACTTTTATGTTGAGACTCAGGAAGACTAAATTCACTTTAATTTCTTCTAAATTTGTCTGCAAAATCTTTTGTATGCAAAGATACAGTCATTTGCAAGTAACACTTTTTTCGGATGTAACAATACTATTTCCTTATTTTTTTGGTACAGAGTGTATAAGAAAAGTGTTATAAACGCATTCCTTTACTCAAGTGACTTGAGTCACTTCCTCGCTTAAAACTTCAAAATTGAAAGACATGCTTCTTGTCTGTTATCGAGCCCTCACAAAAATTATAATGTTTCCACTCGAGTATTTTCCTGTTATGTTTTATTTATATTGAATATATATTTTTGAAATGCTCTATAGCAACATCGCGATTTCTCTGGTCGTTGCAGAGCTTTATTATGTAATATAATTATGTAAGATATTGCAAAATTTTGGCTCGTCTGATTTAGTGTTAATTGTATTTTGTTCGTCTACTATTAAATTACATTTTGCTTTTAATACATAAAGCTAATAAAAAATCCAAAAAGTAGTTTTAGCCCAAAAACAACTCGTATTCTTCTTGAAAAATGACCCTTGGAAACTCTAACCGGGTTGGCCGGTGTTGACTTATAATACTACCAGCTAAAAAAAATTATGTGGAAGCGTTGTGAAAAATACAAAAATTAAAGTACGCATATAATATACGCATACATATAATACTAAATATAATTTAAATGTTATATGTTATACATTCTAGGTGTGAAACATATCTAGGTATCATTTTACTTTTATATTCAAAACGACTACAAACCTTTTGATTTCCTGTTCTCAAATTTATCTACAATTATTTTTTTTTCTTTTGTAGGCATCTACTATTATATTCAAAAAGACTACACCGGTTTTAATTCCACTCATTTAAATTGGTTCACCTTTAGGCACAGGGTGATCAATTTATCGTAGGAAGTGAGTTTTTCTCAGAAACTACTGAGAGAAATATTTTTTTGTGAAAGGTACATAAATCGATTTTACTTATCTCAAAATTAAGGCAAGAACAAAAAAATATGTCTTACCGACGCTAAGCAAAAAAAATGTTTTTTTTTTCAGCAACATATCTTTTATATTTTACCAATACAAAGGTATGTTAATTATGAGTTATTTTTCTATTTAACATTTTTTTTTGTATCTTGAATATTTAAAAAGTTATGGTCGACTTATTGTTGAGTGCCCTATCTGTTTTGTCGCTAAATGAATATCATTTCTGTATAAAAGTATATCAATTTACTTAGTAGTAAAGTATTTCAATTTTTTTAGGAATATACCTACCAGTTTTTATGACTTCGTAAAAGTGATTTTTGCATTTATTTTGTATAATTTTTTTCATATTTTTATTATTTCAAATGTTATGGCTGATTTCCCGGTAAATTCGTCTATAGTAAATATTGCACTCTTTAAAATTGCATTTTCCCGACGCAATTGCTCGTTCAACATATACATATGTACATAGGTACTTACGCATGGAAATGTGTTTTCATTTATAACAAAAAATATTTTAAACTTAAGTTTTAATAGCTGAAATATTGCATAATTTATAATAAACAAATATATTTAGATACCTACCTAAACAATAAACAATACATACAAATGCTCTCTTCAACTGAAATGTTTACAAATAAGAAAATAAAATGAAAGAAAAGAAAGTAAAATTAAGTTAATGCTTTAATAAATTTTCAGTATGGGCACCATTATTATTTAAGCACAACTCGTAACGTTTTCTTAGTTCATTTCATTTTCTTAGTTTCATCATCACCTAGTTCAGCACAGGGAGCAGCGATTTACTTCAAATCAAAACAAATTGTTTAGTGCACAACCCAATTGTCTTTATTCGAATTCAAAGAATAATAACTTATTTTTTTTCATTTTTCACCAAAAAGTTAAGTCAAACACTGTTCTTCACAAGTACTTTCACACGTATCCTAAAGTAAAAATCGGAAGGCATCAAGAACTAAATTTGAAATAAAATGAGACATTTTTCAAACGTAATTAATTTTATGATTATAAAATGCTGAACACTGGCTTTAGTAAAGACAAGTAATTTGATATAATCTTTACAGAAATTATATTCATTTAGCTAGCAGTTTACGAGAAAAAACAGATAGGTAGTGCACTCAACAATAAATCGGCCATAACTTTTTAAACATTCAAAATACAAAAAATGTTAAACAGAAAAAGAACTCACAATAAATATACATTTGTAATGGTCTGTTGCTGATAAAAAAGGTGCTATTTTTTGAGGCGCTTGGTGTCGGTTAAGACATATTTTTTTATTATTGCCTTAATTTTGAGCGAAGGTGAGTAAAAGTTTTGCTCTTCACAAAAATTAATTTCTGAGAAAAACTCAGTTCCTATGATGAATCGGTCACCCTGTACATATGTAAAGTTCCAGCCATTTGCAACTATCACTTTTTCGGATGTAAAAATACTTGTTCCCCCACTTTTAATACAGAGTGTATAAAAAATGCCACAAACGTCGTCCCGTATTCACAAACATGCGTCACTTCCTCGCCTAAAATATTATTATCCGAAAACCTCATTCACTTGCCTTATCGTATTATTCTTGAGATCTTGAGGAACTACCAGGGTCACAAAAAACAACACGCAAACCAGCCAGATAATCCATATGCATATCCACGAAAATAAACGTGAACGAAATGTCACAGAGCAACCTATTAATTAATTATCGTATTCGAGCATTCGGTTACGGAGGCAGCACGAAAACTACTTTTTGTACACCTACACGCCCACGGTAAACGTAAACCGAAACAAAAAAAAAAACACGTTTTATACGTGACTCGCACAAAGCGGCACCCTCAACGAGCGCGCTCGTAAACGTGGACTGGGGAATATTTATCTGCGGTTTTCGGAATCAGTCACATTCCGCAGTTAGCTGTCCTTCCGGTCGTATTTGTATGTGTTACACACCGGATATAGGACGTCCGATCTACCTACTGGTTTCGACAGACGCAGAGCCGGCTTCAGGCACCGATTTACTACGGATAAAGGTTTATTCTCACTATACATACCGTTTCCGTTCCATATCCCTTCCGTAAACATTCTGTAAATTATAAAATATAGAAATGCGCCTCTAAGTAATATGCTGCCGTCATATGCAAAACACAGTAACTTTGAATAAGTTGAAACTGAGATTTGTGAGATATTGTGTTCTTGCTTAGCAAACGTTGCCATATCTTAAGTTAAGGGGTTTCTCAAAGGGAATATTTACATGTTTAGAAATATTTTACTGTGTTTTGGCTTAGTTAAACGGTAGAATAATGTTTTATGAACACTAAGTCGTTACTAACTCATTTTCTTAAAATTCTAGAGTTACTGTGTTTTTGCCTATAACGGCAGTATAATGTACGTAAGGCATAGTAGTGCGCGGGCATACACAGTTTTCGTTCCGTTTACATACCGGCCTGCCTCCGTTCCGTATCCATTCCTTCGAAACGTATTTTTGGCGGACAGGCTGAAACGTGATGGAAATGGTACGGCTAGTGTGCATCTGTGAATGAAGGAGCGTACCGTATCAATTCATTCTATTAATTAAAATCGAAAATCATAGCATATAATGAATGATGAATGAATGAATATTAATAGCACTTGTGAGACAAAATCCTGAACTGTATAATTTGGAAACTAGTAAGTACAGCAATGTTAATCATAAAGAAAAAGTATGGACATCGATTGCTAATGAATTAAACACAACCGGTAAGTGAAATAAAACAAATAATCTAGTAAAAAATGTTTTATTACGAATCTTACAAAGTAACACAATACTTTGACATGCGAAAATATTGGAAACATTTTGTGCCGTCGTCCATTAATTTCGGAAACGTAATGTGGCGAAAACGCCACTAGGATGCATCGCCGACCAGCCGGGCAGCAATGAAGCTCGCCGACACGTCACCGCGTTCTATTCTTTTCGGGACGTATCGCGAACGTCGTACGGGACGAGCCTGGCATGATCGAGGCGTCATCTAGAGTTTTCGGCGACACTATAAAATAGCCGGACTAGGCGGCGGGACAACAGTCTCTATTTGAATCATCTGAACGCGGCGCGGTTTTCGTACAACGCTCTAATATAAATTGTATAAAAATAAATTAGTGTAGTTAAATAGTGTTTAGTCCGTAGTTGTATTTATTAAATAAATAGTGTTAGTTTAAAGTGCGAGTTTAATTTTTCACACCTCACGAACCCGAAATAAACAAAACGTTACAGTAATATATTCCCCGTGAACATTTCGTTGTTTCAATATGTTGTGAATTACGAAGCGCCTTTTTCGTTTTCTTTGTAAACGCTCTTCCTAAATAACAAAATAATAGCGGCAATTATTAAATTTTCTTCGGACCACATAGTACTGATTTCACTGTGTTTACAACGTAAGCGTCAACCGTGTGGTCACAAATGTACTGACATGGAAATGAAACGTAAAGTATAGTGTGAATACAATAAATTTTTACGAAATGTTTACGGAAGGGATATGGAACGGAAACGGTATGTATAGTGAGAATGAACCTTAATGCTACTAGCGGTATCTAAGCGCTTAACGTGACTCATATTGGGTACGATAGGTCGCGGCATGAGAACCTGTGACCGTTAGTTAGTTTTGAAACCATTCACGTGAATGGGCACGTGGAAATCGAAATGTTTTTCTTTTAATTCGAAAAAAATGAAACTGTTTTTTATTTTTTTATGTTTATGTAGTAAAACTCAGCGTTCATATTTTATGTTCTAATTTAAATCAGGGAATATCAAAAATCATAAAAACACTGGTCAACAAAAAAAAACTCGGAAAAGAATGGGTCTAAGGGGTTTTTTTTTTTGGGTCGCTAAATCCTATTTTTGAGCCCGTTTTGTCCCATCAGTCCTGGGTTTCCTGTAAGTTGCGTATTAAAAATGGCCTCAAAATTAAAACATACATATGTAAAAAAAAATCGTTAGGAAGCTTTCTGACTTCCGTCTTTTGTCATGATTAAACCGATTTTATTATTAAAAATAAAATTTCTCGCATTAGCTTCCTGCTATCAGTTTACGCGTTCTGCTTGTTTCGAACAATTCATTTTATTTAATTTCCGACGACTTTTGAGGTTACGAGGTGTGTAAATTAAGTAGTGAGACTGATTTTTTAAATTATTTTTATTCGAATAGAATTACAGTTCAGTATTGTCTCCTTCAAAATAATCTCGTTGAGAAGCCACACAGCGCTGGAGACGGTCCTTCCATTTCTCATAGCAGTGCTGGAACTCATATACCTACTGAATATTTTCTATGGCCCAAAATGACGTCCCTTGAGGTGATTTTTCAATCTCGGGAAGAATGTTTCTACTGGCTAAAAAAACGTTTACTAAAACGGCTGTGTGATAAGGCGCATTGTCGTGATGCAATATCCAGCTGTTCTTGATGTTGGCTCACACGCATGACCCTTTTTCGAAGTTGGATCAAATTTTAAATATTTAATTTTTTTTTCACATTCATTCTTTTCACATTCAGGCTTCTTACATTTTTTTAATTTCAATACTATATAGTATGTTTAAGTTTCATTTAACATTTCCACTTGCAATAAAAAATTGTGGATACCTTCAAGGGTGGATCCCCAGAAAAAATCCTGTATCCTCCCTTGTGATCATTTACAAACCTAGGTGTGAAATAGTATATAACATACCGAGGTGGAAAATGTTTCGTTACCTCGAAAGTTTATTCAGTTTACTTTACCTCGAGACATGAAACTTTTCACCGAGGTTTGGTATACTATTTTATTTGTATATTTATTTAATTTCCCAACTTTTATCTTTCAACTTACAAAATGATGTTTGATGATGAATTGATGTTTAAAAAAATTGTGTCAGTTATGACATTTTATTACAAGTGTCATGTATCACATGTCAAAACATTTTCAAAAAGGACATTTCGTCAAATTTTGACAAATTCATTTCAGCCCACGGATGGAAAATTTACTTTCCACTCGGTCGAAAGTCAAATTGATAAGTGACACTTCAAACTTGTTAAAAATCAGAAGTGTCGCCATTATTTGTATGACTGTAAATAGATATGTTTTCATCGTGGCTCCAAAATACCGAGAGACGGTCCTGGACGAACTATAAGGGTACCGCTAAAAATGGAACTGTTTAGTGTTGCCATCTAATTAAGAGACCGACGAATGGGCCATTCATGCACGCCTTAATGAATCACTTTAGCGTAACAGTCGAGTAAGACGCGAGTAAAATAGCTTAAGGAGTAACTACTCGTATTTACAAGTTTGATGTTGCCGGTTGAAGGTTACTCTGAAATAACTCGATCACTTGCTATTGTTAGATATGCACGCGTATTTCAATTAACGACACAACATTTACTCTACACCAATTAAAATATCTACATATCTATCGCAATCAAGTATCGCACCGTAATCATGGACACTTTTTTTCGTCAGAAAAGAAAAAGAAATTGATTGATTATAAAAAACTGGTTGATCAAAATTTGAGTCACTCCAACAGTATTATTGTATAGTCCTTCTATTTTTAATTGAAAATGAAAAATACGCCTGGGGACAAAAAAAGCGGTGGAACTTAGATTCCATGGGCGTGCTCGAATAATAACTTTTAGGGATAGGTAAGTATTATTTATATTTATTTGTATATTATACTAATGTTCATTTAGCCAAATATTCTACTCGAAGTATAACGATACGTCTTGATTCCATTATAGCCATTCGATTATTAATTTTTTTTATACTTAAAACCAGGGTTTACTAAGATGCCGCGTAATGTTTCTAGAGATTTATAATTATAATCAGGGGTAATCATGTAATTTTTGTTGAATTAATTCCAAAGTCGGGACTTTGTTTTCTTTATACGTATCATAATTTATTTGCCTAATTACGTCCCGCGTCGCCTCGTCGACATTTCTGAATTTTTGCTTTTTCTGATATCGTAATTCAGAGTGATCTATGTATAACAGTCCCAGCTTTAACAACGCGATAAATTGTGGATATTGAAATTTTAGTTAATTTATTAATTCGATTAATAATTTCAGTACGTATTAGTCATTTTCTCATTTTCACGTTTTAGGCATTCATATTTGTTTAAAATAATACGCTGACTTTGAGAATGTAAGTCTTTATTTTTTAATTCATCGTACTCGACCGTTTCGACATTTTCGCTGGTTATATCTAAAGCTACGTTATTTTCATCCGTTTCGAAAGGCCTCCAGAAAGCCAAACTTATGAAAGAGGTATTGATTAAAAATATTATTTATGACGCAAATAAAATAAAAGTGTATAATTTAAACCTTTTAAAAACCCACTCCGCCGTTAATGTAGCCCACAGAATTTAAGATATCAAAACACTCACAAAAAACAACGTTTTTTTGTATACAGTCGGTCAAAGATAGCGTGGTTATAACCCGTGTTTTACCGCCAACGTACTGAACTCGGTCGACTGGGTCGAATACCGTGGAATGTCTCGTGGCTACCAGCCGACCAATGGCGTGTACGTTCCGCCCACTTCCCAACTCTGACAAGTCTCGTCACCCACGCGTGGACTGCGATATGGCATATATGGGTACAGATCAGCATAGAAACGCGTATTTGGTTCCATACAAAGTGTTAGTAAACTGATATATCCTTATCCTACCTCGTATAAGTACCTATTTTCAATTTAAAATGGAATAAGTATACGAGGTGTGTAAATTAAGTAATAAGACTGGCAATGTAGCGCCCGATCTAGAAACACTGTGGAGACGGGTCTTGGAACGGCGGTAGGTACGTGAATGCACCTTACCTTTAGTACAAGTTTGAATTTGTTAGAGTCATTTGTTTGTTCTTTGTGACTGTTTTCGTAAACCGCTTTTTTTTTCGTGCGTTTTAAAAATGAGTGACATTAATTTTGACCAACTGTGCTATCTGGTTTTGCTTCAGACTTGCGCACAGCGCAAGATTGAAGATAAACCACGTAGCGGAAGGCCTTCATCTTCAAGAACCAATGAAAATATCTATAGAATACGGGATCTTGTGCGTTCAGATCGTCGGTTGACGACAAGGATGATCGGTGAAAAGTTCAATTTGAATCCACACCACTGTTCATCAGATTTTTCAGTTCAGCCCGAATTGGGGATGAGAAAAATCTGCGCAAAAATAGTTCCAAAAAACCTTTCGCAGGAACAAAAGGACATCAGGAGAGAAAGGTGTCTTGACTTTTTGGAATCGATTGAAAATGATGCCCATTTTATGGAACGTGTCATTACTGGTGATGAGACTTGGGTCTTTGAGTACGATTCGGAAACCAAGCAGCAAAACACGTAATGGCACACTTCAAGCTCTCAAAGACCCAAAAAAAAAAACAAGAATGAGCATGTCGAAGATCAAATGCATGCTGATTTGCTTTTTTGATAACCTGGGAATTGTTCACAAAGAGTTTGTGCCTCCAGGACTAACAGTAAATCAACACTTTTACAGAGAAATTCTTGAATAACTTCGAAAAAGGGTCATGCATGTGAGACCAAACATCAAGAACAACTGGATGTTGCATCACAACAATGCGCCTTGTCACACAGCCATTTCAGTAAACGAGTTTTTAATCAGTAAAAATCAGCCTCCTTATTCGGCTGATCGTTCTTGTGACTTTTTTCTCTTCCTGAGATTGAAAAAATCACCTCAATGGATGTCATTTTGGGCCATAGAAAACATTCAAACGGCTGTAACCGACTAGCTGAAGGCTATTCTAGTATATGAGTTCCAGCACTGCTATGAGGAATGGAAGAACCGTCTCTAGCGCTATGTGGCTTCCCAAGGAAGTTATTTTGAAGGAGACAATACTGAATTGTAATTCTATTCGGATACAAAAAATTAAAAAATCGTCATTATTTAATTTACACACCTCGTATAGCTATTTGATTCGAGGAAATTTCGTCTCTATGCATTAAAACCAAGAGGGCACTATGATCCGTCATTTGAGGAAGAAACGTGTACATATACTCGTACTGTCTATACACGTAGAAGAAGAAATGTTTAAACAGATCCATAAAAAACGAGTCACAGGCTTGATCCCAATTTAAACGGGACATCCTGTACATTAAACGATAATAACGGTGCGCCAGCGCTTTCCAAAAATGGCTTTGCAGAACTGCTGCGCGACGCCGGAGCGCCCCTCATCCAAAAATAAACCCACTTGGCCCACGTCTATGGCACCGGATATAGGATGTCCGATATAACTTCACGAATGGCGAACAACAATGCTATTTAGTTCCGTTTTCCTGTCGCCGGCAGTTGGCCATATGGTCCGCTGCGAACCGGGCGCGTACTTACGCACGGCATGCAACCGGGGGTATCCACCCTTCCGGGGAGGGGTTGATGGAACTGCTGACGGCCCGTCCCGTACGATTTTTATGGTTTTATTGTGTTTATACGAAAACGTTTACGGCTTTTATATCAGCTACCGGTGATGCTGGGAATTATTTTGACTTTAGTCAAATTCAGAGTGCAGTGGCGGCTCATCCTAAAAAAATGGGGGGGCTGGAATGAATACTGTGAAATATGAATATTTTATTTTTCAAGATCGAATCTGAAAGAAAGTTCAAATACTTATGTACTGTTTAAATTTTATTGTTATTATGCTATTCACAACAATGTTATAGTAGAAAGCGTATTATTACCCTATTGGAAGAGAAAGTCGACACGACAATCTTTGTTTTACCTGCAATCATATATAAATAGTCGGCTTGTTTTATTTCTTTAGAAATTACTTCTTGGCATATACTAAACATTGTTTGTAAAATATTATATTGTATTATTTTTTAAGTACCCTTGAAAACAGTTGCTTTTTCCAAATGATCTTTTAGAGCAACGTCCAACACTAAAGTTAGCACTAAAGTTAATTAATCCACGAAGAACTCCGGAATTAGAAGACTTCACTCATGTTATGTCCTCTCAATTCAAGTTTCCTCAAGCTGGACTGGAATAATTCTCCCAAGATTGCCATTGCTGCTATTCAACTTTCTACTGAATTATTTTTATTTAGGTAAGATTATGCCCACACTCACAAACGGACAAGTGATATTCTTTCGCGGCGGAACGAAAACTGGCTAAAATATGTGTACATACCTCGAAGTGCAACAACTTGCACTTGAAAGACAAACTTACTGGATCTTATTAGCAGGATATTTACACAAGGAAATCATTCGCTGACGTGCAAACGTGTATTTGTAAAGCGTAGTGTGCTTTACGTGCAAACCTTCGATTCAATAATGTCATGTCTGTTGATTCTTAAGCGGATGGAATAATACAGTCAATTGTGTTGTTTCCTACAGTATATGTATGTATACAGCAGACATCGGCAGGTTGTCAAAACAGACAAATGCTACACTTCTTGTTCTAATGACTAGCGCAGATGGTGAGACGGCTGATCTTATTCCCTTACTACCTTCCATGTGTATGCCGTTGCTTCTTATCTGTTGTCTCACTTCTCTTTGTCCATTTTCATAACTGGTCGATGTCTGGATGTGTACACACTGGGTATACTATACAGTATACGGAAGGTAGTATATAGAAGGGTTTATGTATGTTCTTACAAATAACTAGGTTATATTTTTATGATGATTGAAATTTAAAAACAAAATTGTGTTTTTTCGATGATTTTTTGAAGGTGTGCACAAACCTGCCAAGCTACTCAGCATCAGGCGCCACTGGCGGATAGTGATCCAATTTATACGCGATTTCAAAATTATTTTGTATTGTTTTGTTCTCTGTTACACTGTATATAGTACCTTATTCGTACTACGAAAGTCGGAGATGTATAAGTCAATTTATACTACAATTTTTTCTTCTTTTTTTTGAAATCCTAAATTTCCGAATTGAGATAACAGCACGAAATCAGAAAGTTGGTGTTTTTTTTTGAGGGGAGAAATTTAAATTCACAGTTTTCGTATTACTAGTAGGGTGCCACCTATGGCAAATCACAAATCTTTAAAGGTGTAACTTTTTGGCAGAGGAGAACATCGATTTAACTAACAGAAGAATAGATTCTTCTACTTTTTAGATAATGTATACCTTCCTAGGTGAAGTCAGTAAGTCAGTAAGTCATTTTCGTGATAATTGAAATTGAAAAAAGAAAAATCTGCAATGAGATTTTTTCATAATTCTCATGCATTGACTTCTCAAAATTCTCTGAAAAATTAAGTTCCGAAAAGTAGATTTATTTGAGAAATCTGAGTTATTTGAATTTGAGAGTAGTTTAATTATTTTTTACCTAACTAGAATAACAAGTAGAATCCACTTCCGGTATATCCGAAAGTGTCTGAGATTCATTGTTATTTTAGATGTGTCCATCCCTGAAAACTCCCTAACACACATTTTCAACCCCATATTTTTTGTACTCTTCCCAAAACGTTTAATAGGCACTCTGTATATGCGAATAGGGAATTAAATATGTGTAACCCAAAATTATAAATTAATAAACAACAAGAAAAGGTTAGTATTTCTTTCTGAGTCGTTTGTTGTATTAAATTAAGAAGCTAATTAAATACAAATATATTATATATTATACATATTAATCAATGTCAATATTGGAATTGGGGGCTTCAAATAGTTTTATCAAGTTACAAAACGCATGTGAACAGGAAGTCTTGATTTTATATTATTATTCAGAAATACATTTAACTACACAATTTAACATCTTTTAACTATATTTACAAGCAAGGTTTGCTTCAGATCCAGTTGGGGCAGATTTTTGTTTGTGGAATATCGCGTACAACAAAATGTAAATGAGTAGGAACGTACCTACTACGAATTTATAATAGATTTTTTTACCTATTACTTTTCAGATGTATCTCTAGGCGTGCCTCTACTATAATTACAATAACCAAAGACGTGTGGTTTTTGTAAAACCTATTTCAGGGTGGCCAACGTTTCGGGTAAAATCGGCGAGAGCGCTATTGTCTTATAAATCGTCAGTTTATTTTTTTCCTCGATGGAAAGTGAGTCAACGTCGCGATTTATTGTGAACAGGGAATCCGAGTAGACCTGAAGTACGATTCGTATCAAGTATACGGAGTTTTTAACACATAATCAACGTTGCTATGTACTTACTTATAACAACTCTCAAGTTTAGGAAGCCCTCTTATGATGCAAACTTTATCACAGATTGACAACGTCTCATTCTCATTCATCATTCAGTAAAACTTTTGTAAAATTCTTTAATCACTTCTTCGTATACAACGTGTTTGATTTATCCTTCTACAGCTGATATTTCCTTAAATACTAAACGGGACATCAAAAACAAAATCCCTAAAACGGGACAAGTGAAGAAAAGTATAGGAACAACAGTTTCGTTCCTTGACCGCTACAATTTACCAGTCACAAAAACGTATTTCTATTCTTTTTTTTCTTCTATTTTTTTTTCATATCCCATATCTAAGGAAATATCAGCTGTATAATGGTAAATCAAACGGAAAAAAAATCTCAATCAATCTCAAATATTTAAGAAACCAGTATTTTTTTTATCTTTATAATGGTACTGAAGCTTAATTTTTCCTAGAATTTTGAATCCGAGGGCAAAATATGGAAAACCTAAATTAGGAAAAACAAATTCGCATCGCAGATTTTTCAATTTTTGTAATATAGTCACACATTCGTTTGTTTTTCTGAATGGAAAATTGTAGTGGAGGTCGAGGAACTAAACGTTTGATCTTATATTTTTCTTCACTTGTCCCGTATTTAAAGAAATATTTTAATTAGTTAGTAGCATCTTTGATACGGTATTTTGAAAAATAACGAGTCAATATTGGTATATTGCTACCCTTAACAGCTGTTGAAAGGTAATGTAAATCTAAAATAAAAGTAAAATATTTAGTTAAAATTACAGATATATGAAACAATTAACTTTTATTATCACCTAGAAAGCGTAATACTACCAAGAGTTACAAATCCTGTAGCATTGAATACAAGTGCTATTCGTTTACATTTATAATAACTAGGGTCCCGAAAATGTGACACAACGCAGGTCGGCAACTCTATAATAATGTAATTAAATTATAAACCGTATTTTTAAGCGCCTTGTAAATTTTATACGCGTGTATTTTTTGCCGGTGCATACGTACGCCACTGAAAGTTCATAGTAACCCTCATGGGACTCTAGTACGCCAGTCCCGTGCGAAGTACAACTAAAGAGAGTACAGATACAACTACAAGTGCTGCTTATAATAAAGCACATAAGGGGACAAGACCACTCGTTTGTAATCTGAAACATATTTAGTGAATAATATTCCACATGATATTTTATCTTTACAGTTTGGTATTCTTTAGAAATTCAGTTAGAAAAATTCAGACTTGTCAAAGTTTTCTAATTATTTGTAAAACACTTGCTTCCGATAACTTGTTACCACCTATTGGAATTTTTACTAATACAAGTGACTGATTTTTACAATTCTATCTAACAACACTTGAGCCCGCATTCCTCACACACTGTAATTTTGAGTGACTGATTACACTTCACTGGAATGACATGATTTTAGTTGAAGAGAATACTAATACCACTACAAGTGCTGGTTACAAGAGTATAAAGAGAACTAGGCCACTCGTTCGTAAACTGAAACATTTTTAGAGAATAATGTTCTATATTCGATTTTATCTTTACAGTTTCATATTCTTTTAAAATAATCTTATTTCCTGGCGTGACACTTTGTAAACTAGTTAAGTTACTGAATACCAAACCAAATCACTTTTGATATTGAAAGTAAATTATCTCCCTCTCTGTGAAATACTTGTTCATGATAGCTGGTATACTTATAAGCGAATGATTATAACTTTGTAACGTTGTAACTGTTGTAAAAAGTTGTAACTAAGAACGCTTGTACCTTCAGGAGTTAGGTTCCATTAGCTTTGTTTGCGAAAGCGCGGTTTGTTGTTTCATTGTAGGTACTGTGATAGTAGTAGGTATCTGTAATACAGTTCGGCGAAGGTAATGAAGATATTCCGAATCACGTGCTTTGAATTACTCTCATGTGGACATTGGACACTGCACGAAACACGAAACAAGTCTCGAAACAATCGGATCTATGGTTTCTGATGGTAAATAATAATGAGCAAAATTATTTCCATTACATTATTGTCATTCAATAATCAATAAATCCTTTTTATGTGTGTATAACTGAGGCATGTGGATACTGGTAAAGACGCAACAGTTAAAAATGACCCTGTGTACACAATAAATTCTGAGAATGTTGTTTGTTGGAGAAAATTCGGTTTACGCAAAGAATCATTATTTATTAAGATTACGTTCTTCTAAGAAATAAAGTTACCCATATGAGTGTACCTACTGTCACGTATAATTCTTCTATTTTTAATTGAAAATTATAAATACGCCTGGGGAACAAAAAAAGCGGTGCAACTCGAAAATTGTGTAATAATTTTTTTCATTCAAATCAATATAGGAGATTAAAATTAGCCTGCATACAAAACTCTTAATATTTTGTAATATAATTTGCTGTAACTAATGCTCATTTAGCCAGACAATCTCAAAAAATTGTCTGTTTTAATAAACCTAGCTGAAATACACGTCACTGGCGTCTTAAACAAGTCAGAATTCCAAATGTCGTAAATCATTTTAACGACGTCGTAAAAATTTTATGGCACAGTGGACCGAAGAAGTATTAGCAATGTATTAAATGCAAAGTAGTCTAATAGTCTCGTTGACCGGTGTTACCGTCAGTGGTTTACTCTGTGCCGCCAGCCGCCGTTGCCGGCTCCTCAAAATTTTCTTAAGTATAGTAATATACATAAAGTTGTTTGAATTTATAATTATATTTTCCAGCAATTTTAAACGCTTTATTTTAATGCTAACTAATAAATTTATATCTATGTATTTTTTTTAAATATTTCCAAACTAGCTTTCTAAGAACGTCACGAACGAACAGTTTACTGAAGTATGAAGTATACTTGTATAGTGAGCTTAGCAATTTTAGAAAATATATCTGACAACCTTGCTTTTTTCTACCTATTTTCAATTTAGAATGGAAATAGAATACATAAATAATATGTATATTTTTAATTACACTGTGAATATTAAAAAAAAGAATAGCCCGTAGTAAGTTTAAGGAAAATTTGAAAATGTTAAGAAAATATACAAAAAAAAATTAATGATTTCTCACAAACACCATTCGGTTACAAATACATAGTGCAGTGTAGTTTTTTGTACATAAATATAGGTTATTATTAAGAGTCCGGAAAGTGGACCACAACGCAGGGATAAACTGCGTTCAAGTATCCCGAGCACCCGCAATCCGAAACCATTCAAATGAAAAATAATGTCAGTTAAAATGACCGCATTCCAGATATAATGTCCAGCTGCTTCACTGAAGAAAAGCCATTCATTGAAGAGGTGTGATTCTCTACCCTTCTCGAGGGTTATTAAAATTAGGGTTATTCTTCAAATTTGATTCATTAGTGATCATGTAGTTAGTAGAGCGATTCCCAACACAAACAATTTCGCTTCCAGAAGAAGCATATGTTTTCACTATTGCAGTTCATCATTAGTGCAATTTATTTTTATCAGTGCAACCCATATCTTATAACCTAGGGAAGTCATCAAAAAAGAAACACATTTATATGTATGTTTAGAACATTTTCTAGCCAGGTAATAATGTCCATCGGTGTTTCATGAAAAACATTTTTTTTCCAGTACCCACTTCAGGATTGCAATATACACTTTATATACACTATATATACCGTAATGTATACAATTTATAATTTTATGACCCACATCATCTTAACACAGCCTAAGCCTTCGAATATTACTGTAAGAGAAATTTAAGAAACAATAGAAAAAATAAGAGAGTTAGTTAGCAAAATATTTCAGATAAAGATCAGAAATCAGCAATTTAGGATTAATGGAACCAGATTTCTCTTAAATGTATAAAAAAAAAATAGCACAAGCAATGCCTAATCGGTACGATTTAATACGGAAAGGCCAGTTAGGTGTTCAATATTTTTAATGTTACTATTAAAGACAATGAAGCCAAAAACATGTATACATTTTTGATGTGATGACTTTTACTGACTCCGTTTATGAACATAAAATAAAGAAGGTTGTGTTTTTTTTTCAATTTCGGTTTTTGTTTTCATATAAAAAGATGGACAAAGATGGATATACACGGTGGAGACTTTAACTGGAATATATTCGCTAGCGGGGTGGTGAATGATTTTTCAAAAAATTCCCGAGACACGTCAACTTTTAAATGTATTTACCTACATTTTGCAAGTAATGTGAAAAATATAGCCCTTCAGGAGTGGCTGAAACCACCCTCGACATGAATTTTTCAAATGCAACCCTATGGCTTGTGACCCCTCATTGTAAAGCTGGTGGAAAGAGGAATCCAACGCACTGATGAAATTTTAATTTTTAGTATGTTTGTAGGGTTGCATACAATTAAAACGTAATTTTATGGTTTAATTTATTTTTAACGCAACAATTTCGTACTCAAAATGTGTGTTGTTTAGTTTTGGAATGTAAACCTTACTTTTCATATGTCCCCACAAAAAATTCCAAGCAATTTTTTGCCACAACTGATATTTGTTATTTTTTGCTAGTGTTTTTACACGGCCGCAAAGAGTAATTTAGTTTGTATGCTGTATTCAGAGTTTGAAACGAAGTGTTATTTCAAATTGGTGAAAATGTCTTATTTAACTGAATCACTAAAAATCGATGTTTTAATGATATTGATGGAAATGTTGATGATGATTGGATATGGTGATAGGGCGCGAACTCAATGCGAAGTTGTTCGCTTGTTTCGAGAAACGCATCCTGACTTGCCACCACTAAATCAAGGCACAATATCGAGAGATGGGTCATGTCAGGAAAGTACCGAGTAAGAGGCAGGCTGTTGTTGATGACGACACGAAGTTGAATTTGTTGCTTGCTCTAGAAGAAAATCCAATCACTCCAGCCCGTCAACTGGCCCGTGATAGTAATCTTAATCACAAAACAGTTTTAAAAATACTTAAATATGAGAAAAAACGCCCATATAAAATGCAAGCTGTTCAAGAGCTACTTGAAGATGATCCAGATCGACGAGTGGAATTTTGCGATTTATTGATGACTTGTATTGATCAAAACCAGTTATCTTTAGAGTGGATAGTTTTCTCTGACGAGGCTACTTTTACATTAAATGGGCACGTAAATCGCCAAAATTGTCGTTACTGGGCTGAAGAGAACCCCCATTGTATGAGGGAACTTCATACTCAGCGCCCTCAGAAAACTAATGTGTGGGCCGGAATAATACAAGATAGAATTGTAGGACCATTTTTCTTAGATGACACTCTTAATGGAACAAGATACTTGCGTTTACTCCAGCACGAACCAATGTCACGCCTGTGCTATGTCATTTATTTCCAAACCCCTTAAACCCTAACTTGACCGACGAGAGGTTATGGTTTCAGCAAGATGGGGTCCCACCACACTATGCTGCCATTGTTCGTCAGTATCTGGACAGAATTTTTCCCGGTAGGTGGATTGGGAGGCGAGGTAATATTGAGTGGCCAGCAAGATCTTCAGATCTTACACCACTGGATTTCTTTTTGTGGGGACATCTTAAAAGTAGGGTTTACATTCAGAAACCCAACTAGCAGAGCAGGAAAGGATAAGAGAGGAAATCGTAAAAATAACACCGCAAATGTTGCATGATGTAAGGGACGAAACCTACCACAGACTGGGATGCTGCCAACAAGTGAATGGTGCACATTTTGAACAATTGTTACGTTGAAAATAAATTTAATTTTTAAATTGTTTTAATTGTATGCAACCCTACAAACATACTAAAAATTAAAATTTGATCAGTGCGTTGGATTCCTCTTTCCACCAGCTTTACAATGAGGGGTCACAAGCCATAGGGTTGCATTTGAAAAATTCATGTCGAGGGTGGTTTCAGCCACCCCTGAAGGGCTATATTTTTCATATTACTTGCAAAATGTAGGTAAATACATTTAAAAGTTGCCGTGTCTCGGGAATTTTTTGAAAAATCATTCGCCACCCCGCTAGCGAATATATTCCAGTTAAAGTCTCCACCGTGTATAGATTAACTAATTTGTTGTGTAAATGCGGTAATAGATGAGCGGACGATTTTCACTGTGAATGACTGTATTTGCATCGTCGATTCCACCGAATGAATGAAGGGATAGTTGATATTAACAATCGAGGCTACACGCGCTCCACTATCTTAACACCGAAGCGAGCGTGACACAATGACTCGGGTGTCATAATTTATGCGTTTCCGGTTAGAAAAGGGGAATTAAATCGGACAAGATATGAAGAAATTACTGCTTATTGTTTTCTTCTTATCTTTTGATTTCTACTGACGTTGCAATATTTCTACTCGTTGCAGTCAAACTGTATTGCAGAGCTGGTAAATTTAGCTGGTAAAAAAGTAACAACATACAGGTAGAATCAAAACGTCAAGAGTTTACAACGAATGTCGACAAATACTATTTCCTCGTTTCGTCAACAGATACAATAAAAATATTGTTAAGTTTAGGGAATCAATTACCGTTAGGTTGGGTAAAAAAACTAAATATAGCTAAAATGTAAAAAAAAAGTATAGTTAAAAACAAAGGGAAAGGTCTAAATATTTTACCGAACTCCTAATAAAACAGTCGACATATTTTACGTCATGTCAAAATATAAAGGGTGTCCCATAATTCATGCAAGATTTGAGTTTGCCGCCATTTCTGCGGTAAAGTATTGTCAACAAAAGAAAACAGTTTGACAGTTGACACTTTAGGGTTAGTAAAAATGGAGCACTACACGAAAGAACAATGGGTTTTCATTCTTCCCGCCTAAGTTGGATAATATCGTGGATATGTGGACGACATGTGGTTTCAACAAGACGGTGCGACATGCCATACAGCCTGTGAAACAATCCAATTACTGCGTGATACATTTCCTGGTCGTATACTCTCTCATTTTGGTAATGAGAATTGGCCCCTTAGATCATGTGATTCAATACCCTTGGATTTCTTTCTTTGGGGTTATTTGAAGTCAAAGGTCTATGGCAACAAGCCCACATCCACCCGTGCATTGAATGAGGAGATTCAACGCTGCATCAATGAAATTCAGCTACATTTATGCAAAATGGTCATTGAAAATTTCGACAAGAGTGTGTATGTGCCAGGAAAGCCGTGGAAGTTATTTGCCCGATGTGCTATTCAATACATAACCCTATCCTATGTACTTTATGTTTCAAAAAACAATTGAAAAAAAAACTGTGTGTTCTATTTAATACACCCTTTAATAAATTTCGAAGGCAGAATTAAACCTGTTTAGGCGTTTCAGAATAGTTTGATTTTGATTTTATTTTAACAATTTGCGAAGTATTGTCAAAAAAGTATACATCTACAAAATGATTGGGAAGACAAGTAGGAAAAAAAATGGAGCGCTCCATTTGAAAAAAAAGTTTGTTTCCTTTTTATCATTTTTCGATTTTCAATTGTTAATTTTGATTATATTAAAAGATAATACAGATTAGAGTGAACCAAATTGAGCTTTGTGCAATGACATGATTTAGGTCCCAATTTTGCATACGATTTCAGTAAATACATGCCGAAAAGTTATGTTGCATATAGCGGCCGTATTCTTGGCATAGGTCACAACTTCCTATATATCGGGAAGATCGCCACAAACTCTCAGTCACAGAGAAATATTTTCTGGGAATTATCTAGTGATATCGTTAAGTTGCTCAATCACCAATCATGAATACGCGGCCATACGAAGTGTGTAAATTAAGTAATTAGACTGGCAACGTAGCTTCCGATCTAGCAACACTGCGGAGAAGGGACTTGGAAAGGCGGTAGGTTAACATGTAATTCACCTTCAGTACAAGTTTGAAGTTGTTAGAGTAATTTGTTCTTTGTAACTGTTTTCATAAGCCGGTTTTATCTAGTGCGTTTTAAAAATGAGTGACATTTATTTTGAGCAACGGTGTGCTATCACGTTTTGCTTTAGACTTGGACATAGTGCAACGGATACTTCTGCAAAACTTCAACACGCCTACGGAGACAGTTTTTTCAACAGCCCAGGTTTTTCGGTGGTTTAAGGCATTCTCAGAAGGAAGCAAGTCAATTGAAGATGAACCACGCAGCGGTCAGCAAGGCCTTGATTTTCAAGAACCGATGAAAATGTTGATAGGGTTCTTGTGCGTTCAGTTCGTCGGTTGACGACAAGAATGATGGGAGAAGAGTTAAATTTGAATCACACCTCTGTTCATCAAATTTTGACTCACGAATTGGTGATGAGAAAAATCTGTGCAAAGATGGTTATAAAAAACCTTTCGCAGGAACAAAAGGACAACAGGAGATAAAGGTGTCTTGACTGTTTGGAATCGATTGAAAATGATCCCCATTTTATGGAACGTGTCACTACTGGGTGTTTGAGTACGACCCGGAAACCAAGCGCCAAAGCAGGGTTATTCACATCAAAGCACACTTCAAGCTCTCCAAAACCCCAAAAAGCAAGAATGAGCAATTCGAAGATCAAATGCATGCTAATTTGCTTTTTTGACAGCCAGGTCACCAGGAAATTGTCCATAAAGCGTTTGTGTCTCCAGGCCAAACAGTAAATCAACACTTTTACAGCGAGGTTCTAGAAAAACTTCGAAAAAGGGTCAGGCGTGTGAGATCAAACGTCAAGAACAACTGGATATTGTCACGACAATGCGCCTTTTCACACAGCCATTTCAGTAAACGAGTTTTTAACCAGTAAAAACATTCCTGTGGCTCCTCAGCCTCCTTACTCGCCTGGCTTGCGTCCTTGTGTTTGTTCTCTTCTCGAGATTGAAAAATCACCTCAAGGGAGTTCATTTTGGGACCATATAAAACATTCAAATGGCTGTAACCGACCAGCTGAAGGCTATTCCAGTATATAAGTTCCAACATTGCTATGCGGAATGGAAGAACCGTCTCCAGCGCTATGTGGCTTCCCAAGGAAGTTATTTCGAAGGAAACGATACTGAATTGTAATTCTATTCCAACAAAAATAAAAAAAAAAAAAAAGTATCATTACTTAATTTACACACCTCGTACATTTCGTATATGGAGAGTGTCAAGGAAATACATAGCGCACTCAAAGATTATACAAAGATAGGTTTCCCTCTCTCTTCTTTTTGCACTAGAAAAAAAAAGTGTTAAAAACTATTGTATAAGATTCAGTATCTTTGATAAATATCCTGATTCTTAAGATACTGCTAGCTCTAGATAGAGCGACAAAAAACTGTGTTAACGGCCGCGAGCAACAGGAACACTAAATAATCACATCGTATCCTTGTTTTCAGTTAAGCACGTCAATGAATTCCTGCTGACGGTCTCCATTAACACGTCTACGCACCCTTCTTCCTCTGTTGTTCTGTCAAGAACCGGCGATTCTCACGAGAACATCAACTGATCCGGCCGATTTCATTATTCGTTTCAGTGAAAAAAAAGTCCGCCCGGATTCGACGATACGTGTGTATATGTGTTAAACTAGCCATGTAATTATTCCGCCAGATAAAACAAAAACAAAAGTTGTTAGACCTTGGTTCCTAAAATGAAATACTACTCTGTCCTGTCTTTGTGTTTCTTAAAGTTTTTCTTAACGTTTCTTCTGATTTAAGACTGACAGTTCTTTGGATTTTATCCCATCGAATTGAAAAAAAATGTATAAATAAATATTTGATAAATTTAACCCATTAACGCCTAAACGGACACAATTCTTCGTCCTTTTTGGAGCGTCAATCTCGAAGTGAAATTAATGAATTCACTCAATAAAAACCACTTATCCTTATGTTTTCGGATGTGATCTTTCGATTTCCGGGGTCAGAATTGTGATTAAATGCTCTAGAAAAAAAATATGGCTGACTTTATGGAGAAAAGTACTGAAAATTTGGGGATTATTGTTTTTATTTAATTTTTTTTAGTCTAAAAAGTATTCTAACGTACTCCGGATTGTGGAGGGAGGTGGAGGCAATAGTTGGAGTTGCTGATAGAATTTTTTTTGCCGACCTCAACTGACTCTAATCATTTCAAAATGGCGGATATTGCATAAAATCTCATGAAATATGAATTTTTCTCTAGTATTAACGACAAAATAATGTTAATGTGAGTTTTTCTTGCTCCATAGTCATTTTCCTCAATCAAAATAATAGTACAGAATATATTTGACAAAATTTTCAATTTTCAATGATGGCGGATTCAAAATGGCGGCCGGTTTTCTCAAGAAATGGCGCGTTTTTCATTATAAAAAGTGAATAGGAGTTTGTAATTATACTTTTCCTATGTCATTGCATGTTTTAGTAACATTTTGAGTTATTCCTGGTGAAAAAGGTCTGAAATCCATGATGGCGGATTCAATATGGCGGACATAATTCTTGAAAATTCAAAATTTGAAAACGGAAAAATTACAGTCATATTTTACGTAGAATTCTGATGAAAAATGTCCTCCCAATCTTGTTCATAAAAATGCGTTCTATCTGAGTAAAAAATTATTTGTCATTCTAACCTCAAAACGAGTTTTTTTCCGGTGTTGAGGTTCTCACACCTCAACACCGGAAAAATAAAACAAACCAGTGACGGCCCGTCATAAAAAAGGAGGGGTTGCAAATGAAGTCGAGAAAGTCGATACGATAATCTTAGTTTCGTCTACAATTATAGACCATTAGTCTATGGTTTCTTTGTTTATGGTTGGTTTCTTTTATTTCTTTAGAAATTTGTTCCTAGCACTAAACATTATTGGTAAAATTTCATTTGTATTATTTTTTAAGTCCCCTTGAAAAGAGTTCCAATGGTATTTTAGAGCAACGTCCAACGTTGCCCTAAAGTCAAATGATCCGCGAAAAATTATGGAATTAGAGGAAGGCATGAACTCCTCATCATGCATATGCAAGTTCAAATGCACCACAAAAACGCACACTATTAATTAAACAATATGTAAAAAATAGTGATTATGTTTCACTTTCATTGTGTAGTTCAATGTTCCTTCGATATGCAGTCTAGTTGAGCTACAATACCATGTAGCTCAATATCCATGTCTACGTAGTGGAGTGGAAGTATAGAATTCATGAAAAAAAATTTCCAAAACATTTATTGGCTAGAAAATGGCTATAAAATGTTCTGGAACGTCGAGATTTTAAGTTTAAGTCAAGAAAAAAAAAAGAAAAAAACGTCTGCCTGTGTGTCGGTTTTTGTGTACACAATAACTCGAAAACGCGCCAAGATATCAACTTCAAATTTGAAACTCTTATCAATCATGACGCGGTCTAGAACTGACTGATTTTGAGCTTAATAGGTTGAGGGGTTAGGGGTTAAATGGGGGTAATACACTTTTTCCTTGACTATCGGTAATTCTCAAATATAGGCCGTCCAAATTTGAGACATGTACAACATAACAGAGTCTACAAATGTAAAGTTTTTAACTTAAAAGAGTGAACGTTGGGGGGTTGAAGAGGGGTGATTATTTAAAATAGGTAAATCGCTCTTATAAATAATAAATATAGTTAATCTTCAAAACAAGATGTGTGTTTGAACGTGTTTTGCATTTAAAATATCCATACAAGCGTAAGAATTTTTTAAAACCATGTATGCAGTTAAAAAGAGAGGTACCTCTCAATAATGTACTACCTCAACAATAAACAATATATGTATGTAGATACAAACGCTACTTAAATCTTTACAAATGAGTAATTAAGTAATTAAAATAACAACAACCAGAAAAATTAAAAATTAATTACTTAATAAATGTTCAATATGCACCATTGTTATTTAAGTACAACTCGTAACGTTTTCTTAGTTCATTAGAAGTTACTTTTCTGAAAAGATTTCCACCTAATTCAGCACAGGCAGCAGTAATTTTTTTGCTTGAAATCAACACACAAATTATTTTGTGCACAGCCCATTTGTCTATATTCGAATTTAAAGAATAATACCAATTGCTTTAATAAATAGGTAGGTATGTAATTTACTTAAAATTTCTGTTCTTCACACAGAATTTCACAGTTAAATCCTGGGAGTTTTGAAAGTTGAATACGGTTTATTACTCAGTTCTTATTTGCATTAGATGAAGCAATTAGCAAGCTATATTTTTTACTTCTGTCTTAAAAGGCAGAAGCTTTGGTTTTCTAACCTTTAGTTTAAGGAACTAAATTTACTTTAGATTATTGCCTTTAGGAAAGTAAATTGATATACTCTCAATTGACATACTATACGAGAAAAACAGATCAGTGCACTCAGCAATAAAACAATCGACTAATTTTTTTTAAATATTCAAAATACAAAAAAATGTTAAATAGAAAAGGAACACACAATTAATATATCTTTGTAATGGTAAAGTAAAAAAAGGTATGTTGCTGAACATTTTTTTTGAGGCTTCGCGACGCTTAGCGTCGTTAAGACATATTTTTTATTTTTGCCTTAATTTCGAGTGAAGGTAAGTAAAAATGATTTACCGTAAACAAAAATTAATTTTTCTCAGCCGTTTCCGAGGAAAACTCACTTCCTGTGCTAAATCGATCACCCTGTACATATAACAGATGTATGAAAATATGATATTTCAAACCGATACTGTCAATATCATACTTCACCGATACTTCAGTCAAACGAAGTTTCGTAAAAAAAGACCGTGGAAAATCATTTTTAAAATTTTTCGTCTCGATGAAAATTAAGAGGAATAAAAGGGGTGTCAATTGTACTAACAATATGACTAATCCTGTACCTAAATACGATATCGAAAAGTGCAAACCGGAAACACAGACACACAAGTCACTCTTCAACGAAGTTTACATTCGCACTTCGAAACAAACGAGGCATTTCTTATAACAGGATTTCTCCATCGTTCATTTCTAGGATGCGGGCGCTTTACATCGTGGTATCTTACAACTAGTGGCAAATGCATAATGTGTCACTGATATTTTCAGGAAATAGGAAGCATGCTACTTATAATTTTGCGGTTGCTCAGATAAAATTAGCCACATCACTGAATATTGCGGTAAAGACGGGGCCCCCTTTGAATTCAAAACGGACGAGAATAGCCAGCCGACAACGACGAACCGCTGTTTCTTGGGTTTTAAAAGAAAACCGTACACGTTTAGATACTTCTGTTAGTCCTGTCAAAATGTAGGAGGGATTAATGCAAGATACAAACAATGCAAAATAATTTTAGTATGACGTAATAAATACTAAAGTCAAACAAATTAATAAGGCATTTAGAGAAAGCAAAAATAACTAGGGTCCGGAAAAGTATGCTGTAGCGCAGAGCCGGCACTATACAACTCCATGACAATTAAAGTATAAACCGTATTTTTAAGCGCATATTTCATGCCCCTGTATACCTACGCCACTGACTGTGCGTATACAGGGCATGCGCACTGGGCTCAAGTCCACCAATTCCCGTGCGGGAACACAAGACGCCTTAATACGATTAGATAAGCTCCATTAGACACCGAGATATTCCAATGTTGATAGGTGTCCTTTTTGTTTTCTACCATAGAACAACCTACGCTAGAACAGCAACTCCTTGGATTAAAGACAAAACGTATTGCGCCATCTATCGTTGACATCGGTACTAATATCAATGGCGGCAAATTCAAATGCACTCCATCCCACATCCTCATTAAAAGGCTAGTTTTTTTATACCTAAGATTTGATGCAACCTCAGTTATTCTCGTTTAATAAACAAGTAGTTATAGTCGAGAATATCTGAGACATCACCAATTCTTAGGTATACATAGAACACAGAAAGGACACCATGAATCTTTTAAGGTTTTCGAGATAAATTGAAAATGCATAAAATATGTAAAAAATGTATTAGACAAGACAACAATGAATGGAATCTACATATGTATTCCATAAAAATATTGACAGTACATTTTCCTTTCTTGTTTGGTGATACAAAATCCTCTGCACAATATCTGCTGACTTAAATTGTTTACTACAAACAAGTAATCTTTTAGAATATATAACTACTAAGTAAATTGTTTGAAAACTCGAATATCCTCAGCACTTTACACACGATTTATATTTTTTTTTTATGAGTTTGGCACCTACATATAAATTTCTGTTACCAGGGCTTAGGACATCCCACAACACTACAAGTTCTAACGGATTTAGATGGTCATAATTGTAACAAATAAAAGTTTAAATGCATAAAGACTGTCGTTTCATACAAAATAAAAACCGATGCACGTTATCAAACACGTGTTTTAGTTTTAGAGCGCACCGTATTTAGAAATATTTTTTACTAGCATATGAATAGATTCTTTGTGTTAGTATAACTTATTTTTTCAACATTAAAAAGATAAATAATTTTAAAAATGTGTATATTTTTAAGACATTGGTTGGTGCATAAATATGGAAGTGCAGAAAAAAGCAGGAAGAAGTGGTAGTAAAAATGTTTTTTTTTTATGGGAAAAACAACACACGAAAGTTTTCAAATTTTTAAAAAAATGTATAAAAAAAATAAAGATTTTCTCACAAACACCATATGGTTACAAACAGTGCAGTGTAGTTTTTTGTATGGAAATATCATTTAGTGTAAATGTTACGAATAGTACTTGTATTTAATGCCAGAGCATTTATACTCCACTTGGTAGGATTACACTTTCTAGGTGATTTAAAAGTTCAATGTTTTTTGCTTTTTTGTGAAATACAAAAACTTGACGGAAGTTGACAACTATTTATAACATTTTGCTTATTCTAAAAATAAGAGTTTTTTTCAATGCAAAATAAAAGTTTGAAGCTAAAAAAAGACACAAATCACTATTAGAGCTAATGTGTTCATGTAATGGTTCAGATAATTTGAAGAATGTTTTCATCTCCGTGTTTATGTGGATTCACAGAATATGAGAACGTAGAGTTCCACGAAATGAGACAATTTTTTTGTCGAAGTCCATGATGCGCAATAAGTTGGTGTTTGATGTACATCAGTCAAAAGAGAATAATTGGACCATTTTTTAAAATATAACTAACTGAAGAACACTATAGGAATTAGAAAAAGAAATTATTATACTTTTTGTAAATCAATTGGATTGTGACTAGAGTACAAACAGCTGCGGGTGAAACAATGATAATGTATAGACTATTTTCCATAATCGGTTGGTGAAGCTGAATTCAAAACATGAATTTCCTACAAGATATTATGACTTAACATCATGTGGTTTAATTTCTTTTTGTGGCCGGACTTAAAGAACACAATTCTCCAAGATCTTATTATAACAACCCTGATAAACTTAACAAAGGATTTTTGAAATTAGTGAGATATAAGGAGTATATAATATATAAGGAATAAGTGATATATTATCATCTAGATAATGTTTCATAATGTTTAATGTTCCATCCGAAAACGGTTTTAGAAATGTTACAATAACGCAGGGGGCATTTTGAACAATTTTTGTAATATATTTTTTATGTATAAATTACAGCACTTTTCTATTGTAGCATAACAAAATATGTAAGTATGTATACAGGTATATTTCTATGACACGGTTTATACTTCTCTAACACGGTTGTAGTGAGACAGTTTTTTATACCAACATAATATGTAAGTATTCAACAAGTTAATGCAGCAATTTTGTAACAATAAAACATGATTTGATAGGCATCGATCTCCTTATTATGCGATGACAAACATTCGAAGTTCGAATTACGTATCCTCCAATCTGAGATAATAGGATCTGAATGGATAATGACGAGGTGTGTAGGCATTACAATACACAACTTCTTTATACGTGATCTGTGCCGGTACCGGGTTTTACAGTGGATCCGCTTATCTAGGATTAACCTTAAAGATCGTTGCCGTTCGAAACCAGCATCGAACCGAGGATAAAACCGGAAATACGTTGCAGATTAAGAAAAGCGACCTCACTTTCATGTTTTAAAATGTTGCGACTTGTAATTTCTCACAAAAAATAAACGAATACAGAGTTTGGTAACGTTGAATGCATTAGAAAAGGGACAACATAGTATGTTATTGTTATTTATCATTTTTTAAACTGACGAAGGCTGAAAGATTTAGAAAATAGGTATACATAAAATGAAAAAAAAAAATACTTGCAGCAAGAATTATACTGAAATCAGTTCAAATTAACACACATCCAAATGGGTGGGCAGGGGAAACATTAAAATTTCAAATGGGAAGCCCTATTTTTTTACAGCATTTTTGGATTCCTTATAGAAACCTTTCATTTGTGGCATTTTTTAAAATGATTTATTTCATGTTTTAAGGTCGCTGAACACGAATCAGACCTCAGTTTTCCTTGTTTACCACTAGTTTTTTTTTGTAACCTCAAAAAACGCGTTTTACATGGTAGCTTGATTACACAGGCACCACACAAAGTCAGAAAAGACCATTCTCCTTCTACGTTTTTCAACGCGTTGAATCAAATTCTGAGGTCAGAATACATTTACGACTATCAGTTCTTCCCCTAAGAACAAAAATCCCTATGAAAAACACTAAATCAGAAACCGTGTTATGTACTTGATGAACTTGTAAGTGTAATGTTGTTAAGGAACTAACAACAACCCTAAGCCTCAAAAACCTTCAACCCTACGATACACGTACTCAAAACCTCATAACCTCAAAAAACCCTATATCTGTGTTCTGCGACTTCTAGAGCTATGATGAATATGAATAGAGTGAATATGATTCAGTCATGATCTTCAATAGCAGAAACCTTAAGCCATATAACCCCGGAACTTTATACTCCACGATGAGCAAACTTCCCTAGCCATGTAACCGAATGCGTGCAGACTGTAAAAAGAGACATACAAGCTCTGCCACTAGTCGACAGGGCAGATGCTCAAAATTTTGGGCTACGAAATTTCGAATTGATTGAGTTTCGATGCTATATGTTAAGACATGATTGGATCATGCCTCTTCATTAGTTTGCTGCATGCTAAATTTTACAGGTCCTAGATATAGGGGTTTTCAGATTAACGGATTTGAGATTGAGGTTATGGAATTCCAGAGCGATGGGATATCAGGTCAATGGGTTTCAGAATCATGATCATATTCAAGCTTCTTCATCATTTGCTGTGATCTAGCAGTTGCAGAATACAGATATAGGGTTCTTTGAGGTTAAGATTTTTTATGTTATGGTGTTTTGAGTATATGTGTCGTTGAAGCTTTCTGAGGGTTAGGGTATTGTTAGATCCGTAACATTACAGCCACCAGCTCGTCAAGTATATGACATGGTGTCTGATTTAGTGTTTTTCATAGTGATTTTTGTTCCAAGGGGGAAAAACTGATAATCGCAAATACATCCTGACCTCAGATTTTGATTCGGCGCGTGGAAAAACGTAGAAGGGGAATTGTCTTCTCTGGCTTTGTGTGCCTGTGTAATCAAGCTACTGTGTAAAATAAATGAGTTTTTTGAGGTTAGAAAGAAAACTAGCGGTAAACGAGGAGAGGTGAGGTCTGATTCGTGTTCAGCGACCCCAAAAATATAAAGCAGACCGGGTCTGTACTTCCTCGCATTGGAAAAACTTTTGTGGTTCTGTGTTATCTACATAAATACGATATTTTAATAAAAGTTCAATTATTTCAAAAAGTATTCATTGATCAGAGCAGAGGTCATTCATGATAGAAGACCGGCAAACTGGTCGACGCCGATGGAAGTGAAATGAGAATCTGATCATCTGACTCTCATCAGGAGTCATCAGGTCATCACTGAAACAGTTGACGTCCACTAGTATAAACATATAAATAATCAACACGATTTAATTGCAGAGCCTTATAATTTCATAGAATTCTTGCACTATTAAAGTAGTTAGAAGTAGACAATGCATAAATAACATAAAAAGGCGGTTTACAATGCAGTTGTACAAAAAATGCTTTGTGAGCAGATCCCTACATATACGGGTGTCCCAAAAAGCAACGTCATGTCGAAAACGGGTTAGACTAGATTCTGATTGGACATGTGCAAAAAAAAATATATATCAGAACAGAAAGTGCCTTGATTCTCAAGATATAATCACTTTTGGAAAATTGGTGAAAAATCGCTTCCGTAAGTCACTATTTTTTGTGCTACGGCTTCAAGTGACGGCCGATTGTTGATTGTTTTTTGTTATATTGAGCTGAATAACACGAAATTTGAATAAACTATAACAAACAATAACAAAACCCACGGTACTTTCATTAAATTTCTGAAATTCATTTCCAAGATTTGAGTTATTAACATCGCCCAACCTTGACTATTCACCCTTTATAATAAATATATTACACGGTATCTACAACTGCCCTCAAAAGTCGGTGCATCTAATGCAGATTCCAACATGGCAATAAAAGTAGTAGCTTCAATGTAATTTTTTTCGGTTTTTTGTGTGAAAATTTGCGAGGAAATTAAAACTAAAATAATTTCAGGTAAAAAAATACTTAAAAGTTTTTAATATTACTACGGTTTTAAAATAACAACTGAGGCAGAGCATAGCAAACGGGACCATGTTAGCGTATTCTAGAGCGAGATAGCGCCTGAGGACCTGAAAGCCTGATAACCAATCGTATTCGTTGGTCAGTACGTTTTACTACCCCGTTTGTGTTGCGTACTGTTTCCGTATTCGTGCATTTGCACTACCGACCTGACTTTGTTACTCTGGACTAATTATCACTAGCGTAACTAAAATTTAGAGTAGTAATGCCACATCGGTAGTACAAATACACGAATAGGGAAACAGTGCGCAACCCAAATGGAGTAGTGAAACGTACTGACCAAGGTATGAGATCGGTCAAGTCATAATTGTCTCCAAGTTATATACGTACGGTGACTGTTGTTGTAAAATATTATAGTTCATTCAAATGACGTATTATTCAGCTCAATACAAGAAACAATCACCAATCAGCTTCGATTTTAAACCGTGGTACAAAAATACTGACCTAGGTAACTAATTTTTAACCAATTTTACAAAAGTTATTATATTTCGAGAACCAAGACACTTTTTCTCATTTTTCCAGTACAGAATTAATCTGTAACCCCCTTTTGGTTTGTGGTGCTTTTTGGAACACTCTGTATACTATGCCTCTCGCCAGTATATAGCTTCTATTTAGCATTTAGCATTTTATTGAACTTTACGTCCAGATATATATTTTATCAAAACATTTTCTATTAAAAAATATCTGGCTTATGCTCACTAGTTGCAAAATAATTAAAATGCATCATTATACTGCTCAACAGAATCATTCCGACGATTTTTCCAAAACAATGTAATAGAGAACAAAAAACGACAGACAGGTGCTTGTGCACTTACATACATCTTTAGGTGTGATAATTAAAAGGTGAAATCCGTAAATGTGAAAATTTATTTTACCATAATTATGTGATTGGTGTTACGTGACGAGTTGTATGGCGAGGAATATAAAAAATAACACGATCCAGTAAAACATCAGATTAATTATTGAGGTATCGAAAAAATGAATTTGGAAAAAATCCTTAGAATAATTTTTTTTTCTAGCCGCTCCAGCCAAGGTTTGTATTATGGCAGTTTTTCGAATTATTATTCAAAATATTTTTAATATAATTTTTCCAGAAGAAGAAAAGTCACAGATATGAAGGTTTTACCCGTTAGTAATGTTAATGTCCTTGATTTATGTTTTGGTAGATAATTGTTGGGGTGGAGGACAGCACAAAGTAAACAAGTTTAATTTTTTTTTAAATGTCGACATTTCGACGTTTTATTGACGTCTTTTTCGACTTAAATATCCTTGAAAAAGACGTCAATAAAACGTCGAAACCTTGGCATTTAAAAAAATATATAAGTTTGTCTACTTTGTGCTGTCAGTTGTCTGTTGTTGTCAGGATGTAACACCATAACGTCAACATCAGCAAACAGTAAGACTAAGAAATCATTTATAATGTAAAATACCTTCGACTTCATCTACAGTTCTACAAACTGACGTGTTTGTTACAGAACTGTGTATTTATAGTAACACTAATTGTAACATAAATTTCTCACTTATTGTTAGTAAAAATTAAGGATACAGGTTTTTGCGTGTTAATGTTAGAAATAAAGTTTCTAATTTTGCCTTGTATCTTGTTTTTGTCGCGGCGTAAAATGAAAAATATCGATTACTACACGTCTATAAATGCTTTTCCCTTACTTGCATGTCTTCCCGCATGACCAGAGATTTTCACTCTCGCACGGGAAAAGTCTATTTCCTATACTCTTAATGAAATGCACTATTCGCACGTCCCGTTCTGCTCATTTTTTTGTGCTGAAAACCGCTGGGCAAGGCTCCTTAGACACTTCCCTATTTCGGGCCTCCGAATACTCCGCATACTTACATCTCCACGAGCGATTAGAGTTCCAATCGGGCGCTTCTATCTATAAATTCACCAACTACGAAGCTCAATTAAATCGCTTTATGCGTTCGCAGAAATCACTCGAGACGCCAACATAATCGGAACTTTGAACCGACCCGTGCACACAATGCACTAATTATAGGAAAACTGCTTTCCGAGCAGATGCGCAATTTTTAAAACAGCTCCCCGAGCAATTCACCGAATTTCACGTAGAACAATGTTTATACGTTCGCCGCTAAAGTTTCCTGTGTTTATTTGTGTAATTGTTGCAGAGAGCGTATCCGGTCGGGATCGGGGGATACGCTGGATGTTTCCGTTCGAAAAAAGTACACTCGTTCATTAGACTGTTTATGCTCAAGTGCAAAAAATAAATAGCTAATTCGCTAAGTGGCGAAATTTAACGGAAACCATTACGGGGCCGGGACATATTTAGCGAGACTCGAAGGAAACCGTCTGGAAAGCAATTTCCTTAGGCCGATTTACGCAAATCGGAATGCTTACCTATCATGCGATAGAAACTGAATAATATTGCCATGTTTGTGAAGATGGCATACTCACATTCAAAAGACCCCGCACAATTCTTATGAGAAATGCCCCTCAGTGAAACTGGCTGAATTTTTGATATTTTGACCATGACCAACCGATCAAAAGCTTATGGGCTCAAAGCGTTAAAATGAACATTTTTTCTGATACAGTCTTAAAATGTATTTTCTCCGTCATCGTTGTTGGAGTTGGAAAATGTATATCTACGACTTTCTAACTAATGTTGTTCGCCAAATAAACATTTAATATTTCACAGTTTTATGTAACACCCTGTTAATAATGTTAGTTCAATAAATGTTAAAAATATTAATATCACAGGCCCACAAAAAAAAATTATTTTTTGTTGACTATGGATAAGAACATTATTTTTCCCTAGTATTTTTTGACGCTGAATCCAAATCCGGTGTCCGTTGAACCGTAGACAAGTCAGGATCAAGGTCATTTCAAGGTCAAATCGCGAAGGATAAAGGCTTAAAAGAGAATAAACTCATATCTTTATATTTCTGGAGTCGCTGAATCCAAATCCGGTGTCCGTCTAGCACCGAGTCCAAATCCGGGCACCAAGCATTCTATATGCACGCACATGCATACAGTCACGCACACATGCACTTACATACGCACGCAAGTACACACTCACGCATACATGCTTTTATACACACGCGTGCATTAGCGCAACACACGCAAAAGTGTGTGTCTGGTTGTAGGAGTCTAAACACGTTTATTCAATGATTCACTCACTGATTTTCAGTAAGATGATTACTATGTAGTTAGACGATATTCAGTAAGGTGGCTACGAGAATTGTTATCAACTCATCTAATGTACATGGATACACGGACTTAGATATATTTTGCCTTAACAAATAATAGCAATACATTCACGAAACCGAAAATCCTTAACCACATTTCCCTAATACAGCCTAAGGTACATGATGAAAATAAGACCATTTGCAGTCTTCTATCATGGGTTATAGATTTCTGATTCAGCAACTTTAAAAACATACAGATACAAACTTTTGCCTCATTAATGCGTATTTTAGTGATTTGACCTTGGAGTGCTCTTCGAAGTCACGTGATATGCTAAGAATAACATCAGATTCTAATTCAGCCCCTCCAGGGTAACATAACGATATATGGGTTTATGTCTCTTTTAAGACTTTATTTCGCGATTTGACCTTGAAATGACCTTGATCCAATGACGAGATACGAGTTCAACGGACACGAGATTTTGATTCAGCGTCAAAAAATATAGGGAAAATCTATGTTCTTATCCATAGTCAAAAAATTTCATTTTTTTAGTGGGCCTGTGTAATTATTATAGTAACAATGAATCATCATTATGTTTTTAGGCTTTATTTTATTACATGGGCAACAATATCATATTTCAAGTATTATTATTACTATTAATCCACGTCTTATTACCGTAATAACATTGCTGCGGATTGAATTTTATTCAAAACATAAATCTGGTGCACTCTGGTGGAAATTAAATGCTTATTGACGTATTACAAATCTTTTGTTCCAGTTTTCGGATCGCCAATAGTGATGGTGAAAATACATTTTAAAGCATTATCAAAAAAAAAACTACCCATTTTAACACTTTGAGTCCATAGCAATTACTTGATCGGTTGATCATAGAGTAAAATATCTAAAATTCGGACAATTTCACTGACGGGCACTTCCCATAATAATTGTGCGGGGTCCTTCTCATATTACATCATATTATTCCATATTTACGTGCCCGCGTGTATAATTCCATAAGAGTCTCCTGTGTTCCCGCTCCGACTGGAATGGGGATATCGTACGCGGAATCACGCGGGCTCGGGAGAGTGTTAGGGAAAGGGTTAATGCCGTACGTAGCACAGGAACGAAATACATGCGTATATAATATACAAGGTGCAAATAGGTATAGGTCTATACTTTCATTATACAGGTATTATCATATAGTTGTGTAGTGCCGAGCCCTGCGTTGCCGGACACATTTTCGGACCCTACACATCATATCGTAAGACAAAAAAATCCTCAAAGTGTGCTGTGGCATTGATCCCGCAGGTTTTGAATTATTACTCTTAGAATAGTCAAGTTCTGAAGCTTTTTAAAGAGCCATCCAAAAAAACGTCATCAAATCTGACTATGAACGAGAGAGATGGAAATAGCTGTTGAAGCTCAAAACGAAACTTTGTTGTTTTCAAACTATTGCCTAATTGACTGTCACACTTGTAAAATAAATAATGGCTACATTATGTCACAATGTCACATAATGTATGTACAGCCTTGCCAATTAAATAAGGTTATAAACTGATGATTAGAAATACATATTTTTTTGCTCAGCCAATTTTGATGACGTTTTTTTTGGGTGGCTCGTTATTATTAAGAAAATTTCACATTTATATCGTCAAACCAATCGGATGCTCTTATTTTTAACCATAACCTTTTAGCCAACTTATTACCATGGCAACGAAAAAAAACGAAAATTTTCTGGAATTTTTTGTTCTATTGGGTATCTTAGGCGAAATTACACTGTAAATTTTTCTGACAAAGGTTGACGCGAGATTAAACTGACGTTTGATTTTTTTGACGTCCTATTTTTTATTTCACACGAGCATAATTGTTATATCTATTACTTATATAAATAACTAAATTATAAAAATAAAACTCACTAGTCACTATTGCAGTAGTGACCAGTAGTGATCATTACGATATACAAATTTATTTTTGCTACAGAATTTTTAACTGTGGTGGCAGTGAATAAAACCAATTGTTGATTATCTTTTAAAATGTGTATTTTTTTAAACAAACTGGCAGTATTTAAGTCTATCATTATCATTACACAAAAAAGGGTCATTTACTATACGTCATTGTTCCACCCTAACCTCAATAAATGATCTAAAATCGTCACTTTTGCCATTTATAAGGGTGATGCGAGAATCGTGGAGAGAGGTTGTGACTTTTTTTTCATAAGATAAAATTAAGGTATATTTCAAATGCATATGATTCTTACCCCCTTTCCCTTTAACCCATTGTAGATCGCCTTTTTTAAAACACTAGACAGACATAAATTAACTGTAATACCCAATTCATACCCCTCCCCCCTGTAGTGTTTATGAACTAGAAACAACATCTATTTTAGACAACCTAATCCACATAAAGGAGCTAAGTTCTCAGACTAAGATTTGAGACAAATAATTCTTTTTTTTTTTTTTAAATTTTTTCACGGAGTTAAAGTTTATTGGGTTTGAGAACCCTTCCTCACAAATCTTCAGGCTTGGGGTTTGGGTTTGAGTTGTCTGCTAAAAAACCTTCGAGATACGTTGTTTCTAGTTCTATATGCTCAGATACGGTGCTATTGGGTTCAAGAGTATGGGGTTATCGGGTTACTGAGTCAGAGGATTCTGATTCTCAGACCTCAGGGCTACTGGGTTATTGGGTTTAAGGGTATGAAGCTACAGCGTTGTAAGGTTTATTTTGGGTTTCTGTTGATCCCTAAATGGTATGTTATGAAAAAGAAAGTCACAAACTTACAATATTTTATACCATGATGCTTAATGTAAACCTTATAAATGGCAAAGCAAAATTGACGATTTTAGACCATTTTATGAAGTTAAGGACGAACTATGACACGATGGGCTTAAACAGACTGCAGATTTGGATTCAGCGATTTAACGAATGACACTTTTTATGTGCTGGTGTTATTATTATGACTTTGAACATTTGCGATGTAATATGATATTTTAAGACATTAAAATAACATGGTAAAAAGCCCATTTTAACAGCGTTTGTAGATTTTTTTTAATGTTAACATACATTTGTTAATGCCATAATTAATTGTTCACCGATTATTGGCCGATTAAAAGATCGTTTTTAAGCCAACAAAATCGTCGCGAAACACCATTAACGCCAGATGCCCATAAAGGAAAACAATTTAGAGATACTTTTAAGCGGATATCGTACGGCAAATAAATAATTTAACAGTCATGCCATATTTCCAACGGGATACGTGGTAATATTGTCAAATGTTCCGTAATGGTACCAGGAAGAGACAAATAAGCGAAAACCATAGCGCTGTATTTTGTTGGTAAGCACCATTAATTTTATTACAGTCTGCAGGAAACAATTTGCTTGCTGTGCAATTACGTTTAAGAATTAGACAAATTGACTGTAATTATATTTGCCTAGACAGCCTTTTCTTCTGACAGAATATTCCTTAATGGACGAACAAATTCATATCCGGCATTCGGGTTTCATAAATGTGTTATGTACAGGGTGTCCCAATTTAACGCCTCAATGCCGATATTTTGGGTTATTTTTGAGCTAGAAAGATAATTTAAACGCTGATGTTATGTATAATTTTCCAAGGAATTTCAGTTTTGTTAAAAGGATATCCCCAAAAAACTGACTTTTGGAATTAATACTCCGTATTATTATAAAATATACGACGTATTAGTATAATAACGTATATTGTAAATATATACATATATCGCCGTTATTTATACGAGGGTGGTTTGATAGGTCCGTGACTTTTCAAGGAAAACTTTTTTTTCGTCAAAAAATCATTTTATTTTTCTACATAATCTCTTAGCTCGATACATTTAGTCCAACGCGTTTCTAATGTTTTTATTCCTTCTAAATAATATGATTCCTCAAGGCCCTCAAAATAAGCGTCTGTTTCAGCGATGACCTCTTCATTCGACCCGAATCTCCTACCACCCAGCCATTTCTTCAGGTTTGGAAACAAGAAATAATCGGAGGGGGCTAAATCTGGAGAATATGGTGGATCAGGTAGCAGTTCGTAGCCCAATTGATGAATTTTTGCCATGGTGATTACACAAGTATGCACCCGTGCTGATGAAACAACACTTTCTTCTTCGCTAAATGCGGTCGTTTCTGCTTCAAACAGTGTCAAATCTGCCGAACAGCTGTCAATAATATTCGCCGATGATCGTTTTACCCTTTTTCAAGGTAATCGATATGAATGACACCGCGCGAATCCCAGAAAACTGTGGCCATGATTTTGTTGGCCGACAGACCCATCTTAGCCTTCTTCGGTGCACGTTCACCTGTAGAAACCCACTGTTTCGATTGTTGCTTGGTCTCTGGTATGGTGTGATGGATCCATGTCTCATCAACGGTAACGAAACGGCGCAAAAACTCGTTTTGATTGCGGCTGAACATCCCCAAACACTCCTTTGAAGTGGTCACACGGTTGTGTTTATGGTCGATCGTGAGCAATCGCGGCGCCCATCGCGCGGACAGCTTTTTCATATCCAAATACTCATGCAAAATGTGATGCGCCCGCTCAATTGAGATGCCTACAGCCTCAGCCAACTCACGCACTTTCAAACTTCGATCGTCCAATATCATTCCATGGATTTTATCGACGGTTTCTGGCGTAACGACTTCTTTCGGGCGACCTGAACGTTCAGCGTCACTTGTACTGGTGCGGCCACAACGGAACTCAGCAAACCACTTTTTAATCATTGAAATTGATGGTGCAGAGTTCCCATAGAATTTATCAAGCCTCTTCTTGGTTTAGGTAAGGTTTTTTTTGCGCAAAAAGTAATGCTTAATCAGCACACGAAATTCACTTTCTTCCATTTTTGTGGAAATTAACGAGGTTAGCTGCTTTCAATGGCTGTCAAACATAAACTAAATGACGTAGCTTGCTCAAAATTTTACATTAGTCTACCGATAGACGGCAGTTGACGGGAGCAGTATTGCCATTAAAGTTACTGCGCGGGAAATTAAAAAAGTCTCGACTTATCAAACCACCCTCGTGTATAAAACTATGTATCTGCAGATTCAAAAAGAAGGCGATCAGATACCGCTCTAGTTATAACCATAAATGATACAGCTAACGATCTGTCGACGTTCTTACCACAACTCGGCGGGCAGAAAATGAATAAAAAAAATGCATACAAAATATATCGGGTAAAACTGATGACGTAATAGTCACTTCCGCCGAAACCGGTAGTCACATGTGACAACAGACGATTTTATAACAGACACCTCCTGTATACACTTTAATCAAGGCTTCAATAACACAACTAAACAAAAAATTTTTTTCTTTGCAGGGGTCTGACTATGTATGACTATATGTCTGACTATATGTTTTTGGGTCGCTGAAACCGAATCCGAAGTCAAAATTGCTCCATCGGATCCGATTCTTTTCCTAACCTCAAAAAACAGGCCTAAAACCATGAAATTCAAGCTAAAAATTATATAATAAAAACCCAAACGAAATCCCATAATCATATATATCTCCATAACCTTAATCCAATCTCCTACTCATCCTAATAATCTCAAAACTCCATAACCTCAAAAACCCAATAACCTTATGATTCTAAAACCCCATTAACTCAGTAAAAAAGATACTTATATATGCGCTTAAGCAGTGTAAATCGATATGTTTGAAACGGATTTGCCCTTCAATCCCAGTACCACTTAACCTCAAAACCGCGTGATCCTAAAACCTAACAACCTCAAAAACCCCATGTGATTGAAAACCCCTATAAACCAATAAAAAAGACATACGTATTCAAGCAGTGTAAAAAATCAATATATTTGAAACAGGTGTGCTCTTCAACCTCACTATCACTCAACCTCAAAATCACGTGATCCTAAAACTTCATAATCTTGAAAACTTCATAATCTTATACGGTTCTAAATCTGATTGAGTTTTAGTCAGTAGTATAAAATATGAAATGATACCACACACAAAAGTAGTGTAAAATATGGAATGATACCATTGTGTACAATCATACAAATTATTTGTAATGTGCTATCTTTCGCACGGTAAAATTTACACAAATTTTGTGTATTTTTAATACTTTATCTGTGTCTTTTCAAATCAAATTACACAAAACATACAATTTTGAACTTTATATAATCCCATAACTTTGCAGATTACGAGTCACGAGGTTCTTCAATCACAAGGTTATGGGATTTTTTGAGGTTAAGTGGTACTGGGATTGAAGGGCAAATCCGTTTCAAACATATCGATTTACAATGCTTAAGCGCGTATAAGTCTCTTTTTTACTGAGTTATAGGGTTTTAGAATAATAAGGTTACTGGGTTTTTTGAGGTTATGGGGCCTAAGGTTGTGGAGTTTTGATATTATATGGTTATGGAATTGATGAAATACATGATTATGGGATTTCGTTTGGGTTTTTATCAAATTATATAATTTTTAGCTTGAATTTCATGGTTTTTTTGAGGTTAGGAAAAGAACCGGATTTGATGGAACAATTTGGGGTTCGGTTTCAGCGACCCAAAAAACATATATTCAGACCCCTGCAAATTAATTTTTTTTTGTGGAGCTGTGTAATCGTTTAAACGTAAGATTTTTGGGAACATCTCTTTCACCAACACTATATTACTTTAGACATTATATTAGACAATAACATATTCCTTGGGAAAATTGCACAAATTCAGCGCTGCTTTTTCTATAGACCAAAAGTAACCCATAATATCGACATGTGAAACGATAAATTGGGACACCCTGTATAGATACAGTCTCGTTTAAGAATGTAACACCTCAGCAACTTTCTCGGTTTGTTAACCGATTTAAACCAATTTAGATTCCAAAGATATGGGACGTTAAGATCTACATACTTGCGACCATAAGCTTTTTTAGTTATTCATCCAAACGCAAAGCTTTCTACGATGCTAAATAAAAAAAAAAAAAAAAAAAATCATATTAGAGGTTTTATTTATGAGAAAATTGCTTTAAAAATTTAGTGCTATGGTATATCTCTAATCTACAAAAATTCAAAAATATTAAAAGAACGACCTTGAAACCAAATTTGCAACGTCTTTGAAAGTTCGTTCAAGTTTTGTACTATGAAGTTTTGTACTATGAAGTTTCTGAGAACACATAATAATTTATTTATTATAATTTTTTATAATTATAATTATTGCGTAATAAGATCCCTAATATACATATGTATTTATTTTAAATGTACCCCTTTTTACATTGTAGAGCCGGACGCCTATAACTGAAATCTCCGTCATTCAATATTGGTAGGTATTTTAGTAGATGCTGGTTGTGGTCATAAGTAGATATCACTGGTCACTGTTTTCGGAGCCATTGTCTGTTAATATCGGTTACAAGCCGAAATTGTTAGGGTATTAAGTCAGACACTCTGAATTTATACAGTGTGATTGGCGAAGATTAATCATCTGTAACGTGTTCCAAACTCTTTCAATTATTGTAACTACATATGTACATTTAAAAATATTAACAATTCCAACAATTACAAATGTGTTAGTAAAAGTCCTTTGTAAAAATGGCCCATGTTTATAGATAAGCACCTTGATATTAGCATGCACTTTTGGAGAGAATTATTGATATTAAAATAATGTATTTTCTCAAATAAATAAACAATAAATGAACGTAAATTATATGTCATAAATAAACAAATACCCGAGAAGACAACAATCTTGAGCGTTATGTAGGTTAGATTACTATAAATCTAAATTGAAAGGTTAACGGCAACGGTTATGGCATACTTGTATTTACAGAATAGGCTATAAATGTTTACCATATATAAATGTGTAGGTGTTAAACTGATATAATTTTCGAAAGTTTTAATGGTCCTTAATGAGGATCCTTACTAGAATAGGTACCCACTTAGTAGAAGATTAATTGGACAAGCATAGCCTTAGTGTTACAACCTTCTTTCCTTTTAATATATGTCCGTATGTATATCTTTATATTTTATTTGATATCTAAATGTTTTTCCTAGATGTAGTAAAAATTATTAAGTTTCAAACATTTTTTGTTTCAGAATTTTAAGCAATATATAATGGACATTTACGATACTGTTTCAGTACACGCTTCAGACTGATACGCTAAGGTGCCCGCTGTTTAAAATTCTCAAAAAAAAGTTCTTATAGTATTAAGGATTTTCCTGACAAGTATAACAGCGATATCCAATCGTTATTTATTTTATTCATTTTTTAAATCGAATATGATTGGATTCAAGCTATATCATTTGTTGAGTTACGATTGCTGAAAATATAAGATAATATACAGGGTGGCAAAAAGTCTCGCATAATGCCTGTAATTATTTAATCACCTTGTATATGAAAAAATATCCAAAAAAGTTTTTCATCAGTTTATTTCACATGTTTATGTCAATATGAAATAATACTGGCTTTTTGCGTTTGGTCAGACAGCAGATCTCCAATAAACTAGTCAACAGTAAGCCGACTGGCAAAGAAATTTCAAGTAATCGGTGCGTTAAAGATTGCGCTAATTAAGGTAGACCCAGAATTGCAACCGGAGATAACTTGCTCTCAGTGCGCGAAAATCTAATTCAATCTTCCAGGGTCTTCTTAACCCACTTTTGATGTATCTCACCAGTCAGTTAAACATTTATTTAAGCGAGAAAAGTTACATCCATACAAACTACAACTTGTTCACGAGTTAAACGAGGATGTCTTCGATAGAAGGGCTGAATTTTGTGAAGCCATGATGCAAAGATACAATGACAATAACTTCGCAATACATATCCATTTTTCAGATGAAGATATATTCAGTTTAAATGGTGCCGTTAATTGACATAACAGCCGTTCCTGGTCAAGTCAGAACCTTCATTGGTTCCAAGAAGCGCGTACCCAAAATCTCCAAAAAGTTAAGGTTTGGACAGGAATTGTTGGAGGACGTATTGTTGGACCTTTCTACATAAATGAAAATTTATTTCTGAGAAATATTTAAATCTGCTAAGAAACCATATTATTCCATCTTACAGACTGTTGTTTCCAGGTGAAAATAATGTTATTAACCAGCACTACGGCTCCAACAGGATGGGGCACTACCACATTTTGCGGCAATTATTAAGGAGTATTTAAATGCAAATTTCCACGACGTTGAATAGGCGGAAGCGGTACAATGAAATGTCTAGTGCGCTCCCCGGATCTAAATCCCTTAGATTTTTTCTGTATAACGTTGAAGACTTGAAACAAAATTTCAAATGAAATCCAGGCCATCCTTGAAGACTTCCTAGTGAATGTTCTAGTAAAAAAAGGAGTTCGTATTCAACACTTCATTCGTTAGCTATTGTCTGTTGTTTCATTTTTTAAAAAATAAATAATTAAGAAAGCAAATACATTATTTTACACAAACTAACTTTAAACGTGTTTTTTTGAGAAAATTTCTTTATGTAACCATTTCAAACTTTTAGTGCACAGTTTTTTTTCTCTGATTATTGACCTCACACGTTAAGTGTATTAGCCACGAATTATATTATTGGTTTAGGGAAGGATATAAAATAATGAGGGAATAGACATGGCCACCCGCTTCTCGCCCAGGGGTCTGTCAGGGCATTGTAGTTTTCTAGACATAGTGCACAGTTATCATTTAAAGAAATAAAGTTGGTCTCCATAACAACCAAACGCGAAAAGACAAAGAGTATTTCATGTTGACAGAAATATGGCAAATAAGCTGATGAAAAATTTTTAATCGAGACATTTTTTTCATATATAATAATAATAATAATAATAATAATAATAATACTCACCCCTATAATTACTCCGAAGAGTAACCCCTTAGGTCCTCTCCAGGGACCTGTGCGGGAAAGAAGTGGCTATTATTATTATTTGCCATGGCGCACTGAGAGCGACTTAAGATTATTTCGGTAACGCATTTGCTTTACAGTTCTGAGGAAACCCAGAAAACTCAGAACATTACCAAATCTCAAAATAAGGGCATGTGCGGTTGGATTGGCATCTATGCATCCACACCTATACACTAGTGTATTAGTGGTTGCATATCACGCCCTGGCGGAGAAAGCGAGACAAAAATCGCTACCCCGGCTGGGACTCGAACAACGCGCACAGAGGTATCGCGACTGGAAAGACGGTGCTTTAACCCACTCGGCTACCCGTGCCCCCATATGTACAAGGTTATTAAAAAGTTACAGGTACTATGCGTGACTTTTTTACCATGCTGTAGTATGAGATTCAGAAAAGTGGCAAAAAAATACAAACAACCTCATATATTACATTTTAATAATTCTTATGATGAAACAACGATTCTATAGAAGAAATACGCACTAAAAACGCACCCTGTATATGCATTAGAATTATCTACTCATAATTATTAATATTATATTATTGATAAATCATACATTATTCACCCAAAAAATTGACATATAATTTACTATGTAGTAAATTAACGTTAAATCTACGTAGTTTTTTTGTCGTTTTTTGTATTAGTTGTTAACGTAATAATAAACACAACAGACACTCACCACGACTGCTACACTGACGATTACAGAGCCATTAATATTAGGTATCTCATACCTGAAACAAAAAAATATATGATCAAAACCGCCGTTGCAATTTGTAGTTACATACTCGGTAATATTCCATAATGGTAAATAGGTAAGTATCAGCGACGAATTCAGAAAACCTCATAGCATATTCACGACATAAACAAGTTAACAAGGATCATCGTGTGCGTGTCATTTTCATGTATATTGTATGTATATGAAATATGGCTGGCAGCATGCAATACCTAATGAGGCAACACCGTTCTCTTTGACCACCGGATCCGGTAAATTTTTATCGGATCCGCTAAGGATGTTGCTGTCGTTTCCTAATTCCGCGACCAATTCGTTTACGTTACTTTCTTCATTGCTCTTTTGAAATATGTATGGAATTCGTTAACCTCGCAAGAAGCAGACTTTACTGAAGTTGCCAACGCCCTCAAAATTTACAATGTAAGAGCTCAAGCGAGATCTCAAGAGAAAGATATAGAGTGTCTCGCTTAAGGGGGGAGCAGAAATACAATTGAGTGTGGTGTAAAAGAAATGCAAAAAGTGCAAAATTTTGTTTGCATTTTTTGCAAGTATTTACGATGTTAAGTAAGGTGGCGAAAGGATTTTTCTCAATCCTCAATATTTAACGTTTAGAGGACGGGCATTAGAGGCTTATGATCCCTCTAAAAAAATACATAAACAAAGTATCTTATATCACAGATTGATTACGGGTCGGGCCAGTATACTGAATTACCCGTCCTCTAAAGGTTAAGTACCTAATTGTAGTATGTAGGTACATGGTGTATTCGTGAGAATTCTGGTAGTTATTCTTTGTTGTCAAAAATAAACACACACATTGATGTCTTGGTTCCTTTGTTCATTATATCAGTGAAAAATACGTTAAGGGCTATTAATAACACAGGTCTACAAAAAAAAAGGCGCTGTCTTTGCAATCATACCCATCATTTCCTATGTATTTTGATGCACTGAAACCAAATTTGGCAAAAAAAAATTTCTACCGCATCAGTTTTTTTCTACACCCCCCATATAACCCTCATAATCTCCTAATAGAGGAAATTTTTCGAAAACATTTCTTTAACTACTTTTTATGACCTTTATTTTGTTTTTTTGGGTCGCTGATCACGAATCTGAAGTCAAAAATAAATTTCGACTTAAGGACAGCTGTCAAATTTCACCAAAAAGTAAAAAGTTGATATTAAATGCATATCCCTACGTTTTTTAGGATGTTCATTACTATTTTGTTGTAGAAGTTGTTATATTTGTGAAGGAGCTACTTAGATATTTTTTATTTATATATTTTTTGTTCTTTTTCTTGTTTTTGGTTTTTGTAACTGTTATACCGGGTGGACCATTTTAACCTTTAATAGGGAAATAACTCGGCGGGTAAGCGAAAAAATAAAAAAAGTTGTGTACAGAAGTTGTTGGACAAGGAGGAGGAAGTACGACCGTAACCTTTTTGACCTCGACGTTGACCTTGAGGGTTATTTGAAGGTCAAAAAAATTTTTCAAATGGAAACAACTATTTTTGACACCAGATTTGAAAAGAGCGGCAAATTTTACGTCCAAGATGGTACTTGTCAGCAAGGTCGGATAAAAGTAAAATTTTCGAAAATTGTTAAATAACGAGGGCTGGCTCAGGATAGAGATTGGAAACAGTACAATTTTTCTGATTAAAGTTGTTAGGGTCGAATAAGGTCACTTCCTGATACTAATGACCTTGACGTTAAACATTTCAAATCAGAGGTCAAAAGTAGGGTTTCACGCTTTGATAACTTTGACCTTGAAATAACCTTAAAAACCGACAAATTTTACTGTTTCAAATCTCTATACCGAGCTAGCCCTCGTTATTTAACAATTTTCGAAAATTTTACTTTTATTCTTAAATTTATTTCACAAAAAATAATTGAAAAACATCCAAAAAGTCTACATTAAAATTCCCGTTTGAGACTTGATATTGTGCACTATTTTTACGAATTCTTCTGCAGAAAAAGTGTAAGGAATTTCGAGATTCGGATTTTACTAGCATACAGCAAACTGAATTTACTAAATAGATTGAAGACAAAAATATTTTTAAATAAATACACTTCAAACTTCTATATGCCAATATACAACAATTGCTAGGTTAACTTCACTGCACTTTTATCCCTATTATAAGTATGTTTAACATATAGATAATATTTTTAGACAATTTCTATAAATCCTTGCCTTATCCTTACACAGATCATCTTCGTTGTATAAACGTGATTAGTGTAAGCCCCTATGTACCTCTAGGGGAATATGCACAGTATTTCAGGCAGAGGTACATGCAATTGAGCTATGCTTAGGAGAATATTGAAAGAGGATATAGAGGGAAAACAATCCTCATACACTCTGACAGTCAGGCAGCCCTACAAGCTTTAGCATGTAAAAAAATAAAATCAAAACTGGTCTGGGATTGCCTAGAAACCCTCCAAGCTCTGGCAAACCATAACAAGGTAACATTTAAATGGGTACCAGGACATAAAGGGGTCGAAGGCAACGAAGAAGCAGATACCCTAGCGAGACAAGGCTCTGCAACGACACTCATTGGTCCTGAACCAATGTGTGGTATACCAAAATCCTCAGTGAGGCTCTGGCTGACTCGGTGGAAAAATAAAGAACACCAGTCTTACTGGAACCACATACCAGGACAAAAAAACAGTAAATGGATGGTAAAGACACCATCAAAAGTACTGACAGACGAGATTCTGCGATTGAGTAGAAATTAACAATAAGGCTTGGCACGGGACTCATAACCGGGCATTGTCACCTTAGGAAACATCTACACAGAATGGGCATATATTTAGATGAACCTATTTGTATACTGTGTAATGAGGAGGATGAAACATCCCGACACATTATACTAGAGTGCCCAGCACTAACACACTGGAGATATGGTCTTCTAGGAATAGAAAACCCCCAGGAGGCCTTTCCAAAGAAAAATCTTGTGAAAGGGCTACTAAACCTCATACAGGTAACAAGCCTATTCACATGAAATAACGATGTAAACTGGAAATACAATAAGCCTGAAGGCTGCAGTGTTGGAGGCAAAACAAACCCCAAACCAGACACATCGGAAGAAGAAAAAAAGCCCCCATAAAAGAAATCTAGTGCCGTTTCAAAGTCAAGAGATGGGTGTGGGCATCCAATTAGCAGGTTTTCACTAACAATTTTTACATTTCTAACAAATCTGAACAGTCGACTTCTAACTGAATTATAACTCTCTTAACCTCTTAACATTTCTTCTCCTGGAGGTGCATATAAACAATATGGTATACTGTCCATACATATATATATCCATACATAGTGATATGTATGGACAGATTTTATCGATATTTATTAGAGTGAACCTTTAGGGACAAGAAAACTTGTCGCTAAAGGTTAATATAACAAATTTTATTATCTAGCTGATCCAACGTTTCGAGACGTTATTCGAAATTGGTGTAAATGAATAGGTATATTTTTTCTGCGTCTTATTCCAACGATTGCAGGTGTTAATTGTAATTCTCTGTCCATCCAGGAGAGTGAAGTACGCATAAAAACCGCTTGTCGGTGATCGTCATTGCAGATAATCGTTTCACAGATACTAGATTTTTTGCCGTGTCTTTGTCGTCGTATCATATCGCTTTTTCCGAAAAACAATCACATATGTAAATACAAACGTGTTATTTCATGGGAAATATCATTCAAATGTTTTAAAACCGTTTCCAGCAAACATTTTTTATTCAAATTAAATAACAAAGTTAGAATTTCATTGACTCATTACATATTCATATTTATAGTTGTGTCTATGCATTTACAATAAATAACCTTAATGACCAATATGAACTTCATGATCTGTATAATCTTTATGATTCATCTATAATCGCTAATCACTAGTGAGACTGATCATATGGTATCATAATCTAGGTCATATAACCTATATGACCTCTGTGATCAATGTAACCTTTATGACATTTGTGACCAATATGACCTTCATGACCAATATGACCATAATGACCAATATGATGTTCATGACCAATAAGACCTTAATGGCTAATATTATCTTTTTGACCAATATGACCTTCTTGGCCAATATCACCTTCACGAACAATAGGAATCCTATGACCAATGTGGCCTTTATCACCAATGTAACCTTTAGACCTGCAGAAACTTTATAGTCATACGAACTTTATAAATGTATGACCTGTATGACCTTTATGACTTTTATTAATCTATGTCATATAGGTTACAATTAATGTACTGGAAATGGGCATTGTAGTAAAAATTAAAGTAGTAGAGGCTTATTAATGTGACATTTGAATTGCTCCACCTCAAAAACCTATGAAACGACACATCATATGAATATAGTTCTTAATTCATATTCAAATACAACCCCCTTGCCCCTACCCCTACAGTGGGATGATGGTGTTATTTGTTGAATAACATCATCAGCTAAATCAGAATCGATGTGTGATTTAGTGAATTTTGTTTTAGTTATCCTCACCCTCACCCCGGGGGGAGGGGGGTCGAAGCATATTAAGACTTTTTTTAGGTTCTGTTCACTCTGTAGTTAAGAAAATTAATGTTAAAAAACTAATGTTAAATTAAATTAATTAATGTTGCATCGTTTGCGAATTATCTATAGGCAACGAAGAAGAGTGTTACCCCCATTTATCCCCCAACCCCCTCAACCGACTAAACTCAAAACCCAATCAGCTCCAGAACTCGTCATGATACATAAGTGTTTTAAATTTCATTGATATCTTAACTTTTTCAGTTTTTTTACAGAGTTATAGTGTACACAAAAAAGGTTAACAGACAGACAGAAATTTTTTTCGCTTAAAATTAAAATCCCTCCCAACATTTTAAGCCTATTTAACCGCCAATAATTGTTTTTTAAAAACATTTCATGAATACTACTTCCACTCCACTACGTGGATGTGACATTGCTTGAAGTGGCTTTTCTAAAGATTGTAGATGAAACACAGATTTGGACTTGTAATCGACGTGTTTTTTTCGTGCCATTTTCAGATTTTTTACTTACGTTCGCATCTCTTTAAATAAAAGATATGTCGACTCTTAAATTTATTCTGGGACACCCAATATACATAATATTTCAAGTATAATGGCAAAAAAAGTACCATTTCTAGTATTCACTTCATTTTCGGTTATGAAAATTGCCCGCAATAAAAATTACTGCTTAGAACTTTTCGAAATTGCTACAAGTTGTGGCATAAAATCAGACCAATAAGGATTTACGGTCATATACAAAAATTTAAATAACATACTCAATACTTGTAGCAGAGAAGCATAATGCAAATGTAAATATTTTTTCTGTTAAGAAAAAGTAGACAACAAAAGAATCTGTGTAACTCGTCTGAGGCATAATTAATTATCACCACTCAAGGCCGTCTTAAGCTCTAGTCTGGCTCTTCGCTAATTAATTATTAATTACAAGCGGTGAAGAAAGACTGTCTTGTTTGTGTACACACATACATGCATATGTATCTTAAGCAGATCGTTTTAGTGGACTCGCTGAAGTGACAGTCTAAAGAAAAGGCACCACGCTCGCATTAACAATCATAATAAATATGTACATCTGCCTGAATACGCGTACATATGAGTATGAATAAATATTAAATCGAAGTACTATTTGTGTACTAAAAAATATATTTCCTACTTGAGACTAATTTATTAACTGGCAGTCAAGTTCTGTTACAACTTTGAGTAAAGTGTTACAAATTTAATTAAAATCTCAATGTTCTCGTAAAAATACGAGGTGTGTAAATTAAGTAATGAGACGTACTGATGAAATTTATTTTCTCTGCATTCTTGTTCCTTCCTCTTTTCTGTACAATTCATAGGAGTAAAATCAAAACAAATCATTCAAGTTTATTTAGAAAGTGTATTCAGTGTAGCAAGAGTGTAGTTATCTCAAACATATTAAGACGCTTCATACTCGTCACAAATAAAATAACTTTTCAGAATTAAGCTGTGACCATCTCACCTGTTATTTTGTCGATTTTCCTATTTTTTTGTAGGATCCGAAATTCATCTGGTAAATATATGCGAAACATCAAAAACAACAATCACTGTATAAACCGGAACAACTTATTTCATTCAATTGTAAAAAGAATTATAAACAATGTGAATGAAGCAATTGTATGGATATCTACATGAAAAATTATTTACATAATTTAATTTTAATGTAATGGATTATATTGACGCACGCGCCACATTTTTAGAAAATAGCACCTACTAAATATAAAAGTTCAAGTCTGTTTATGAAAAGTAATATGACAAAAATCACGTGAATATTGCGACTGGTATGTACAGTAAACTCGATTATCCGAACTAATTGGGACTAAGGGTTGTTCGGATAACCAAGAAATCCCGATAATCGATAATTATTTTCAAATACAAACATATATATGTACATATTCTGAAAAAACAAGAAAACTTGGGGGAAAAGGAAAAATTAGCACCTAAGTATGTAAATATGCACGTGACCCCACAAAACAACTTCATTTAAACATTATTATATACTTCAGATAATATGTACAGATAGTCACAAAAATATCCGGCAACAATGTATTAACAAATAAGCAGAAATAAGTGGCACCTAATTAGCTAGAATTGAATGACTGGCTAGCCTGACACAAAAAATTAACTACTGTGATTATTAGATCCCGGATGATAATAATAGATTCCAGGTTCGGTTTTAAAACGTAATTCACACTTCTTGTTAGTATTAGTTAAACTGCGTTGGTATATGCATCATCCGTGTGCACAAAACATCGAATAACCCAATGGCGACTGACAAAGAACGAGCATGTCGGCTTATGTCTGAGCTAGTGTTGTTAGCTAGGAAGTAATGCCATCTAGTGTGATAAGATGGGACTATACATATTATGACAGGTCCAACAAAGTCAACCACTACCTGATGTCTTTTCCGAAAGTACACTCTAACAGTACCTAACGTCGTTAAGCTTATTGAGCTCATCGTCATTTGCCATTGGATATGTCACACTGATAGATCCGTAATAAGATAATTTTGATTGACGGTGAGTGGAAAATACTTCTCGCTTATATGAACATTTTTTTACAGTGAAACCATGGTATAGACCTGATAGCCTATTTATTCAGTTTCAGTTTCCTTTTTTAAATTTTTCTCTACGTTAATTTGTCCCGTAGAGATCGGACTTTGAATGCAAAATGAGCCTTTTGGCTTTGACCATCGACATCTCAGCAACTAGTCATCGGACAGAAAATTGAATGGCAGTTTCAGAATCTGGAATAAAGTTCATACAAGGCTATGTCATGTCTTATTGAAAAAATATTTTCATCCAGTGACTTTTTCACTTGTTTTGCTAAGTCGACCGCTTCTTTGCGAATATTGACGGGGGGAGTCTAATGTTTGTACGAATTGTTATACCTCAATGTACCCCCAATGGTCCTGCAAATCGGCAGATCGATCTATCGAATGGTTTCCCCAGACCGTTTGATCAAAATTTCAGAAAAAAATAAAGGAGCAAAATTTACGTTTCTGTCACCCTGTAACTGACGTAAAAATAGAAAATTCAGTTTTTTTTTCCACTTTTTTCACAATTGGGCATCTTCTACCCATTTTCGTCAACTGCGAAGAGAGTAATTGAAAAATTCAGGAGACTGAATCAATTGGGGACCGCCCAAATGATAATATCGAAGCAGTACATGAGATTGTTAGTGAAACTCCAGGAAGCTCTCTACAGCGTATACTCACTAAAGATCTGCATCTCTCTCTATGCTTATAAAGTTCATTTGACATAAGGATTGCAGCCTAATGAGCATGCGCAGCGAAGAAACTCGATGATGGATTATTGAAAAAGAACATTATTAAGGGACTGCTAATTTTTCGAGCTAAATTATCCTAAGCGATGAAAATCATTTTCACTTTGATGGAAAATTTCGACAAAGAGCGCGTATGTACCAGTAAAGCCGTGGAGATCATTTGCCCGATGTGCTATTTCACACATAACCCTATCCTAGGTACTTTATGTTTCAATAAAAAAATACAATTGAAAAAAAAACTGTGTTTTCAATTTAAATCAAATCTTGCGTAAATTTTGGGACACCCTTTACTATCCAGCTACTTAGAAACTAACGAAATACGAGGCGCGTTCATAAACTAAGGGCCGTTTGCTTATATATAAATATTGGCGCTTCGAAGCACAGTTTTACTACTGCAGCGCCATCTACTGACTCATTGCGAAGCTACAGCGTCATTTGTTTTGATTCTGAAGTCGTATTGTTGTCCGTGAATGCAAAGAACAATGGCCGCGAAAATCGTTGATCCCGCCAACTGTGAAGTGCGTTCTGTGATTCGTTTCTTATGTGCAAAAGGATCGTCGGCTGCTGAAATTCATCGGGAGTTATGCCTGGTTTACGGACCTACAGTTATGAGTGAAGGAAAGGTTAGACAATGGTGCCGTGATTTTAAAAATGGCCGAACAAATGTCCATGACGAAGAGCGGAGTGGCAGGCCCAGTATCCAGACCGATGAAATCGTTTCACAAGTGGACCAAACACTGCGATCTGATCGTCGATTGACGATTAGTGGCCTAGCTAACAAATTTCCTCAACTTGGACGAACTACTGTTTACAATATTGTCACAGAAAACCTCGCATACCGCAAATCGTGTGCAAGGTGGGTACCAAAAATGCTCACCGACCACCACAAAGAGCAAAGAATGTCTAGTGGACGAAAGTTTTTGGCCCGTTATCAACAAGATGGTGATGATTTGTTTTCTCACATTGTTACTGGGGACGAGACGTGGGTATCCTACGCCAACCCGAAACAAAACTGCAATCGAAGCAGTGGCGACACTCATCTTTTTTGAGTTTAAGCAAACTCAGTACACAAGTCGAAAATTGATGGCTACAGTTTTTTGGGACAAAGACGGTGTTCTTTTGGTTGATTTCATGGAACGTGGGACAACAATTACAGCTGACGTGTACTGCGAAACGCTCAAAAATTGAGACGTGCGATCCAAAACAAACGCCGCGGGAAACTGTCATCTGGCATAATCCTCCTCCACGATAACGCGCGTCCTCACACTGCTGCCAAAACCAATGAGAAAATTCAAGATTTTCGTTGGGAACTTTTGACCACCCACCGTACAGTCCCGACCTTGCACCTAGCGACTACTTCCTCTTCTTGCATTTTAAACAGTGGCTCGGTGGACAACGTTTTGAAACCGAAGAGCGACTCAAAAACGCCGTTGTCAACTGGTTCAACTCTCAGGCGGCAAGCTTCTATGCAGAGGGGTTAAAGAAGCTGGTGCAGCGGTACGAAAAATGCTTAGAAGTGAACGGCGATTATGTAGAGAAGTAAAGTAAGATTGTACCTAACTAAATATGACAAGAAAATTTGTTTCTTATGAGTACATTTTTTCTGTGACCAAACGGCCCTTACTTTATGAACGCGCTTCTACTACAACTAACTACTTTAACCGTAACACATTTTTTAAAAGCGTGTCTTCCAAAAGCATCTCTTGTACATGATTTTTGGTGTGTCCGTATAGTTATTGAGGTATTGCACGTCGCGCAAACGTTCGCGGACTTATCGAGTGCGTTTCGCCGAGCCCGCTGCATCTGCATCGACGGCGCGCGATTAACATGCGACCGGCGCATCCAGCGAAATGCATGTCATATCCGGCGTTGGGATGCTGCACATGTCCCCACTTCCGTTCCGCGTTATCCTTTTATTAAAAAGAGTAGGCTGACTTTCATATCGCCGACCTATAAATGGCCGCGCTGCCGTCATCTGCACAGGTGCAGCCTCCGCGATGTGCCTTTTCGGTCACCTGTTGCGGCGGCGGAGACTCCGAGAACGGCGCGGGCAGCGGCGGCTGCTCCATAGGGGCTCGAGGGCTCCCGATATTATGAGAATAAATCACAATACGCCTACTAGTCCAAAATCCGATCACGTGATCACTGTCTTCATAAAGAAGAGAATGTGAACGGAAATTAAAAGTCCGTGTTTGTAGAGAGAATTGAATGGAAAATACAAATACAGCAGTTTTCCCGGCCGGATATAATCCTTTTTATATGTGAAATCGCTCGGAACGATCGATCTAATAACGTGAAATCGAACGACGAAATATGTAGTGAAATGGTGAAGTTATTTCTTCCGGGTTTTGCCGCGGTCGTCTAAATTGACTTGACGTTTCGCTGATCATTCTGTCAGCTTCTTCAGAAGGTTTCTAAAGACTGGCGTTGTCGTCTTTTGCTCCTCCTTATATACCTTGGCTCTGCTATGGTTGGCTGCATATCCGTCGAGCTCGGTTGACCATGACATTCCAGGTCACTGGTTCTTGGTATCGCTAATCTCCATGTATTACTCAGTCGATACCCGTCCTCCCTATTAAAATTATTATTGTTTTTCATGATCTCCAAGGGATTCTCTAATTATTCTTGGATAATATCTTGTAGTTTTGTCTAACACTCCTGACGTTCTCATAATCGATTTTTGTGGTTCTCGTTGGTATTAACATGTTCGGCTATTGCTGACTTGTCTGTATTCCCCAGTCTGGTATGTCGTTGATGTTCTTTGATCCTACATTGTATACTTCTTCCCGTCTGTCCAATGTAGCTTTTCCCACAGGTACATTGTAACTCGTAGACGCCTTTAGTTAAAAGTCTAGGAACCGGATCCTTGTTTGGGGGGAGCACCTGCTGTATTTTCTTTACTGTGCGAAATCGTACACCAATATTCTTTTTCGACAGTGTTTTTCTTGAGTTTATCTGTCACTCCTGAGACATAGGGTAGGCAAGCATACGTTGTTGGTTGTTGCTCTATTTTTGTTGTCTGGGTGCGGCATACTCTCTCGATGTCTTTTTCTTTATAACCGTTTTTCGTTAAAGCTTCCTTAATTTGCTGTAATTCCTCTGGTCTGCTTTCGTCATCACATATTGTTTCAGCTCTATGAACTAGTTTAATCAATTTAGTCAATTTAGACGACCGCGGCAAAACCCGGAAGAAATAACTTCACCATTGGACAACAACCGTGAAAGCCTGCATTCTATTATGTAGTGAAATGTTGAATCAGATTATCGCTTATAACGACGGACGCGCTACGTGCATCAAGAAAGCGCCGGAAAGTAGACGTACCAGAAGGGGTGTGTAACGATTGGTTAACCACAGTGTGGCCACATTTAAGAAAAGGATTCAAATATGAAGAAACTTTCAACACAGATGAGACCGGTTTATTTTTTGGAATGCTGTCAGATAAACAATGAAATTTAAAGCAGAAAAGTGTGTTGGAGGCAAACTTTCCAAGGAACGATTAACTGTTCTTGTTGCAGCAAATATGACTGGATCGGAAAAAGTAAAACTTATTGTTATTGGCAAAGCTACGCAACCTCGATGTTTTAAAAATCTTAAATTCCTACCTGTTGAATATGGATGAGAGCTTGGATACCATCAGCATTATTTTGAAAAAAAAATACACAATAGGACAATTAACTTATTAGACAAAAAAAAAAAAGAAAAATTTATTTCTATTTATTTCAGAAAAAGTATTCCACAAAAACTAGATGTCCTAGATGACCACTTCTCTAATTTCAAAAGCTTGGGATCGTGTTTCTCAAAGCACAATAGCCAATTGTTTTACACATGCTGGAATCAAATTAAACTCAACAGAAAAATCTTTGATGACGAAGACGATTTACTACCACTAGCAGAATGGCTTAGACTACAAAATGATAAGGATGAAGACAATCTGCATCTAGCTCAATGGGTCGAATGAAAGAAGAAATTGAATGAAGATGAAATTTTAGCTGGCTCAGATTTAAATATTGAGTCAAAACTTAACGAACATGTAGAAATGGACGAAATTATCGATTTTCAACCACCTTCAATACATTTTTTCACATTTAATCAAAATCTAAGAGTCTAAAACATATTTTGCTTTGCTATATTTGGAAAATGTTATCGAAAGACACTTTTTTAGAGAACAAAAAACAACTAAAATCACAGATTTTTTGGTTAAAATTTAATCAAAATTAGCTCAGTGTTAAGTTGTTTGTAGAATCAATTTGTAAGCACCTACCAACATATTAAAATACTATATCATTGTTGTTTCAGCTTTTTGTACCCATGTATGTTTAAGTGTACTCTTTTCTATTATGAATAAAGACCATTTTTGAGTCGACAAAACGCCCGTTCGCGCTCTTCTAAGGCCGGCCACACACGTACAGTTTTAACTGTACAGTTATAACTGTCAAGTTAAAACTTAACGTGAGTGGGTATTTCATTCTCAGTTCAACTCAACTATGCAGTTTAACTGAGACAAATAAAATTTTAATATTTTAAACTGAAAGGATTAACTGAACTGAGTGTGTGTGGGAGTTCAAACTGTACAGTTCTCAGTTCAATTTGTGACGAACGAGTGCGTATGGTCAAAGATGTCGCGTAAACATAACCAAGTCATTGTTGATTTCATTTCTATATATAGATCTGAACCTTGCCTATGGCAAGTTAAATCTAGTGAATATCATGACCGCGCCAAAAAAGATGCTGCTTACAACAAATTTACAAGAACTAGAACTGTTGACAAAAATAAACAGCTTAAGATCTGTTTTTCGCAAGGAACAAAATTTGAGGCGTCAAGAAGTCTGGAACATCTGCAGATAGCATTTATAAGCCGGTACTTTGGTACTACGACCTGTTTGATTTCCTACATGATCAAGACACCCCGAGAGCGTCATGTTCAAATCTGGACAGTGAAACTGAAGAGGTAAGAAAAACACAATAAGTTTGTTTTCACAGCAGTAAGAAACTGTCAGCAAACTGTCAAAAGGTATAGACCATTTCAATATATAATAAAGAAAACATTGAATTTATGACTATTAATTAAATTGGTGGATACTTTTGACAGTTTGCTGATAGTTCTTACTGATGTGAAAACTTTTTTCTTTTTTCATTTTTTGTAAAATTACAAAAAGTAAACTGAGAGCGGCCAAATCGTCCTGCTCGTTCGAATCCATGGAAAAAACTGAAGGTTGAACTGTACGTTTTTGTACATTTCAGTTCACAGTTAAATCTGGCAGTTATAACCGTACAGTTAAAACTGTACGTGTGTGGCAGAGCTTAATGAGTACGATTCCTGATTTTATTTCAGACGTTTTGACGCCGTGTCCGACTTTCTAGCTTTAAAATTGCGGGAATTATTCGAAAATATAGTAAATCACAATACGCATACTAGTTCAAGATCTGACCGAGTGATTAGTGTCTAGATAAAGAAATAGAACGTGATATATGTCGGGAATTAAAGGTGGTGTTTATAGAGAGAATTGAACGAAAATACAAATATTTTCCTTTTTGCAGGCCCTGAAAATCGCCGGGATCTTGCATCTCTTTTTGCATAGCGGCGCCAACGGATCGTCGGTCTCACTTAAGAAAGGGTCGTCGAAACGCCCGTTCGCGCTCTACCGACAGACTTCTAATGATTCCGGTCCGATTCTTGATTTTATTCCCAACGTTTTGAAGGTTCGGTCGAGCCGTTTCGGAGGAGTGCGACCACAAACACCGTGACACGAGATTTTTGTATATTAGAAGATGAAACCCTCCAAATAAAATTATTAGAAGCCGCCACTGTTAGGTAGAACTGATCATAGCATTCGTTATTGTTGAACATCGTATTTGCGGTACTTTTTTTGCGTAAGTTAGTGACATCCGGTTGTGCTGATTTCCTCTATTACGGGAATCTTTCCTTCTACGATGAGACACAATATTTACTGCCCGCTTTAATAGAGATACTGACATATCCACTAATATGGGGGTACCTACCGTGTTAGGTATGAAAGAAGTGTCATATTAGGAAAAATGTAAATAATTTTTCCTAATGTCATGTGGTGACTTATTTGAAAAAAAATTACCTAAATAATTGAGAATAAAGTGTACATCTCCGAGAATTAATTGCGAACACCCAAAGGAAAATCTATACAGTGCGTCCATAAAGTGACGCATAAATTCATTATTAGCTAAATGAACAATATTATTGAAAATTCCCGAGACAGGTCAATTTTTGATTGCGATTTACTATTTTGTCACATACTAATTTAATATACAGGGTGTCCCACCTTCGAGTAATGACGCCACCACCGATTTTTTTAAATGGAACACTACATTTTTTTTTCAATTTTCGGATGACCCTGGCCGAGCTGAGTCCAAAAATGTATCACAAGTTGCTTCTATCTATTACAGGGTGGACAACAGTACAAAAAATTACAAATTATGTATTGCTGATTAAACGCACTAAAAAAAATTAAATTAACGTTATTGTGATACAAAAAATACAACTACTTTAATAAACACCAGTTTGGACAAGACGCGCGAATGACGCGAGGCGCGATACGTGGTTCGTTATTTTTTTGTCATTTGTTTTTTGATTGTCATTGTCATTTTTTGCCATATTAAAAACGGCTATTTAGAGTTCACTTTTGTATTGTTAACGCTTCAAAGTAGGTACTTTAAGTGAAACCTAAATCTAATTTATTTAAAACGTTTTGTTGAAAATGCCTTTAAATGAAAGGGATAGGATTGAAATTCTAATGATGATTGGTGTTGGCGACAGAATGCGGACTCAACAAGAGGTGTGTAGATTATTCCATGAAATGCACCCAGATCGTGAACCTGTTTCACAATCTACAGTAAGCAGAATAGAGCGAAAATACAGAGAATTAGGACACGTGAGGGATGCACCAAGGCAAGGTAGACCTAAAATTAATGAAAATGTTCAACAAGACGTAATTTTGTCGGCACTAGAAAATCCACATTGTACAGTACGGCAAGTATCTAGGGATTTGAATATTGGAAAGTCTTCAGTATCGAATATTTTTTAAAAAGGTAAAATACCATCCCTATAGAGTACGCCTCATCCATGAATTGGCTGAAGACGACTTTGACCGAAGAACTGAATTCTGCGAGTACATGATGGACCACAATAATCAAAATAACGGTTTCATTGCTAATATTTTATTTTCTGACGAGGCAACGTTTTTTTTGAACGGGCATGTTAATCGGCAAAACACCCGCTACTGGTCTCAGGAAAATCCACACTGGATGCAAGAATACCATACGCAACATCCACAAAAGGTCAATGTGTGGGCTGGTATTGTGAGAAATAGAATTGTTGGTCCATACTTTTTTGATGAAAATTTGACAGGAGCATTGTATCTGAATTTTTTACAATATACATTAATTCCTGACTTGACCCGGCTATTTCCTGATATTGAAATAGCCAATACTTTAGACGGCAGAATTTGGTTTCAACAGGATGGTGCACCACCACATTTTGCTATAGCTGTGCGCGAGTTTTTACACAGAACCTTTCCAGATCGGTGGATAGGAAGAAGAGGATCAGTGGAATGGCCCCCTAGATCACCTGATCTTACTCCACTAGATTTCTTTTTATGGGGTTATTTGAAATCTAAAGTTTATACTAATAAACCCGAGAACATCCGTGAGCTCAAAGATCGAATCAGGCAAGAAACGTTAAACATAACACCTGCTATGTTACAAAATGTCAGAAGCGAATGTATTGCCCGATTCGGTCATTGTTTAGCAGTCAACGGAGAACAATTTGAGCATTTATTGTGACTTTTCTAAAAATACAGAAACGTATAACTTTCTAATGAAATTTTTCATAAGCACTTTATGTATTGTTGTCCACCCTGTAATAGATAGAAGCAACTTGTGATACATTTTTGGACTCAGCTCGGCCAGGGTCATCCGAAACTTGAAAAAAATGTAGTATTCCATTTAAAAAAATCGGTGGTGGCGTCATTACTCGAAGGTGGGACACCCTGTATATTAAATTATTATGTGACAAAATAGTAAATCGCAATCAAAAATTGACCTGTCTCGGGAATTTTCAATAATATTGTTCATTTAGCTAATAATGAATTTATGCGTCACTTTATGGACGCACTGTATAGAACCATACACAGGAAGGACATCCGTAGTACTGTATTAAAGAACTTTCAGTTGGTGGTTCTGATTACGTTCGATCTAGCACAGTGCATCCATATACCCCAATCTAAACTTACCCCTAAGTCCTATACGTTTGCTATATTCAGTCATTACTTTTATTCTTTTGAAATTTTCTTTCCCTTACTTGCTTGAAGTTTTCGTTAATTCTTTCTCTTATTTTGAAAGGAACAACAAAAATATACTCGATCCAAAGAAAAATTTGTAAAAAGTGAAGAGTAAATAATAAACACATTTAATAGGATGTTTTCTGAACGTTTAAAAAGTAAGATCCCACTTTTCTGGCGCTAAAAATAGTTTTCTTTAAAGTTTTTATTCGTTAATATGAAAACAACACTACACTATTAAATTTTTTTGTGAAATTACATTATTTTTACACAACAATGGTTTAGTAAAATTACAAACCAATGTATACCAATGAAAAATTATTATACAATTCAAATAATTTTTCAAGACATGTAAAGAAAATCACAAAAATGAGTTGTAATTTTACAAAACAGTTTGTTAGTTGGTAATGAAAAACGTTCTGGATTTACAAGCATTATTTGCGATTCAATTTATTAGAACACAAACAAATGTTGTAATTAATATTACAATGAATTTATTAAAAGTTTACAAAACATTACAAAACTTTACAAATACTCATTTTACAAACGATTTCCAACTAAATTGATTTGTAAAATTACAATGTTCGTTTTGTTTTGTAATTTTCCAAAACAAAAACAGTAAAAAATGCTTTGTAAAATTACAACTCCTGATTTAATAAATAGAAAACTGCTTTGCCAAAATACTTCCAACGCATTTTTTGTAAAATTACCATAGAAATTTTTAACAGTGTAGAATGAGGTTTCTCATTTTCTCTTTTGATAATTTTCTATATAAGGCCTGGGACCTTTAGGTGGTTTGTTTCTATCCCACTGGACTTCATTGGTAAGACAATAATTTAAATAGAATGATAAACTGACAACCCAATGCCATGTTACTCAATATACCAAAACAAATGAAAAGCTATATACTACCTGTGGGACAGATATAATCGCAGTTTTACCAAAAGATGTTCCCAGTGCAATATTTTTATATAATTACTGGGACGCGCTCATTGGATCAGATAGAGTTGAATTACAAAAATTATTATAATTTTCCTGCACAAAAACGATCTTATCTTTTCACAACAAAAAAAATTAGAGCACGTGTTGGCAACATGTAATTGTATAACAATATAAATGTACGACGGAACAATCTAGTAAAACAATAAGCACGGTATCCTTTTGAATACATATGCATGTATGTAAATTAATTTTGATATATTCAGGAATTTTTTACAAAATTTTGCGTATTGATAAGTATGTGACGTAGGCAGTACAGTGTCTCGTATCTACAAAATAGAATAATTCGTTTGTCATAACATACTTTTAAAATTCCTAGGTGCACTTTGACATATACTTTATAAAAAATGAAAACCAATGCACGTCATCAAACGCGTGAAATGTTTTATAGCGCACTGAAGCCAGAGTGTTATACAATTATTCAGTATTTAGAACTAATTTTGACTAGCATATGGATGGATTCTTTGTGGGGTTTTGCGGTTTTGATGGGTGTTTGTTTATTGTGAGACAACTTAATTTTTTCAACATTAATGAGAGAAATAGTTTTAAAGTATAAGAAAGAGGGTGGTAAGGGTTAGTAAAGATACTTGTTTTTTAAAGCGGGAAAATTAGTAGAAATGGGCACACGGAAGTTGATTTTTTTTAAAAATACATACAAAAATTAAAGATTTTCTCACAAACACCAGTCGGTTACAAATAGTGCAGTGTAGTTTTCTGTACATAAATATCAATTATTATAAATGTTACGAACGACACATGTATTCAATGCTACAGTATTTGTAACATCGTTGTTTTTTCGTTTTTTTTTTTTTTTTTTTTGTAAAATAGAATTAACCGTAGAATAACAGTTTTTCCACGCAAGATAAATGTTTATACAATCTATAAGTTAAATATAATTGAGTGGTTTATTTGTTTATACATTTCTGGAACATCTGAAGACGGCGCGGCGCGGAGGTAGACTTGGTGCTGAAATGTTGCAACTTATCGCGTTGAGTTGCATATTTCATATTTTATGGAAACCGTAAGCAAAATCTAGCCTTTCTAAGAACAACAAATGTATGCCTATAAAAATTTGGAGGTGAAAAAACAACAAGTAAAGATAAAACATGTTATTATTTGTATTATGTATTAAATGTCAAAATATAAAATATAAAAAAAAAACAGTTTGATACTCAGTTAAACTCAGATAAATCAGTAGTGTTGTACATATGATTAACAGATAAGTTGTAAATATATCGCGGGTCAAGAATGAAAAAACTGCTGCCTAAACCTAAAAATTAATTGGATGTGGAGTACCCAAATATTTTTTCTTGATTAAACCACCAAATATCTTTCAAAATTGGAAAGTAAAATTATCGAACCAAATTATCAAGATATCTATGTAATTCTAATTACATATCTAAAAGTGTGATATCTGAATTTTTCTAATGAGATAAAAGAACGGTTTTCGATAAATACTTCAAGTCCACCTCTGTCTATTGGAGAGGACACGTCACATGGTTTGTTCGGAGAAATGCAATAATATTTACAAGAAGCCGCCGTAAGGCCATCGATCAGGTAAGTTCTTGGAAATTCACAATTTTATTGCTCAATGAAAGACAAGTTAAAATAAAACTTATTTTAACTTAAATTAACGCCATCCCAACTGGAAATGAAAATCGATGTACATACGTACATACATGTATGCATTAACTTATGCATTAGTAATAATATTATTCATCAATAATGATAATTGATAATATAATTTTAGTTTTAGTAGGGGGACAACTTATCGAGTAATGTTACTTTAGTGGAAATACAAAATTAATATCTCGTATAATCCCGCCACGGTAATTTCATCATAAATGAAAAACGATATATTTGAAAGAAATACAGCTTGTTTGCGCCGGGTCTCTCTATCTCCCCCTCAAAAATTCGTGAACAACTTCTTTTTTTCCTTTAGAGTTGAACCAAAAACACCATAAAAACTTAAAACTCCACCATTCCTTACTATAGTCTTGTAAAATCACTGTTTACAAATTTAGGTTTTACAAATTTAATAAAACACAGCGAGTTCTACAGGGATATTAATCCATTAATTGTTTTAGCTATGTGTGGCGTACAAGACTTTTTCGAAATTTTATGATTTTTCTGGTTCAACTTTAGAAATGTTTCATGTCAAGGAACATTTTTCTAGTCAGATAGATACTCCCTTTCATATGAATCCAAAAATTTTGAAAAAGTTTACTTGTGTTATATTAAGGGTTATTTATTTTATATGTTCCAAGTTGTTCGCGATCAAGTGGATAGTCTTAGAAGTACCCGACCTAACAAAGAAAACACAACAAGTTTAGAAAATAATATTTTTCTTTTTTTTCTCTCTCTCAACAGTCTCCTTTTAGCTCGATACACTTTTCCCGACGACGTTCGATAGCTTTGACACCCTGTTTATAGTGAGAACCGTCGAACTCCTCAAAATACACCTCTTCATTGTTGGCAAATCTTTTACCACCGAGCCATTTTTTCAAGTCAAAATAATCTGTGGGGGCTAAATCTGGCGAATAGGGTGCGATTGAAACATCCTCACGACGCTGTTTTTGTTCCATTGTAAGCAAACGCGGCACTCTTCTCGCGCACAGCTTTCTCATGTCCAAGCCTTCCATGTCTGGTAGCTCGCGCACTTTCAGTCGACGGTCGTCCAACACCATTGTGAATTTTTCTTCATCATTTCCGGTGTGGTCACGTCATTTGGTCTACCACTGCGATGCTCGTCTTGGCAGCCCGTATGGCTTCATTTAAACTCTGTTACCCTATATATTATTGTTGTAAACGAAGGCGCAGCCTCCCCCAAAGTAGAATCTGGTTGGGCTTTGGTATTGGTTGGACTATGACCTTTAAAATGAATGAAGTATTGCATCACACAACGATGACCAATTTTTTCCATGTTTACAAATTCACTGAGAACGTTCACTATTGATGGCTGCCAAGGTTGGTATTTCCGACGATAGTAATTCATCAAAATTGTCAAGGAAACATTCGGGAATAAAACTGATACAGTTAGAGCGTAAGACAAAACAACAAAAACGCCATTTGTTTTGTTACAACTTAATATGTAGTATATCACTTGACAGAACGTATGATTTAATTATTAACGGAGAAATTAGAAATAAACATGCCCTAAAATACTGTGAATATCTGTTTTCATGTAAGAAAAGCATCGTCGATGTTAAAATAACGTTTTAAGTTATAATCACAATAAATCATAGAAGTAGATATATTTACTAAATCTGGATGATAAAAATATGCCCAATGTTCTTTTTGCTGACACAGTGCAACTTTGTCACCACAAGAAACACGTTAAAGACTTCTTTCAGCAAGTCTACACACACGTAATCAATTTATTCTCTTTACTAGGCAAGTACAACTACACAAATACTTTGTGGATGTTAACTGTTAGTTCACTTCCAATGTCAAATTCCGCCGCAGGCGATAATATATTGAATTCTTCTACTCGGATTTTTCATTCATTACAGATGAGCGACGATAATAGTGTTCTCTACGTGGGCGTTTATCTTACTATTGTATGTAATATTAAATGAGTTTTTTTTCTTCGAGTGTCGTCCACAAATCCAATTCGTATTATTTATCGTATTAAATATGTTTACACAATTCGCCTACCACTTCCTTCTCTCGGGCATACATTAACGATTTCTGGGAAACACGCTGTTTCGAGGAACCACGTTACCTACGTGCTCATCTAATATTCCTAAATTATTTCCACACCGCCGCATATCCATTATTTAAGTTTGCCCAGGGCTATTTTTTAAAGCGTACGATAAAAAGGATGGGCAGAGTTCTGGACGATTATTAAAAAAAAAAAACAATAACTATTATGTACTATGGCTGGGCGCTGACATCCAATTTTTAGGTAGGTACGCAACGGTTTGGTTGTAAAGTGACTGCTACAGATTACAGGATAAGACCGTACATCTTTATACGATAATACAACGAAAGCGTTCCTGCGCATATGCTCCTCTTGTAAAGCCCCACCTGTGCCAAACCCTGCTTCTGGATTCCGCAGCATGACCAATGACCAAGGAATCGGCGGTCCATCTGCACGACCCATTCCACACCGCCTTTCCCTCCACATTTTCTTGGTGGTAATATTTGTTAGGTATACTTAAGTCATGGGCCAAGCCGGTATATGGAAGAACACTTACATGCAACTAATTTGCAACTGGAAAGTTACGCACCAAATGGTTTGTGTTTTGACACAAACTAAGCGATTGCCTGATATACATACAGTGTCAGACAAAAGTTAAGCAACTAAGGCAAGTTGTACATATTTAAAACATTTATCATATAACAGTAGGTTATATTCTTACAGGAAGTCATGTTTCAACAGAATTATGTTATTTGACAAAAGTTAAGCAACTCATATTAAATACAATAATATTAATAGTCTATTGCATAGCCTTTATGTTTAATGTTTAATGACTTCAGCACACCTTCGGGGCATAGACAATCAACTTCTGAATAGTAAGCTGGGGTATATGTGTCCACTCTCGCGACAAAGCCTCATACAATGCTTCAATATTGGAGTACCTGTTGTTATCCCGAATTCGACGGTTAACAATCTCCCACAGATTCTCAATAGGATTGAGATCTGGGTATTGCGAGGGCTATAAAAGTACTGTAAGTTTGTTGATCACGAACCATTGTTTAACGATATTTGCAGTGTGCTTTGGATCGTTATCATGTTGGTATATCCAAAGGAGAGGCATTTCCTCCTCTTCAAAGGGTATAACATAACGTGTTTTAAAATATCCAGGTATTGAAAACGATCCATAATAACCGTTATTTTATGCACAGCGGTCCCATACCATTGGCCGAAAAATAACCCCATACAAGAACCCTCCGTCCACCATGTTTTACATACTTACGGTAATAATGAGGGTCCAAACGCTTATCTTAGCTTAGAATCTATTAAATTAAATTTAGATTCATCACAGCGATGACGTCAGTGATTCATCACAGTGATGATTCTAAATTTAATTTAATAGATTCTGATGTTATGCAGCGTGTATGACATCCAAGACGTAAGCGGTTAGACCCTCATTATTACCGTAAGTGTGTAAAACATGGAGGTGGGAGTGATCTTATGTGGGGTTGTTTTTCGGCCAATGGTATGGGACCGCTGCATAAAATAACGGGTATTATGGATCGTTTTAAATACCTGGATATTTTAAAACACGTCATGTTATACCCTTTGAAGTGGAGGAAAAGCCTCTCCGTTGGATATACCAACATGATAACGATCCAAAGCACACTGCAAATATCGTTAGAACAATGGTTCGTGGTCAACAAACTTACAGTACTTTTATAGCCCTCGCAATACCCAGATCTCAATCCTATTGAGAATCTGTGGGAGTTGTTAACCGTTGAATTCGGGATAACAACAGGTACTTCAATATTGAAGCATTGTATGAGGCTTTGTCGCGTGAGTGGACACATATACCACCGCTTACTATTCAGAAGTTGATTGAGTCTATGCCACGAATGTGTGCTGAAGTCATTAAACATAAAGGCTATGTAATAGACTATTAATATTATTGTATTTAATATAAGTTGCTTAACTTTTGTCACCTCTTTTACAGCCATCATAACTGTTGATTTGATTGTATCTCTTACTAGTGTGCAAATAAAATAATTCTGTTGAAACATGCCTTCCTGTAAGAATATGACCTACTGTTATATGATAAAGGTTTTGTCCGATTTTTACATTTTATTGTGTTATACCATTAAATATGTACAACTTGTCTTGGTTGCTTAACTTTTGTCTGACACTGTAGCTATCGAAGATTCAAAGTTTAATTGCATATATGAGCGCTAAGATAGGGGATCAAACTGTCGCGCAACTATTGCATTATTAAAACTAATTAATCCAGTCCGTAAGCCGGGGAATTAGGCTAACTAAATAAGTTTGGTCTAGCTACTCGAATTCAAAAATTTTTTTGCAACATGTTCTATGAACCTCTAAAGTCATTCATGACTCTCAACCAACTTGGCAAACCCCCTCAGACCACCCCTATACTATAAAACACACCCCATTCTCACCCTCATTTTTACAGTGGTATTTAATTTTTTGAAAAAATGACAATTAAGCATCGAAAGTGGGTTCTAGGAGGTTTTTTTGGGTCGCTGATCATGAATTCGATATAATTTTCCCGGAAAATACATGCCACGACCGGGAAAACTGGAAAATTGGGTAACTTTTGCGAAAATTGAATCATTGTTCACGCGATTTGCGTGGCATAAATTTTCCGGGAAAGTGACATCGGATTCATGATCAGCGCCCCAAGAAACCCCTATAGCGACTTATCAACGCTCATTTTCATAAAATTGAAAAATTATCTCTCCAGGTTTTCCGGAAAATTTTCATAGTTTTCCAGAAAATTTACATGATTTTTTCGTTATTCGTTATCATTATACGCTGCTGGATATCTTTATAACGTAAAAAACGCAAACCGCGTGAACAACGATTAAATTTCCGCAAAAGTGACCCAATTTTCCAGTTTTCCCGGCCGTGGCATGAATTTTCCGGGAAAATAACATCGGATTCATGATCAGCGACCCAAAGAACCTCCTAGAACCCACTTTCGATGCTTAATTGTCATTTTTTCAAAATGAAATACCACTCAAAAAATGAGGGTGAGAATAGGGTGTGTTTTATAGTATAGGGGTGGTCTGAGGGGGTTTGCCAAGTTGGTTGATAGTCACGAATGACCTTAGAGGTTCATAGAACATAATGCAAAAAAATGTTTTTTGAATTCGAGTATCTACACCAAACTTGGTTATTCCCCCCGGTTTACAGACTGGACTAAATACAACATTCTGGAGTGGGTAATGGAACCTTCGGCGTAGAAACAAAAAACCAGACGTTTTCCACGAAACACCGAACTACTATACTTTTCTCGACGCGCGTTTCGCCAACTAAGTTGGCATCTTCACGAGAAGATTAAAACTGAAATTAAAATCAGTTTCAATCTCGTTGCGACTAATCGTTTGGTAACAATTCTTGGATTGAGCTGAGACGATAAGCGTGCACGTGGAGGTCACATTTCAGGATTGTATTGCAGATTCCGTAGGATACATTTACTTGCTGGCTTAAACGCCCAATAACACTGTTCTGCATGAAAATACCCTGCCAAACTAATGTGATTGGCGGATAATTTCGCTAATTTCTACCTATGCAACCCTTACACTGACCTGTAAATTGTTGTATCACGTAGCAAAATCTAGAAAACATCAACATGTTTTGATTGATTAAAAATGTGCCGATCTAAAGGTTGTTGCACTACTTACAGGACTGCAGAGTGGCTACACTAAATATTGTTCTTTTTTATGCGAATGGGATAGCAGAGCCAGAAACCAACATTATGTTGTTAAAGCATGGCCATTACGTGAAAACATTGTGCACGGTCCGAAAAACATCCTTAATGAACCTTATAAAAAAATGTTAAAGCCTTAAATACAGAAGGAAATGCTTTTCTTTATTTGAGACGGAAATTTGCGCGTATAAGTGAGGCAAAGCTTAAAGAAGGGATGTTCGTTGAGCCGTAAATACGAGAACTTTTAAAGACGAAAATTTTGAGAAATCACACTTTCGAGAAAAGAAAATAGGGCGTGGACTGAACTTTCAAAAATGGATGTAGCAGCTTCCTAGGTATCAAGAAATCGGAGAACTACAAAGATCTAGTTAAAGAACGTATCCAATCTTACAAGAGGTTAGGTTGTAACATGTCACTTAAGCTGCATTTTCTTCACTCCCATTTGGAATTATTCCCTTAAAAATTAGGTGCAGTTTCAGACGAACACGGCAATGGTGTCAAAATTTCACCAGCAAATTGCTCAAATGGAGAAGCGGTATAGTGGAAAATGGACCTCAAACATGTTAGCGGACTATCTTCTTCCCTTTTCTAAATGATAGGTAAAAACCGACTCATATTTGAATTCAGCACATTACAGTAGACACAAAACACCCAAAAATATATCAGGGAGCGACAAAAAATTTCAAAACGCAGAGCAGTGTAATGTGTCTGTAGGTGTTCATTAATAATTTGCTTTACTTCGACATTTTGTTTGTTTACTTGTTGTTTGCTTTGACTTTCTCTAAACAAACGACATATGTACCTATATAATCAAAACTTGGCGAAACTGGTTGAAATCCACGGCTATGTGTGGAAATTGTGTTCGTGAAAGGCGTCCCTGTTGAATAAACCCTCTGGTTATCAACCCTTCTATTACTAAAGTAATTTTCGATCATAAAAGCTTTCTGTTCTACCGTGATTACCATAATCATGATAATTCAAGACATGCGGGATCGATCAAAGGCATACTTTGAAGAGGTATTTTTTTATCTACGATACAAATGTATACCCACGTCATCAATAAGTATGCGTTTCGAGTGGCTGTTAAGAAATCATCAGTCCTCGGTGCTAAGGCTCACGGACAAGCAATGCAGATGCAGATTTGCACGGAACGGGCCTCGAACAACGCCGAATACGGCCAACGCGAAATTCCTGGTCCACTTTTTTTTCGCGCCGCCCGCCGAAGCCGAGGCGCGCGGTCGTTTCATGTGAAGGAGAGTGCCATATGTGCCGGGCGCGCGGCCGGACTTGGTCAAAAGGTAGGCAGGTGTGGGTAGGTCGGGTCTTTCACCGGGATGGGAATAGCAGGTTGAATGTCGCGTATGACACCTCTGCACTGTTCTTATTACCATACCGACTCGTACGCTTATTATCTCCGCGAGACCGGCGAAACAGGGCCGGCTCGGCTGCGAGAACGCCGGCGGAGTACACTATGTTTGCGCATTCCGGTATGTCTTACTGAAACTGACGAGTAGTCATGACCGACTAGTTGAAAAGCAAAATACTATAAATACTATAGCAAATACCATCTATCAGTATTTTGTCATGTTTTTCTCTACAGATAAGTCAATAAGTAGATAAGTCGATTACATTAGCTACACAAAAAAGTCATGATCCTGGATATTGACCTTAGTATCCCCATGTATTTTTCGAAGCTGGATTCGAATCCAACCTCAAAAAAGTCAATACACCCCCAAAATTTTGAGATACGCCTCTAAAATAGGGTAAAATCGACCGTGATATATGACGACAAGAAGTACGTGCAGAAATTACTTCTTATGTAAAACCATTAGTTTGCGTAGGTTGGTTATTTTAGATCTAACTATTGTCATGACAAGAAATTTATTCTAAGGGTGAAAATCGAGTAAAATTGAGGTTGAAAGGGGTAAGAAATGAAAATCTCACAAAATACGCAATTTTTATTCCAGAATATATTTCTGGGGGTTTCAAATTTCAACATTCCAAAAGCAGAAAATGTACCCCAGAGGTGAAAATCGAGTATAACAAGGGTTGAAGGGGGTGCGAAAATGTGTATGTGACAAAATACACAACTTTTATTCCAAAATTATATTTCCTGGGGTTCTGGAGGTTGCTGATTTCAAATTTTAATATGTAACATAAAATTGAGCAAAATAGAGGTTGAAAGGGGTGCAAAACATTAATTAAACAATATACGCAACTTTTACGCCGAATGCATGTTTCCAGGGGGTTTTGAGTTGCTGATTTCAAATCTCAATATGCCAAGGACAGATTATTTTATGCGGACATTATAAACGTCAGAATAAAATTCAGTTTATTACAACAGCCATGATTCTAAGAAAAAAAATGCGTAATTTATCAAATGTACACTTTTTATACAGGATTTTCATGTCCGCAAAAAATATTCTGCTCTTGGCATATTGAGATTTGAAAGCGGCAACCTCAAAACAACCCCCCGGAAACAGGCTTTCAGCGTAAAAGTTGCGTATATTGTTTAATTAACGTTTTGCACCCTTTTCAACCTCTATTTTGCTCAATTTTCACACTTGAAACTTTCATGTTATGTACATGTTAAAATTTGAAATCAGCAATCTCCAGAACCCCAGGAAATATAATTTTGGAATAAAAGTTGTGTATTTTGTCACATAAACATTTTCGCACCCCTTCAACCCCTGTTATACTCGATTTTCACCTCTGGGATACATTTCCTGCTTTTGGCATGTTGAAATTTGAAATCAGCAACTCGAAAACCCCCAGAAATATATTCTTGGAATAAAAATTGGGTATTTCGCCAAATTTTCATTTCTTACCCCTTTCAACCTCTATTTTACTCCATTTTTACATAAATACCTTACAATTAAACATATCATACCTTACAATATAAACAATAATACCTTACATATATTTACGTTTAGAATACATTTCTTGTCATGACAATAGTTACATGTATCTAAAATAACCAACCTACGCAAACTAATGGTTTTACATCAGGAGTAATTTCTGCACGTACTTCTTGTCATATATCATGGTTGATTTTACTCCAATTTTAGAGGCATTTATCACTGTATCTCAAAATTTTGAGGGTGTATTGACTTTTTTGAGGTTGGATTCGAATTCAGCGTCGAAAAATACATGGGGGATACTAAGGCCAATATCCAGGAACATGACTTTTTTTGTTATTTGTTGTATTTTGTACAGCTGTGTTATTTTTCCATTAACAGGGCGTATATGTTTTTAGGTCGCTGAATCCTAATTCACAGTTGGTTTAAACCTATCATGTCATTGTTCACTTGTAACCTCAAAAAATGATCTCAAATCGTTAATTTTGCAATATATAAAGTTATCATGGTATAGAATAAAGAAATATATTGCGACTTTTTTGCGATATGATACTATTAAGGGATTAAGGGGTTAACAGAAACCCAGAGTGAATTTCACAACCATATAACCCCATATCATTAAACCCATTAACCCAATAGCTCACAGATCCGTATGTATGAAACTAGAATCCTCGTATACTGTTAATTAATAATACTAAGTAATTAATTCGGTAAGAACATTTCTTTAAAAAGTATTAGTGTTTTTATACTTTTTTTTGTCAATTTCAGTGTGTCAATGTTACGTGTTACTTGAGTATAGTCGACCACAAACTTACAGTAGACATAAAGTATTAGACATACAGTAGTATACATAAAAAATTACACTAGAACGTCACAAAAAACACCACAAAGGGCTACCTAAAAAAGACACCTAAAACAAACCCCGAATTGCAAAACGTAAACTCCATAAAAAGGTGACAAATCAAGGCACGGCAACGGGACGATACACTGAGCTGTGTAATTGAAACAACTTGTTACCTGTCTTTTGTGGTCCTCAAATGTTCCATATAGCATGCAAATAGGGTAAACTAGAGCATTGTCTAAATGCATGAGTTGCGGAAATAAATATGTATAATATATTCTAGTTATTTCGTGTTTTAAGCTTACAGTAACTATTGTTTTTTGTGTGTGTGTTTTTTTAATATAGTTTTATTGTCATCATAAGTCAAAACGTAACATTTATAAGTACAATATGTAAATGTGGAATTATGCATATTGCTCCACTTACCACTCACTTAGTTATACAGCAGCAAATAATGTGTTTGCTTTGATGGCTTTTTATGTCTACTAATAGTTTGTAGTCGACTAAGATTGTGTACTAACAAAAGTATAGCAGGGAACGGTTCTGACAGGATCCAGCCCTGCATTCCACGTGGGCAGCTAACGACAGTTAACTTCCAGTTGCCGCTACTATTCCTCCCTTAATTAAATTAAAAAAAATGTAGAGGTGCGCTGGACACCGCCCGGGGAACCATAAAAAAAGTTATTTAGGGTTCCAGAGTCTTTCATTCGTTAAATTTCCGCTGGACCGAATCCAATCCGGTTTAATGGTCGCTTTTATCGAATGAGCTAAATTAAAACAAATTGACCGGTGTACTTTTAACGGATTTCACGCGGATATGGGCCTGAGTACTTAGGCCGCTGAATAAAAAGAACGCACGAGGACACCGAGGCGAATTCGAAAAACTACTTTCGACTTATTCGTTGAGAAAATGTGATGCTATATAGGCAGCATCACTTTTCGATAAGTGAGTATTTTTTCGCCACTTCACTATAGCTTTAAATACTAAATTAAAATTTTTGTAATTTATCAGTTGGTGTACCACAGGGCACCATATCGGGACTCATGTTATTCTTAATATTTCTAAATAATGTACGCCTTAACTGGCATTAACAGTCTTAACTGAAATGCAAAAACAAGTTTAATTAATTTTTTTTAGAAAATTTAAGTAAGTAGTGTGCTTGAGTGTGAAGAGTAAATATGTGTTTATCAATGTGTAAGACAATACGGTTCATTAATCTGGCCACAATGTAACAAATGGTTTTATTCAAAGAGTATGTATATTTTTATAAATATAGAAATATGTCATATCGTTGTGACCAAAAAGAATAAGTTGAATTCAATGATAAAATAAATACAGGGTGTTATAATAATATTACCTAATTAAACAGCTGCTACACTTTTGTTTTAATAATTTTTCTGACAGCATATTCAGAAAATATCAGAAAAAATACTGGTAACTCTATAAATAACGGAGACAAGGTGGGTGGGAATTCTCACAAACTCATCCTGTACACAGAAAGCAAAGATAATGGACAGATAGACAGACGAAAATCGTTGGGAGTATTTTCCCCTATACATATCTACTTAAAATCTCGATATTTCGCAATAGCTTTTCTGAAAGTTTGCAAACGTCAGACATATTGAACCAGTTGCCTTTTTAACTTGGTATATTTATTATTAATTTTCATTACATTCGTTCATTTACATTTACGTTGCATTCTTTCCGTCTACTATTAAACTAAGATAAACTGCTTCTGATGGTTGAAATCTATCATAGACTGATAGATGTCTGTCTGCGAATAGAGCTAATATTTCAGGGTACAGGATGTTTTTTAAACAGTAGGTCCGAGAGAAATGCTTATATACATATGTATAATATTCTATCTAATAAAAAAGTCATGATTAACTGCTATATTTAATCTTCTCACTTTCTCTAGAAAAATCTTGATTCTGAATAGATATGGCAAGCTTACTCTGTACTAATTATACAGGGTATACACAGTTTCCGCTATAAACAACGTACAATATTTTAATGAGAACTGATCGCCAGATAAGCATAAATAATTATCGATAAACATAAAATCTCTTGAATATTCAGTAAGTCGTACTTAATTAAATAGTTACTTTTCTAACACATCTTGCTATTTCCTTAAACAGGTTGGAACGTCCGCTTACTGTATGCTTGGAATAAAATTCTACCTAGTTATTTCTATAAGGTTTGCAGGTTGGGTCATGTAATGGTACATAATGCAGCAGCAGATTTCTCAGATTAAAATAATATGATTTTGCAAAACTTTCCTTAGTCCAATTGTTGATAATAAGTTAAATTTTTCAAAATTCCATTGTGAACTTTAACGTCCTCTAGCGCCTTTATTATTAAGTGCTATTGATTTGGTGTAATTTCAAAAAAATGCAGAACCCATCAACCAGAATAAAAATGACAAGACAATTTTTGGTACCAGTGAAATATTTTTGTGTATCCAGAGAGAGCAGTGTTTCAATATCATAACAATATCTTTATATACGTAAACTACTATTTTAAATAGCGTACCATTTATATATAAATATTTTTTAATTATATTTTTACGTTGTTACTTGTTTTTACTTTGTATAAAAAAAATATAGCTACGCGACTTAATCAAGCTATGGGCGTATGCGCAGAAGTGAAGAACCGAAGAAACTTCGATTTGGTTCTATTTCCCCACCTTTAGTTTAGTCTAGTAAAGTATACCAACTTAAAGAAAGATCGTCTAAAGCCAATCTATTTTAATTATCTCAAAAAGCGCTAGAGTTGTCGCGAAAAACACGAAATCATTTGTTAGTAACTCCATCTACAACATATTGTATGCTGTTATCGACTTCTATTGGGAGCGGCAATAGCCTAGAGAAGTACATACATCTAGACCCTTTGATTAATCATCTGAGTGTTATAGTATAGATTCCGCTAAAGAAAATAAAAAATGTTGAGGAAAATTAAATTCTTCGAATGTCATATCATATTTAAATATACAATAGGGGGCGTTACTTTGATTTATTTTTATTTTATAAAGATTAAACATATTAAATAATCGCAGTTGAAATTACGACCTAAAAATCTCAAAATAACGAACAGATTTGTCTGACTCAAGCTCTACATCGCGCAGAATACTGTGCCCGCGATATTGCAAAATTTAGCTCCGGAAGGCTATTTTTAGCGGAGGCAGAATTTATCTTAGAAAAAGATGCAATATCCGAACTGCACACTTTCCGTTCGGTTTTAGTATCTCGGCAATTACGTAAACATCCTGCGAAACTTTTAATACACCCAGTGGCGCCTCGTCATAATTTTATTTGAGAGACCCAAATTTTTTACGTAAGCGAAATAATGAGAACATACCCTCAAATAATGACGTTTTAGTAAATAAGTATTTTATGGAAATACAGCAAGAAGTACTCATGACAAAAATTTAATTTCTAAGGATAATTACCAATGGATTCGATCTGTCTCTTTTTAATTTGTAATCAATACAAAGAAGTGATTCAATCCATCGAACAGCAATCGCACCGCAAAAAACAGTAATAGTTACCTATTTCAAATATTAACTTAAAACTTATCTCAAAAACTCACTTCTCATTGAACTCACAACATTATGAGGATTTTGAATATACAGTGTGTCCCATTTGAAAAATTTAAAATGGTAAGCACTTCCAGTGAAACCGAAAGTTATATAAAGGTTAACATTTGTTGCACAAGATGCTGAAGATAACACTGTGTCTCAATAAATCAAGAAAAACGTACCCATACGATGATCCTGGGTCATCCGGCATATAGGGTGTTCCATTAATAACGGGGCACAGCAAATCTGCAGATTTTGCGGGTAAAAATATTGCGATTTATCCATAATTACCTTAGAGCAAAAATTAATACTAACGAAGAGTGACAAAGGTAGGTATAATTGTATTTTAGATTTTCTTAAATAACATTTTAGAATAAAATTTGGCGATTTTGCGATAGGATGTATTTTAGGGATAGGAATTTTAATCGTGAATTATTCTGAGTTAAGATTTTTGATAGGTTGATTTAGGTGATTTTAATGTAGGTTGTAGAGGGCGGTACATGTGGCTTTCTTAGTACTTAAAAATAAGTGCACATTTTTTTATTAGTTTGTTAGTTATAATAGTTTAAATTTATATAAGTTTTTTCGCACAAAAGATATACATTTTCAATGCAACTCATTTAAATCATGACGTGACGATATTCGGAAAGGTATCGAAACCGAAGACAGCCAGAGTTTAATTTTTTTATGAACTTTTAGTGGGTGATAGATAGTTTAGTGATTTCCTTAACATTAATAAATAACTTCAAAAAAATCGATAAAAATAGCTACAACGCTAACAAAGTGACACAAATAGTTTGCAAGCGTTTTCTTTGTCTGTTTTACTGCTGTAAAACCGTAAAAATTGAGCTTCTCGTGATCATGATTTATATAGTCTCACTGAGCAGTTTTAGCAAAAAGAAAAAAGAAACAGCTCAATTTTGTTCAGTTCAAATGTTTTCAGTGTTTGAGGTATGCGATGACGTCATATGTTTTACATTACAAAAAATTTACAGAAAATTCAAAATGAAAATTATGAAAAATTATTTATACTGCATTTTATTTTTTTCATTAAAAAAATAAAAAAGCAAAATCAAGCCAACTGGTTATCAAATTGTCAACCATTTTTGATTCATTTCTTGACAGGCAAGTCTATCTACAAGAACCCTTTTTTTTTTTCAAGAAACCCTTACAGGAAAAATAAAGTGGAGTTTCTTCAATATCCATTGTCTTGGTAGATAACACAGCCACACAAAAAAACTGACCTGGGGTCTCACTTGTGTACTGACCTGGGGGATCATTATTACTATGTGTACTATATGTTTTTTAGCGTCGCTGAATCTGAATCCGTTAGATCATACTTATCGCATTTTGTTACTTAATCATTATGATACGGTAACAATAAATGTGACAAAACATATCATAATTTCTTCAATATATTATTTCACCACACTTTTTCCATCATTCAAAGACGGAAACCACGTACTTTGTTAACCTGTTCAATTGACTTAAATTTTGGCCTTGAAAAAGACGTCCAATAAAACGTCGGTAAACGTCAGCACTTTAAAAACAAACACAAAAATATATAAACATGTTTACTTTTGAGAGTCTTTGCTGTTCTAATTTTATAAAACATTACAACGGTGTCCAGTAGAACACTTAAAGCTCTCCAAGACCCAAAAAAGCAAGAATGAGCAAATCGAAGATCAAATGAATGCTGATTTGCTTTTTTGATAGGTAGGGAATTGTAGGGAATAGGTAATCAAGAACAACTGGATGTTGCATCACGACAATGCGCCTTATCACACAGCCATTTCAGTAAACGAGTTTTTATCCAGTAAAAACATTCCTGTGACTCCTCAGCCTCCTTATTCACCTGAGTTGAGTCCTTGTGACTTTTTTTCTCTTCCCAAGATTGAAAAATCACCCTGAGGAACGTCACTTTGGGACCATAGAAAACATTCAAACTACTGCACCTAACTGACCAACTGAAGGCTATTCCAGTATATGAGTTCCAGCAATGTTGTGAGGACTGGAAGAACCGTCTTCAGCGTTGCTGCTTCCCAAGTTATTTTAAAGGAGACAATACTGAATTGTAATTCTATTCGATCACAAAAATTAAAAAAAAATCACTCCCATTACTTAATTTACACACCTCGTAATTTTCATTTCAAATTTTCTCTAAAATTTTCTAATGCAAGGTGGTAACACTGTTTTGCAGTGTTTTGTTGCCAGATTTACAAAAACCAAAAATAAAGAATTGCCATTGGAAAAAGTAGAGGATGACGTCATCTCTCAAAAATAGTTATAATAGACGAACGGGGACCGTAAGCCAAAATATGCATTTTCGTAATTAAAATTTGAGGTGTTTCGGTTTATTTTTTGCGAACACTTGTTTATTTCGGTTTTATTGAATTTGTGCATTCATTCTGCAGCTCTTTGTATTGCAACTTATTCACTAGGCTCGAGCCCCCCGAACCCCTACGGGACAGCCGCCACTGGCCAAGTAGATGTAAATTTCGTGCGCCGCGCCAATTAAAAATAGACAAACGCGTGGGAATTAACATCCGAAATAAAAGGGAACAACACCTGAGCGATGTGGGCGAGTCAAAATCGAAGACCCATTAAATTCCAGATTTGGTCTCGGATCCGGCCGCTGAAGGGCCAGCCATAAATGACCGGATTGAAATTTATAGCTGATTGTTTCCCTTTTATCCTCTACAACTGGTGGAGTTTAATTTACGTTGTTTTATTGTTATGTCTCCCTTCGCCAGGTATACAGATACATGTAACGTATGTCTGGACGCAGCATGCCTTAAATGTTATTCATCCAGTTACATGTTTGGGTATTCGCTTCACAGATGGGCTTCTCAAATAAAAAATTGTTCCTTCTCACTTTAGATTAAATTTAAAAATATATGTATTTTTTAAGCATTTGTGATCTGTTAACAAAACTACTCCAGGATTTGTTTGAAAACACAAGGCCCACAAAAAAAGTCTTTAGTTAAAAGTTGAGGTACCATACGGTATGTTTTTTGGTGTACTAAAAAGGAATCCGAGGTCAGAATTCACCCATCACCCTTAGATTTTATACTCAATACTCAATAACCTCAAAATTACACTTTACAAATACGTTAAAAAGAAAGGACAGAGAAAAGAGCTCTAGAATATTTTTTGTGAGAGGCGAGGGGACTCACAAAAATAAAGCACCCCGATTATGAGAGGCAAGGGGACTCGCAAAAAAAAGCACCCCGATTGTGAGAGGCGAGGGGACTCACCCAAAAAAAAATCACCCAGATTGAAATCAGGTTTTATCGACATTATGAGTTTTAGTGCATTAAAAGACCTGGGGATATGTATTAATACATATAATATAATACTTATAAGAAATAAATTTCTAACCCTTTGGGAAGTGTAAAAAGGGACTGGGGTGGGTTTGGGGGCGATTAGGGGGGGTTTAAATCAGTTTTTTATCAATATTAATAGTTTTAGTGCACCGAAGTACCTAGGAATATGTATTAATTTTGAATTTTTATAAGAAATGTTTTTCAACCCCCTGGGGGGGTAAATGGGGGTGCTGGAAGAAAAGTGGACAACTAAAACTCATTTTTATACATATTACTTTAGCACACCTAAATACGTAATATAAGTAAAGTCTACCTTCTGGATTTTGATTCTTTTTTTTGTGGGCCATTCTTTTTAACGTATTTGTAAAGTGTGGTTTTGAGGTCATGTTAAAATATAAAGGGTGATGGGTGAATTCTGACCTCGGATTCGTTTTTAGCATACCAAAAAAACATACTGTATGGTGCCTCAACTTTTAATAACAAGATTTTTTTGCCGGTGAAATTAATGATTTTTTTTATCTTCATCTAAACAACGGCAATCCTAAAAAAATATTGTTCATTTTCATTTATCACAATATAATGTTGAAGGAAGAAAATCAACATATGGTGATTCTTACTATTTCAAAACTCAGTTTTGTTGTGTGCTAATAATGAGATACCCTGTATATTGTAAACATATATCTTAATTAATTTGAGTAACTAAGATACTTTAAAAAAATAATACTAAAGATTCTTAGTTATCAGAAGTAATGATTAAAAACAAGGATACATTCTATTCGAGTCTTTGCAAATATATAAACGGATGTAGTGTAGTAACTATTTCATTTAGGTGTGTATTTTTTAGATTAACAAGTATACAATAAAATGTTAATATTTTTTACATTGAAACGTGTTATAATATCTATTTATGCCAAATAGAGTTAAAGCATATTGAATTAATTGAAACTATCCGTAGTTACATAAAATATAGTTTTAACTGTCTAAGAAAAAAACTAAGATACTTTTAACTATATTTGTTAAAAGTTATTTTTGGAATGCCATTACGATATTTTAATAAGGATCTAAGATACTTTCTGGAATATCTTGTACCTTAAAAAAGTACCTGATACTCAAGTAAATTAGTAATTTCGTTAATATACCTAACCCTGCTCTGTATTCTGCTAAATTAATTTTTTTTTATATTTTTCAAATCAATACTGAGCATAATTTTTTTCATGAAATACCAAAAGAGACTTATAGAAGATTAATTCAAGTTTCCAAAATCTACCATCCGTTTAAATACTGTATAATCATTAGTTCAAGAGGCATCGATGATAAAAAAGGTGACTTTTCATTCAATAGCCGATATCTCAGCGAAAAATGGTCGCACAGAAAACAAAAAAATTACCAACATGAAGCTAAAGAATCAGGTTGAATGATCTAGGCATTAATTAAGCCAGGAAAATTTGTTTTGAGTCCAAGTACAAAAAGGACAATTTTGAAAAAAAATCGCTCTGCGTTATTTCTTTTCATTGCGCCGAAAGTGATGTACAAACAATTAGTTTCATCTCAAGATTTCAAAACTCGACATTTCAAGCTTTTTTGTAAAATATTGATACAACCATTATTCATGAAGTAAAAGCCTTTCAAAAATCACGAAAAAAAAATTAAAAAAATTGTTCTGCTCCCTTAATATTTTGAATATTTTCTTTGCGTGTGTAACCGTACCCAGTATCTTATTTCTGTATCAGAGGTTTCTCTTTCATAATAAAACCGAACACAGTAAATGCGCAAATAATTTGTAGAAAGATTATGAAAAAATTATTAAATAAATACCCTTTCATTACAACCTAACTTTTAAATTACTCCACACAGATGTTCCATTCATACAAATTTATCTCGAGTTTATCGAGTATGTAGCAAGACTTACTGGAGGGCCAAGTACAATAATAATATGTGACCGGAAGCTAATTAACGAGAGCTCCATCCCACACTCACGCAAGTATGTGGTACGGAACAGAGGTGGACTTACAGTGTCAGACAAAAGTTAAGCAACTAAGGCAAGTTGTACATATTTAATGGTATAACACAATAAAATGTAAAAATCGGACAAAACATTTATCATATAACAGTAGGTCATATTCTTACAGGAAGTCATGTTTCAACAGAATTATGTTATTTGCACACTAGTAAGAGATATATCAAATCAACAGTTATGATGGCTGTAAAAGAAGTGACAAAAGTTAAGCAACTTATATTAAATACAATAATATTAATAGTCTATTGCATAGCCTTTATGTTTAATGACTTCAGCACACCTTCGGGGCATAGACTCAATCAACTTCTGAATAGTAAGCTGTGGTATATATGTGTCCACTCTCGCGACAAAGCCTCATACAATGCTTCAATATTGGAGTACCTGTTGTTATCCCGAATTCGACGGTTAACAATCTCCCACAGATTCTCAATAGGATTGAGATCTGAGTATTGCGAAGGCCATAAAAGTACTGTAAGTTTGTTGTCCACGAACCATTGTTTAACGATATTTGCAGTGTGCTTTGGATCGTTGTCATGTTGGTATATCCAACGGAGAGGCATTTCCTCCTCTTCAAAGGGTAACATGACGTGTTTTAAAATATCCAGGTATTAAAAACGATCCATAATACCCGTTATTTTATGCACAGGGGTCCCATACCATTGGCCGAAAAACAACCCCATCCAAGAACACTCCCGCCGCCATGTTTTACATACTTACGGTAATAATGAGGGCCCAACCGCTTACGTCTTGGATGCCATACACGCTGCATACCATCAGAATCTATTAAATTAAATTTAGATTAATCACAGCGATGAAGTCAGTGAGTCATCACAGTGATGAATCTAAATCTAATCCAAGGCATAAGCGGTTAGACCCTCATTATTACCGTAAGTATGTAAAACATGGAGGTGGGAGTGATCTTGTGTGGGGTTGTTTTTCGGCCAATGGTATGGGACCGCTGCATAAAATAACGGGTATTATGGATCGTTTTCAATACCTGGATATTTTAAAACACGTCATGTTACCCTTTGCAGAGGAGGAAATGCCTCTCCGTTGGATATACCAACATAACGATCCAAAGTACATTGCAAATATCGTTAAACAATGGTTCGTGAACAACAAACTGACAGTACTTTTATGGCCCTCGCAATACCCAGATCTCAATCCCATTGAGAATCTGTGGGAGATTGTTAACCGTCGAATTCGGGATAACAACAGGTACTCCAATATTGAAGCATTGTATGAGGCTTTGTAGCGAGAGTGGACACAGATACCACAGCTTACTATTCAGAAGTTGATCGAGTCTATGCCCCAAATGTGTGCTGAAGTCATTAAACATAAAGGCTATGCAATAGACTATTAATATTATTCTATTTAATATAAGTTGCTTAACTTTTGTCACCTCTTCTACAGCCATCATAACTGTTGATTTGATATATTTCTTACTAGTGTGCAAATAACATAATTCTGTTGAAACATGACTTCCTGTAAGAATATGACATACTGTTATATGATAAAGGTTTTGTCCGATTTTTTACATTTCATTGTGTTATACCATTAAATATGTACAACTTGTCTTAGTTGCTTAACTTTTGTCTGACACTGTATGTATATATATAAACGTGTTACATTCGTGCCATGAGAGAGACTTTGGTAACGATATTCCTTATCGTTAAGGAGGGATTTCTGACAAGCAACTAACACTGATTTTAAAAGCTTTTTTAACACCTTACACTGGTAGATTCTTGAAAGTGGCTTACCCCCATAACATTTTCGTTTTTAGAGATAAAATAATAATTTAGAATTGGTCATGTCATGTCTGAGCTAGGCGCAGAAATTAAGAGATATAAGGTGATTTTCAAAGAGCTGTAACTTGGGGAAAATGCTCGTAAGGAAAAGAAAAACAAAGTAAATTGAGGCTCCAAGTCTCTAGAGTTTGAATCTTCAGTTTACAATTTTTTTATCAGCAGTTTTTGAGTAATGATAAAAAACGAACGAAAAAAAAATTCGAAAATTTTGCTTGTCTTTAAAAAGGTCCACTGATCTGAATAATTTTTTTTCGATATGATCATCATAAAAGTCTCTGAGGTAATTTAATTCTCTTTAATTTGACCTGTTATTGAGCTCTGTACGATGATTTTTCGCTGAGTTATCGCCGTTCAAAGCAAAAAAATCATTGTTGACTTATAATGATAATAATCAATTACTCGGGAAATAATGAACGTACAGAAAATTCAAGTAGGGTTTTGAAAACTGCAAAGTATCCTTTACAAGTAGCAGTGATTGTTTTTTTTCTAAGAATTTTTTTTCGAAACGAAATTATTGGTGATTGAAGAAGAGGTAAAAAATTGCATAATTGGGGATATCTGCATAACTTGGCAACTTTACAAATAATGGATAAACTAAGGATATTGACTGCAACTTTTCAACCTTCAATTACCCCAAAGAAACCCCCGACAGTTTCAAAGCGCTTCGGTTTTTTCTTTCCTAGTGCTCGGAATAATTGAAATTATTGTTTTTGCTAAAAATCAATGTAAGGATCGATTTTTTCGCTTTTTTGTTTTTCACGTTTTTTAAACTATATAGATAATAAAAATTTGAAATGTTAAATTATTGTAGTTTAGTTTAATCTCGATTTCTATTAACTAGACAAAAGATCTACCATCTTTACCACATATTCCATAAAAAATCACTATTATAAAATTTTAATAAAACACAACAAGTTCTAGAGGGATATTAATCCGTTTTTTTTTATGAAATTTTTGGTTTATCTAGAAATTTTTTCAAGTCCAGGATTTTTTTCCAAAATGGTTTAGTTAGTTAAATAGATACTGTGAAAATTTTCCTTTAATGGGAATCAAAGAACTTTGAAAAGGATTTTATATTTTTGGAGTGAAAATTTTTTGAAGCGATAATGTTGGCTGAACAAAAAGTTAAAAATTTGGTATAACTTTGGAAATAGTGGATGAACAAAGGATATCGTCGGTAATTTTTTAACCTCAAAGTGTCCCCAAAAAACCATCAAAGTTGCAAAGCGCTGCGATTTTTTTTCTTAGTGCCCCGAAGGTTTAAAGGACCCCGCACCAATCATATGGATTTTGAAATATGTTGTAGTTTGAATCCCCCTGAACAAAAGTTTTCGTGGCACCAAGGTCCAATAATCAACTCCAAGCGAGTTACGAGCCGTCGAAAGTCAGATATCTGGCTTTATGGTCGGATGATGAAAAAATTTTTTTGAAGTCCACAGACCATTTTAAAGACGAGCAAAAATTTGGAAAAAAATGTTTTGTTGGTTTTCGGATGATTACGTGAGAACCGCCCCCGCTAAAAAAAATTTAAATCCAGATCTGAAAACTACACTTGAGGCTACAATTTCCTTTTTTTTTTTATATTTTCTGTACGACCATTTTTACGATGGCGAGTTATCCCTTGTTGAAAATCACCCAAAAATTTGGAATTTTTTTAATATCCTTTCATTTTTGTTTAGTGTATTATTAGAATTTAAGCGAACTTCAAAAAATGGGTGTATGATTACTTTCGTTGCTGACCGTATGTTTCTTTCTTTAACTGATTGTCCTGTATGTTTTTACTTTAGAACTGCATAGCATAGACAGAATTATTCCTTCCATATACAGAAAACTTTCCAATGACACTCCTATAAAAGTGTAAATAATAATTGGCACACGAGAAAAAATCCTCCTTATAAAGGCTTTACGACCCCTTTTAGCCCTTAAGGCGTATTAACAAAACAAATAACGCTTCAAAGACAAACATTATCGCAATACTTAACTTTCGAGATTTACACGTCAACTGCTTACGCTCGATGTTCCAGAGACCGAAAGCAGATGTTTATTTTATTGTCACGCTGTAGGTTGTAATGAAAAGGACAAAGTGGTATTTTTAACTCCTATGTGTTAAAATAAAGTTATATTAAGTGGATAATAACGAGAGGGGTAAAACCGCATGATTTATGCAAATGGTAACGTTTGAATACGTCGTCCACAGAGTCCACACACAAAACAAGGTCGAACAGGTTGAGAATAGTAAAGTAGAGGAAATAACGTTATTAATATAATAACACAGATAAATATCGTATTTATTTCTGATGTCTAAATACTTCACACAATTAGGAAAAAAAATTGAATTTTGATTTAAAAATAACTTTTTAAAAAAATACTTTTTTGCTTGTCTGAAAGCTTATGTAACCGTTATCAGATATACCGAACTATCTTCACTTAATTGTAAAATGCTGTTTTTCGAAATTATCAAAACCCCAAAATTTCTATTTTTCCAAAAATAAGTAAGATTTCAGTGAAACAATATTTAATTTATTGATCCTCATCATGGCCAAAAATGTTTTTTTTTTAATCTCGGCAAAAAGTGATTTTTTTCTCAGTTCTTATTATTTTTTTTTAATATTGTATATTTAGTAAGAGTTAACTGAAGTTACATCAAAAACGTAAAATTTATGGAATAGCAGTTTTCGGTAAATGACTAAAAGGCTAAAAGAATAGTTTTGTTTTTTTCATATCACTAATATTTTATGTTTTTGTCCTACAAAAATTAATCTCGCAATTACAGTATACCCAGAATAGCTTTGCCCGCGAATTCCGCAAAACTGACGTAGTTCGAGGTAGTACGACCATACTCAAGATATAGGTATAAAAAATATCCATAAACAAACTGTATTTCTCGAAGCATTGACCGCGGCAGCTACAAAAGGAATGTGCACAATGTCAGGTTTTGTCTACTGCGGCTAAAGGCAAAACTACTGTTGGTGCACTGTAAGTTTGATATATTGATTACTTCTGGAAAAATGGTTTTTGGATTTTGACAATTTTAAAAAACACCTAATTGTAAAAATCACTGTATAACTGATAAGGATTAAAGGTTTTCAAATATAATTTATTTCCATACAAACTTTTTCTTAAAAATCAAATCTTTCCCATTTGATGCCAACACTATGGCGGGCACTTGATGTTTTTTATCTAATGAAATTTGGTTCGAAGCATAGTAAAATACATTATACATAGGATAATAAAAGCTTAGCATGAAAACCACACAAGGTTGGAAAATCTACGTCTTTAAACGATAAAACAAAAAAAATCTGCATTGGGCGCCCCCCCCCCAAGATAAATACTGGCTACGCCCTTGCTGCATATAGCTCGGACAGCTGAAGGCGTGGCTTATTCCCTTCCACACCGAATCTCTCAGCTGTTAATTTACTATTTCAAAACGATTTCCCTACCTGCATAGTATGCGCGAACAAACGAGAGTTTGAGCAAAAAAAAGCTAGTTGTTATCCGAATGCACTGAAATATCAACCTGAAATTGCGTACATCCATAATATACAGGACGTCCCATAATTAATGATACATAACAAAAAGACGGCAAAAATTTGGAAAAAATTTTTTTATTGGTTTTCGGATGATTAGTGAGAACCGCCCCCGCTAAAAAATTTTAAATCCATATCTGAAAACTAGACAATATCAACCTGAAATTGCGTACATCCATAATATACAGGACGTCCCATAATTAATGATACATAACAAAAAGACGAGCAAAAATTTGGAAAAATTTTTTTATTGGTTTTCGGATGATTACGTGAGAACCGCGCTAAAAAATTTTAAATCCATATCTGAAAACTAGACAATATCAACCTGAAATTGCGTACATCCATAATATACAGGACGTCCCATAATTAATGATACATAACAAAAAGACGAGCAAAAATTTGGAAAAAAAATTTTTATTGGTTTTCGGATGATTACGTGAGAACCGCCCCCGCTAAAAAAATTTTAAATCCATATCTGAAAACTAGACAATATCAACCTGAAATTGCGTACATCCATAATATACAGGACGTCCCATAATTAATGATACATAACAAAAAAAATTTATTAGAGTAAAAATATTGCGATTTAGCCAAACATATTTTAGTCCAAAAGTTAATAAAGACCCAGATACAGTGAGTCAATGTTATATTATTTTTTATACACTCTTGTATAAGATTTGCTGATTACCAGTTTTTTGGGTAAAGGAATTTTAAATTACCGATAATTGTATGATGTATATTGTAGAAAACGCTAACTGCGGCATTCTAAGAATATTAAATTACTATAATTAATATTTACATAAACAACTCTGAAGATATGAAGAGATGTACCAATCATTATGGGACACACTGTTTGAAGAAATTAATTATTACATTTCGCGCTAACAGGTGAATGGGTTGAACAAGAAATGAGGATACACTTTTTTTTGCCTGTTAGTAAATTCCAACAGCTTAATAGAGCAAGGAAGAAACATTACTCCTAGAATCATATCAACATAGACCCTAGTCGATGGTGATGATGACTCATGGATCGTTTGCATCCCCCCTGACTGTTTAAAATTAATTCAATTTTAAACAAAAAAAAAACAACATTTAAGAGATGGCAACAGATAAAATATCACAACAAATACTGTGACATTAGTGCAGCACTAAAAGGTTAACTTGAAGCAGGAAGTAAATGTTCAACTGAATGATTATAATTCTCATGTCATAAACTATCCGAAATATTCTCGACCAACTCTGCTAAGCGCTGTCGTGATACTCTGCATTCTTATACTCTTTACATTGGCATTGGTAGGCGTAGGTACTTTCTAAATTAGAAAATGTGTTATGGGTTTCATTTGGGCGGAAGAAAATATACGTTTCTCGTTTAGGAAGAAATAGGATAGTGGGTAACAATCTGCATACCTATTGATTTCGTATTACAATTTTCCAAAAATTGTTACGTAAGTACAGCCAAAAATATATATTTTATTTAAGGCATAAAATCAAACAGGAACAAGAATACTAAAAGAATACAAATCGTGCCCCTAAAAACTTTTTTTGTTTTGTTAATGTGCTGTCTGCCCACCTGTGAAATGTATATCTAATATTCAGAAGATATAAAGCAAGCGAAATATCTGTATGATATTCGTGTGACATACATTTGTGGGTTTTTGGGGCATATACATAACTTTAAATGAAAGTGTTAACATTTCTTAAATTAACATTCATTTGGATCTTCAAAAAAATTGAGTGCGGAAGTACAAATTCCTTAGGTAGCGGTTTTTACAATTATTAGAAGCTTTTTATATAAAGTGACAGATGTTGTAATGGTAGGCATAATAGAAATAATAAAACTTCCTGTTACACAATTACATATTTCATTCAGGTTACCTGTTAATGTCGAAATCATTCAAGTTCCGCAATTAGCAGTAACCATACAAAAAAAAATTAAATAACCCGTACCGAAAACATATTGAACATGAGAACAAAAATTAAAACATACTTGAACTAAAAACAATGTACCACTTACAGGATGACTGAAAACTACAGACAGATCGTAAGTTCACTTGATTATATCATTAAAGTATACTTTTAACTTTATGAAATTACTTTGGAAATAGTTATAAATAAATTAATGGTACCCCAGTTTCAAACTTTTTAGTATAGACATTTGTGTACATGTATAATAAACTCGTACAATAAGGATTTATAACTAACAATAAACAAAATGTACAAATATCAGTACAGTTTACGAACAAAGTGGAATTATTTTCCATTTAACATAATGAGGAAATACAAGAGTCAGTAACAAAGATACTTATGTAATTGTATGTAAAGATACTTATTTTAATTATGTAATTTTCGCGGTGAAATCGATACTGATTATTAGATATATATATATTTTTCAACATTAAAAATAACAATTTTAAAAATGTATGTATCTCAAAAGACATTGGTTGGTGTATAAAAGTACAAAAAAAAAGAGCAGGAAAAATTGGTAGGAAAAGTTAGTAAAAAGTTGTTTTTTTTACTGAGAGGAAATTAGTAGGAAAAGGTACACAAGTTTCAATATTTTTAAAACATGTATAAAAAAATAAAATTTTCTCACAAACACCAGTCGGTTACAAATAGTGCAATGTAGTCTTTGTACAATATCAATTATTATAAATGTTAAGAATGGCACTTGCTTTTAATGCTACAGTATTTGTGCTTAGCAGGATTACGCTTTCTAGGTGATTTGGAAAGGTCATTGTTTTTTGATTTTTGTGAAATAGAATTAACCGTAGAAACATTCCAATTTAGGGCTACTGCTACACGCTAAATCAATATATTGGACTGTCGTTTTAATTAATATTTCAATAATTTCAAATGTAAATTACCGTTCTAATAGCTGTTAAGGGTAGCAATGGACCATTATTGTCTCGTTCTTTTACAAAATAGCGCATCAAAGATGCTACTAAATCTTCGCAGCAGCTGTTTAACCCTTTAACGTCAAAACTACAGTATTTGTATACCCTCTCTTTAGTAACGTGCCAAATACAAGACACGATGGAAAAAAGTCGGGAAATGCCTTTCCGAGTATTTTTGGGGGTGCTTTTTCGAATGGCACCATAAAAAAATCATAAAAATTGAACCTTACCCCTGTTTTGGCCATTTAAGTTGAAAAGAGCACGGTTTTTTAGGTCATTTTTTTTGTAACATAATTTTTGACTGGAAAAAAATGTTTCTTTCGACAGAAAACTACGGGAAAACTGCATTCGAGAGTTGTACTGAAAAGTTATGTACTTAGAAAAAATTAATTCCAACAGGGGGTGTCCAATATCTCGGCCAACAGGACACATTGTCAGGGGAAACTTTCATATTTTTTTTACTCAAACCTGGAGAACTTTGGGGCAAAAGTTTAGAGAACAAAAATTATTCAGATTCGTCCAAGGAGCACGTCCGATTTTTTTTTAGAATTTCTAGTCACGTTTTGGCCATTTTCAATTTGGCCATTTTTTCAAAAATCCGAAAATTGCTCCAAAAATTCTGAAAAAAATACACATCTGTTTCTTCTATCTCAAACTCAGCCATTGTTAGATTGAGGGGAAGAAAAATAAATGCGTTGCTATCTGAAAGTTGAATAATTTTTCACGCAAGATTGAACGAAATATAAGCTTTTTGATGTACAATACACTTGCGACTATTAACGATTTGTCCTTTTTTTGGTCAAACTGTAAACAAATTGTCAATTCGCCTTAGAGCTTGTATTCAGAAAAAAAATCAAAATCGTCCTTTTTGGTACGATTATACTTTCTTTAGTATAATTCCAGACACTCATAATTTTTGAAGACGATTTCGCAATTTTACCGATTAGCTATTTTCTGAACCGTCCAAACCAAAAAAACGTCAATAGGTTCAGGATTTTTTTGTGCAAAACCTCTTGGAAATTATTTAAGGGAGACGTGCCAATTTTTCCAGAATTTTCGGTCTTTCCTGCAATTTTGGGTTTCGGCCAATTTTTGGAACATTGAAATGAAAAAATGGACAATTTGGGGACAGCCATTTTGGCGCAGACTGTATTGAGTTTGAGCCAAGAACATGTGTATTTTTTGGAAACGATTGTGAAATATTAGGAAAGACCATTTTTTAAAACCTTCTAACGGGAAAATGGCCAAACTGGGCCAAATTTTTGTTGAGAAATTTGTTTAGGACTCTTCAAGCGAGGTGTGTAATTTTTTTCAGAATTTTTTGGAGCCATTTTCGGATTTTTGAAAAAATAGCCAAATGCCGACGTGACCAAAAATTCTTCAGGTTTGCTCCTTGGATGAATCTGAACACGTTTTGTTCTCCAAACTTTTGCCCCAAAGTTCTCCAGGTTTGAGTAAAAAAAAAATATGAAAGTTTCCCCTGACAATGTGTCCTTTTGGCCGAGATATTGGACATACCATGTTGGAATTAATTTTTTCTAAGTACATAACTTTTCAATACAACTCTCGAAGCACTTTTCCCGTAGCTTTCTGTCGAAAGAAATATTTTTTTCTAGTCAAAAATCATGTTACAAAAAAAATGGCCTCAAAAATTGTTGCTCTTTTCAACTTAAATGGCCAAAAACAGGGGTAAGGTTCAATTTTTATGATTTTGTTTTGTGCCATTCGAAAGAGGCCCCCAATAATGCTCGGAAAGGCATTTCCCGATTTTTTTCCAAACCTTTCTTGTATTTGGCACGTTGCTAAAGAGAGGACATACAAAAACTGTAGTTTTGACGTTAAAGGGGTTAACTGTTTTGGCATTTCGCAAACGGAACTCTGACAACTATAACACTTTAATTGTTCTGAAAATAACAGTTTTTCAATGCAATATAAAATTTTGAGGCTCAAAAATGACACAAACCACTATACGAAAGCCAATATAAGGTTCAGATGATTTCAAACTGTCAACAAATGGCAAGTAATACTACACGGCAACTTCGGATCTGCTGCCAACTGCATAACAATGAATATCAAGCGCGAAATTTAAAAATCAATAAATCGTTCCATAATAGTTTTGATTTCAATATAATTGAGTGGTGATATCACTGCAATCATTTAACAGCGCCAATGGTGATGTGATGTGTATCAATTTTTATTTTGTACAAAGTGTATTTCGCACGCATCAGACTGGGCTTCAATAACGAACAGAATCTGGTTATTTCTGGTCTTGGGAGCTAACGTGTCTCGGTTATCTCGCCCCCGGGATGATTCTTCATTTTCACAACCAAAATTATCCGTTAATCGCGAGTTAACGCCCCATCCATTTATTTCTATAACCGCAGCGAAATAAAAAACCTCTATTTTTTTCAACTTTACGTCTAAATTATAAATATCCACGCAGTTTAATCAGGCGTGTTATATATCCAATTCATTTATCCACGCCGTATCGTGGATTTTACGGCCGATAGTGCATTAAGCTTTAATGAGGATAACATCCGGTGATTTTACGACAGCAAAAAAGTGCAAAGTCACCCAAGGTGACGTATATATCAGCCCACGGAGGCATCGCAATCTAGCCGGCTAGGCAGCAACCCCGAGAGTTCTTTTTTTTCATTTTTACTTACTGTACTTAAAGCTTTTCTTTTTGTTTCCCTTGATTTGACTTGCTAATGAAGTTATAACTTTTGTAACTATGTAATATAATTTGCGGGAAAATAATACGTCTTTATTTTAATTACTAGCAGATGATAAATGCTAATTTTGTTGGTTCTGACACAAGTATGTAATATATGAGGTTGGGAACGACTACACTTGATTCGAATTGAATGGATTCAGCACTATCAGGATCAGCTTTTCAACAGGATCATTTGTATCAGATGTTTGAATCACATACATACTATTTGAATAGATGTTCTTAATAATAAACAGAGGGTCATAGTCCTTGGAAAGTCATTACTACACATTGTGCCCTAATAATTATGTTAAACAAGGGGAGATCTTATTATTTTGCAGTAATTTCTTCTTTAATGCGTTTTTTATTGTTAATTTTAATTTAACGTTTAATTTTTAATGTTAATAATATTGTTAATTCGCAGTTTCATAGCCGTTTTTTCGTCTCTGCTCGTTAAAGTTCGATAGAGTTGCACTTAGCAGCTGTGGTCAGACAGTGATAATTAAAACTCCAGGTTGATATCAGATACATACCTGAAGTTTGATACTGCTGAAACTAAAAATTGTTATTGTAACCCAGTTTCACGGCACTTTCTTTTAAAATGTTTAAATACCTGTTTGTTCGTGATACCTTCTATAAAAACAGGCTAATACCATTATTACTCACACCAACAGATCATTATACACCTACCATCGTGTTCTAGCTATATTCGTCGCTGATATATTCTGTATTTTAAACTCTGTGTTTGGCTTCCTGTCTAAATAATTCATTAAATTGAATTTCCATTCACCGGAGAAAATAATTTGAACCCAGAACGAATTGTAAAATACAGTTTGAAATCCAAAGAAATTCCATCTGCAAAATGGAATAATTTGATTTCTTAGCAGATCTAAATATTTTTCAGAATTTAAATTTCCATCTATGAAGAAAGGTCTAACAATGCGTCTTCCGACAAAGCCTGCCAATACATTAACTGTTTGAAGATTTTGGGTATGCGTTTCTTGGAACCAATAATTGGACATGACCAATAACGGCTCTTATGTCAATCAACAACACCATTTAAATTGAATGTAGCTTCATCTGATAAAAGGATATTTCTTGCGAAGTTATTGTTATTGCAGCTTTCCATCATGCCTTCACAAAAGTCAGCCCTTCTATCAAAGTCATTCTCGTTTAACTCGTGAATGAGTTGTAGTTTATATGGACGTAACTTTTCTACCTTAAATAAACTTTTAACTGACTGGCAAGAAACATCAAAAGTAGTTGCTAAGACCGTGGAAGATATCCAATACTTTATCTCCTCCGGTTGCGGCTCGAGCGGAATCCTTAATGCTACCAATTACTCTAAATCTCTTTACCAGTCAGCTTACTGTTGACTGATTTATTGGAGATCTATTGGGGTACACCTCATAAACTTGGTCTTGGGATCTCTGTATGTCTCCATACCCCCTCATTGTTAAAATTTCAATTCTTTGCTTCTCACTCAAGCGATCCATTATTTATTTATAAATCGTAAAAAAGCAAAAATGACGTTTGTTATGACTTAAACGTCACGAGTAGATCTTAACTTCACAGTTATTTTGATTATCTTTTTTTTTATTAGTTTCAAAGAGTTAACTTTGAACGTGTTTCTTTTTTCGAAAATATCTTTATGTAACCATATCAAATTTTTAGTATACAGTAAAGCGAAAAGTCTGCTCTTTCAGATATGGAGAGAAAACCTACACCTTGTCATTTATAAAAATATAATTGGTCTCCATAAAAACCAAACTATTTTGGTTGGAAAAATTTAAAAAAAAAACTTTATTTAAGGAATATATTTTTACAAATTAGCACACGTATAAAAACACTAAAGGACAAAACGTTTTCTCTCTTTTCGACGCGGTTTTTCGCATTTTTTTTTTTTTCAATGTCTGACAATATGACGCCATAACCTCATTTGGAGAAAATAATACAGGGTGAACCGTAAATAATGGCACATAGTGCAAAAGCATATTTCTGAGGTCAAAACAACGTGATTTACCTAAACTTACCTCAGTCCGATTATCGATAACCAAGATACCAGGGGACAACATTTTTTGAAATAATGACAAACATTAGAGAATCGAGTGTTTTTAGGTAAGAAATTTAAGTACGTTCACAGTTTTGATATCACTAGTTAGAGGGCACCAATAGGACTCATCACACTTCATTAAAATGGCATATTTTTAATAAATGGCTTCGGAAAGGTATCGATTTCACTATTAGAAAAAACTTAGAGTAATAGGTATCAAGATAATCGCATTTGAAAGAATCTTACCTATGTGTATAAGTATATACCTCAAAAATACGACAAAAGGCGTTAAAGCTGAATTTTTCAAAATGATTCCATTGACAAGTTTGGCGTCCTTTATCGTATTTATCATAAGTCAATTGGTATTACTATTTGGTGTACCTAACTCTACAAAATGCACAACTCATAAAACCCACCGCACACGACAGACAGTCGGTCAGCGACTATTTTGCTGGAAGACATCGCAGACCGACCGATAGAAATCGGAGATAACTCGCACACGTACAGATAGTCGGTGGCGTGTTTAGATAGACCATGGACACGGCAATGCATGTGCAAAGATTAATGTACGTTGCAATATTAGTAAACCGTAGAACAAGAAGAAATAGTATTTTTTTACGATGTTTTATTTACCCACTTACTAGTCAAAGTTTATTGAAATGAAAGTTTCATATACTATTTGATGATCTTATATCCAACACCAGATTGTGACTATGTGGTACGCTACTGACCACTCATCGTATTTCGCCCAGCGCCGACTAAATTGTAGTTCGTGTGCGTTAACTCATAAGAGTGCATTTGTTCCATTTGTTACCAACTCGCCACAGACAATCGAGTCTGTGACAAAAATGGAACAGGTTCCAACTTTTTAGTCTGTCGTGTGCGGTGTCTCATTTAATACGTTGCATTCATACAGACAAAATTGTAGGTGATCGCTAGTCGGTCGTCTGCGGTGGGCCTAACGCCGAAGAAGAATGATAAGTCAATTTTCGGCGGCAGCATCCCAACCCAGGAATTTTGCTTCACTCGTACAGAAATACACCTGCGTTTGGTGTAGGTAATGTGGCATAAATACTCATACAAAGTATTCGCATATGCAACCTCTTGTCATCTATTTTTGGGAATTAACTTTCATTAAGTCGAGTAATTTCACCTCACAATCAGATCTTCGCGGTAATTGACAAATAATTGACGAAGTATCACCAAACTTATTGAATATCATTCATTTAGGAACCAAAAAGTCAAAGTGCCGACAATTTGTGCCTCTCCTTATCGTTCTCTTTTCGCTGGTAACCATGTTCGCGACTAATTTACAGACGGACAGTGTATATTAAAGCATTTACCGTAAGGTGTTATTTTATTCCTCACTTCTAAGACTTTCCTGGTATCCCTCCAGCTGTGCATATCCTGAAATATCGATTCCTATCGAAACCACAAGCGGCGACGAAATATTACCAATCAAATTCGGCCTCTAATACATGGTGCGGCGTAAATATTTATAATAATACGATCCTGTTCAGTGTCCAGCGTTCGCGGTTCGACCTGCCGCGCTGCGCTGTGCACTGACTACCTACAGGATGTTAGTGGGCGGACTCGTAAAAATTAGTCCCGAAGTACACTCACAGACGAAATTGTTAACCGCTAATAAAAAAGACTTTTGTGCGATACAGTGGCCGACAAACGCATTATATGGAGTTTTACTTATTGTCACATATCTAAAATTACACACGATAAAAAAAAGTTGATATACGGCGTAAGGGCTCCAAATACTTTGAAATAAAATATAAGGTTTGTTCGAGTTCCAACAATAAGAACCATCTGTAAACTATTTAGAAATTGCGCAAAAATGAATGCGCTGTGATTAAAGTTCCAAACAAAAACATGATAGTCCTAGGACAATTCTAAAATGAATTGAACTTAAACACATTGATAAACAAGACCACAGATATAAATACTCTAATATTGCAGAAGCTTGGTTGTTATTAATCTTTTTTTTTTTTTGTATTTTCATTTATTTGAAGACTATGTGAAGACGACTTATTGGGGGTATCCTCATCAAAATTACCAAAAGCTTTGTCACAAACCGTAATTATATGGTCTAAAGTAAATAAAAACTCGCTCTTTGTACGGATGTGTAGAAAACAGTTTTGAAGGAGTCCCTTCTTCAAAGGAGGAACCAAATTTTGACCATCCTATAACAGTTCCAAAGCTGTCTCAAAAAATCTTGAACATAATACTAGATGTCAAAAATGGTCCCAAAAACGTTCCTGAATAAATCCAATCGCGATATAACAGATGCACATGCGTCTAATAGTTCTAGAACTGTAATAAATGAAAACCGATCAAACCTATAGATAATCATGAGGCAATTCCGGTTACACCAGATTGTCCAACTGACAATAACTTTGTTATTTTAAATGGAAACATATATTTTTTATTAATATATTTTTTAAATTCTACATACCTTCCTGATACAAATGAACGGTTTCTGAGATATGTTATACTTTTTTAATTAAGGTCCTTGCATAGGTACCTAATTTGTAAATTGTGCATGTATCTTGAACAATATTAAAGCTGCAGCCACCATATTCACAGTGGATATAACACAGCTACGGAGCTCTCTAAAAATATGAGCAAATAGCTAATATCCATGCATGATGCTCAAAAAATAATTACCAATGTTTTAAATGTGACTACCATAATTAATTGACAGTTCTAAGGCGAAAGCCAGACCAGATTTAGGTTGAACGATGCGACATTTATCTATGCAACTGAGTGAGTACATAGTAGAGTGACACGACGGACAATACGATATGCATCATAACGATAAAAATGTCTTTCATTGGCTCATCAGTCATAAGTTGTCATGTCATTGTGGAGTACTACTGCATACTGCTGTTAGAAATATAGATCATAGTTCTGCAGCTGTTTCTAGAGAGCTCTCTTATTACAAAGAGAAATTTCGAGAACTCTACAGGATGAGCTTCAAGCTCCTCTCAAGCTCCTTCTGCACACTCAAGAACCAGGACAAAAATCGTCAAGACACGTCTTCCTGAGCCAATATGCTTGTTGAACAAGGCAACGCACTTATTAGGTCTGCACCTGTTTCATCATTCCAGACCAATTCCCATGGTCTCGAAAGATCTGTATCGCGTTCATGTCGTTTTTTTTTGTGTTCATACTATACTTCCATATATATATCTTTGACGGTTTCCGAGTTATAAGAAATTGTTTGTAAATTGGTGTAGTTCAATTATCAGTTTTTTTCAAATATCCTTAATGCCATACGCCCTACCAAATTATTTAAAATGAGTAAATAAAACTTATAGCGGTATAAAATCAGATCAGGTGGTTGGTAGAATTTTAAACAATCGTCTTCATGCCATCATAGCGTAACATGAGATCCACATCTTATTTTAGGTGGTAATTATTAAACTTAAATACAAATACACTTCCTTCAGAAGATCTCGAAAACTGCTCCCAATACTGTATGAGTAACATTTTTTTCATAAAAATCAAGTGAATATAAAACCCCATTCGTTCCCCTTTCCCCATCCCCTTTTTAATCCTCCCATTTTCACAATCGTTTTCTCTGTAACATGTTTCATTTGAGTTTCTTATTTTGTTGTAATTATCTTCTCTTTGTGATAAAGTGTTCATCACTGATAAAGTATAGTGGACGTAATTTTATTATGGACATTTACAAGTACTTATTTGATAATTATTGCCCAATTATAAAACTGACAGAAATTAAGTCTTCGAATATCTCCCCAAAATCGTTTCAAGTCAATATTTATTTGCCATATTTAAATTCACCGTTTGATATAAGAAACGAAACACTAAGATGTGAGTGAACTTTTCTCTTAGTGTAACCGACCACGTGCCTGTTTGTTTCTTTTTTGCGGCCACATGTCGGATAGTCGACGATTTTTTGGAAGGTAACGGACGCCGTCGTTCCAACGTCGTCGCTTCAGGTAAACTAATTTGAATCGAGATTGTTGAAAAGCCAGGTGCGTCCGATACTGAAACAATCTTTCCAATAGAAAAATTATCGACAGGTCTCAACTTAGCAAGGGCGCCAGAAGATTTTGTTTTATTTTTTTTTTTTCAGAGGAACACGAATTTGTTGGTATTGCTCTGTATTACCAAGTTTTCTTTTATTATGATTATTGTATTTGTTGTATTTTTCTATTTTGAGCGTTTACCGTATGGAATAGTACATTTTAAAATTATGTGCTCGTGTAAAGAAACTATTCAATTACTTTCACATCCACTTGGTGGAGTGGAAGTAGGCCTATATTTTTTAAAAAATATTTTGGTTAATTACACAGCACCACAAAACAAAAATAAGTGAAATATACCTCTGACCAAACTTGGTGGATCATTCGTTTTTGGGGTTTCGCTGAATTCGCTGAATCCGAATCCGAAGCCCGTTTTGCCCCATCACGACACATTCTTTATCCTCAATAAGGTGCGGAAAAAAACGACAAAAAATACTCTAGAACCCAATCAAACCTCATAACCCAATATTTCGATAACTTCATACCTCTAATCCCATAGCCCCACAATCAATAAGTCCCAAAGACCCCAATTAACCATATAACCTCAAACCAAAGTTGTGCAGTCATCCAAAACGGGTATTTTAGCCATAAATAGCCAAAAATGGTCGAAAAAGCACTTCATAAATGGTCGAAAAATGGAGGATTTCTACCAGGGCAAACTGCAGGCCATGATCCTAATAACCCAATAACCAAATGGCCCCATTTTATAAGTTAATAACTTCGCAATGCCGCACGGGAGACTGACACTCCGAATCTCAGACTCATCCATGCCTGGAATTAGGTAGCTGAGCCAAAGCCAAGGCCAGAACCCCATTAACCCACACTAACACTACGACATTATAGTGCTTCATTCTTGTGAATCCCTTTGCCTCTTAAGTTTCGGAGTTCTCGATTAACGTGTTCTTTATTCTCTCACAGATCGAAGTACTTTGTTCGAACTTTAGCCTCTCACGACTTCTGAATTAGCTAGAAGATTTAGTAAATACTAGCCATTACACGCACTACGTACATATATATGTACGTACGTATGTATGTACGTATGTAGGTACATAATTATGTACGTTCGTGTGTACGCAGATTTTAACGCATTATAACTCCCGTTGTAATGATCGGATTGAGGTGAAATTTTGCACAAATATTGGTGCTCGTAAGTATTCCTTACAGTTAAATTTTAGGATTGACCCGATGGATTTAAAACTTTAAAAACGGGGTAGTTAGGATTTATAACTTAAATTTCGTTAAATGGGGTCTTTGGGGCTTATTGATTGTGAGGGCTATGGAATTAGAGGTATGAAGTTATTGAAGTAATGGGTTATGAGGTTGGATTGGGTTCTAGAGTGTTTTTTTGTTATTTTTTGCCATTTTTCCGCAGCATATTGACGATAAAAAAATAGTGACGTGATGGGGCAAAACGGGCTTCGGATTCGGATTCAGCGACCCCAAAAAACATTTAATCCACGAAGTTTGGTCAGAGGTACATTTCACAATTTTTTTTTGTGGTGCTGTGTTATTAAAATCCGAAAAATATTTACTCGTAGATATAACGAGCGTTCAACAAAATTTGTCTTCAAAGTGGGCTTTGCCAAATCCAACGTATGTCTTTGACAGCCTAAAATTGCTGGTTAGCGGTCTAGAGTTTGACAGCTTTCGTATTGTCAAGGTTAATGTTATAAACCAAAACAGTATGTATTTTCTACGAAAAACTTCGGAAAATGTTGTTTACGCAACAACAAAAAACGTTTAGATAGTCCTACGTCAGTATACTATTGAAGGCTGTTACTTAGGGTTTCAAGAACAGATTCCTGATGTGGTTGTGGTTCGCCACATTATTCTACTGTTTACGGAAACACTGAGTGTGGAACAAAACAAAGGTAGTGGTCATCAGACAGTATGGATGGAGGAGCTGAGCGTGAATATGTACCTGCCATACTGTTAAAAAAATGGTTTCCCTACCGTACGGCAGAATCTTGTCAGTGATATTTAAATAATCTTGGTAAGAACAATTTGGACACATCTTTTTTACCAACGATGTATGGTTTCATCTCAGTGGTTATTGATGAACTCTGAATTAACTGTCGAATAATATAGGGAATAAGATATTACACCTTTCCTAAATAAATTGGATAATGACAAAATTGCAACAATTTACTTCCAGCAAGATGGTGTTGCACACACTGCGGATGGAACAATGGTAATGTTACAGAATTGTTACATGTTACAAGAACATAATGTTCCTATTAATAATGTTGGCTGACTTCAAGAAATAATTTTGGAAAAAGTAAATGAGATTACCACTACTTATCTCGAAAATGTTTTTGGTTCTATTTGAAAAATGTGTCAAATATTTAAATCGTGGTCATTTCAAACAATTTTTTGTGACAAAATGTTTGTTTTTAAATGTTTTTTTTTTCAATTAAAATGCATTGTTTCTAATTTCGGCTTTCAATTAACAAAAACAAATTAAAGACAAAAAAAATAAGTTGCTGCATATGAAATGTAAGTATTGACATGTCCGAATTATTTAAATTTAATAAGTACCTACATTAAAACTGTTAGACACTATATTGAAACTGTTCACTATGTTGTCATAAAAAAATAAATAACTTTATTATTATATTGCGTTTTGATATTTATAAAAAATGACATGTATTGTTCTGAAAGTCCTAAACTAAAGTATATTTTGATTAAACCCTAAATTATATTTTGACATGGGATATTCTAAAGAAGTGAATTGCATATGTAGGTATAAGTCGTTCTAATTTTAATTGAAAATGATAAATACGCCACGGGAACAAAAAAAGCGGTGCAACTTTATGATTCCATGAGCGTGCATATATCTTTTATAAATTCGAAAATTGTGAAATAATTTTTTTCATTCAAATCAATATAGGAGATTAAAATTAGCCTGCATACAAAACTCTTAATATTTGTAATATAATTTGCTGTAAATAATGCTCGTTTAGCCAAACAATCTCAAAAAATTGTCTGTGTTAATAAACCTAGCTGAAATACACGTCACTGGCGCCTTAAACACGTGGAATTTCTAAAGTCGTAAATCATTTTAACGACGTCGTAAAAATTTTATGGCACAGTGGACCGAATAAATATTTGGATGTATTACATATAAAGCAATCCTATAGTATACTGGTCGACATTTGCTGGTTGCCGGCATCGGTGTTGCTGGCATCGCGTTGCCGGCTCTTCAAAATTTTCTTAAGTATAGTAACATACATAAAGTTGTTTTAATTTATAATTATTTTTTCCAGCAATTTTAAACGCTTTATTTTAATGCTAACTAATAACTTTATATCTATGTATTTTTTTTTAATATTTCCAAACTAGCTTTCTAAGAAAAGAAAACGAACTAACAGTTTACTGAAGTATGAAGTATACTTGTATAGTGAGCTTAGCAATTTTAGAAAATATATCTGACGACCTTGCTTTTTTTCTACCTATTTTCAATTTAAAATGGAAATAGAGTATGTATGTATACTGATGTTGTGTCGGTCTATAAAATGATAATAATTAATAATATAAGTTTAGCCAATAATAATGACGACCGCCCTTTATACCATTAAATTGATCATTAGTTTAACTTTCTTCGTCAATGTTGTTTTAGACCATATACAGTAAGAAGAATCTGCGATTATGATTGTGAGAAAACATGAAACATTATAGGCGTGTTTGCACTCCTACAAAAATAGTGAAGCTATCGATTTGTGTCGTGGAACGCTGTGGGCGTCTTTCGCATGAAAAGAAAGATTTGCTAATAAAAAAATATGGCTAATAATCCCGTAGGTTTTTGCTGCAATTTAATTCCTACACACGGAAAAATCAATCCAGCAAATTACGTTTTAAGGTTACATAAAATAAAGTCCCCCTATTCACAAGTAGCGTTATTTTGTAACAATGTGTACATAGTTATATCGATCTAATTTGCACCCACGCTATAATTGGTCTTTGGTCTTTAACATACTGTGTGCCACTCATTCTTAATGAATTAAAAAGCTGAATGCGTTTATAGCCATTCTTTAAATAAAACAGTGTTTCAGTTTGATTAATGGAAGGTAACTTAAAATGATTAAAAGACTGATTACGAGTTTAAACAACTATACTGAGTGTACAACAGTAAAATGGTATATTAACCTGACAAATATTTGTTAATTACACTAACAATGTGTTGTGTACAAAAACAAACAAACAAACAAGAATAAAAGTTACACCATCTATTTCGAAAAAAAAAATCTGAGTGGATGCATGAAATATATTCTGATTTTATTACCAAAATTTCAATTCTTTATTTAAAAGACTATACCAAACTCCGGATTTTGGTTTTTTAGATGCTTCTGAACGAAGTCTGTTATTAACACTTTTCAATTAAAAATGATTAAAATAAATATTGATTTAGAAAAACACACAAAAATAATGACTTAGGGAAGCGATTTTTACAAATTTTACAAAAGTGATATGTCTCAAGAATCAATACACTTTCATCTATTTTTTTTTTGTGAATTCAGTCAGTCAGTCAGTCAGTCAGGACCTGGCCTCTTACGAATCGATAAAATTGTTAAAATTTGATCCTCAAACCATTTTATTAAATAATTCCAAATGGTTAATTTTGGGTATAGGTAATGCTAGGATGTAGTGAAAAAGGGTAAAGAAAAGAAGCGAAAATAATAATAAAATATAGTCCGTTCTATTTAAAACTACTCATAAAGGACAAATTTGTTCAATTTTGACCTTCCATTTTCCGTGTATATTGAATTATGGACAGTAAGCTCAACCTTTGACACAGGGTAAAAAGAAGTATCCAAGAAATTTTACCACTGAGAAAGTTATTAGTTTTTTCTATGGGTTTATAATTTCATTTTTTTTTTAAATTGAAATGTCTCGAAAACCCTTCGTTTTACAGATTATTAACACTAAATTTAATAATGACTGTCCCTAAATTAACATTAATTTAGAGACAGTGATTATTAAAGTAACTTTAAATTAATGAGTAGAAACCAAATACGGCATCAAAAAATAGCACGCCATTTAAAATAGCGAAGTTAGTATTCACTTCCGGTATATCCGGAAGTGACAGAAAGTAGCCATTATTTTAGATGTGTAAAGCGTCCCCGAAAACTCCCAGATATTTCAGTTCTAAGTATTCCGTTAATAGTTCTCTCAAAACATTTAATAGGCCACTCACCGTGAAGCACCCTGTATATATGGGCATTTTTTTTGTTTAATTCAATTGTTCCATTTAACACGATTTCAACGAAACTGGGATTGATTACACCTTTGTTCTGGGAACTGCAGTGAAACCATTCTTGGAAAGACAGGCAAGTGCAATACTTAAAATTTTACCTGGTTTTCTAAACCTTTTGCGGGCTGCCAGCTAACGTAGAATAAACTCGCCAAAACTCTGGCGTTTCTTATTTAACAGCTTTGCAACTTTTTAATTTCTTATAATAATAATTTTAAAATTCTCGCTTAATCATTTTTATTACCTCAAATCATTTGTCAAAGGACACAATTTATAATTCAAACTTAACAAAACCGTATTAGAAGCAATGGAAAAATTTAATGTAAATGTAATGTAACTTAAGATAAAATGAAAATGACTGAATTCAGACGTAGATAATCTATTATCTACGATTGTATAATGGATAAACAGACCAACATATATATTGCCTGGATCGTTGGATTTTAGAGCTTTTTAGTTTAGGATAGACCCTGACGTGATGGGATCACGTCAAGAGACCCCGTCGGTTTCAGCGATCTGAAAAATCAGCAAAAAACAGTAGAGTAAGGCGGTGTAGTTTTCAGCACAAGACTTTTTTGTGGACCTGTAAAATCAATCTATTATAGAATTGGAATTGCAGCATTAGGTACACACCAATTTGAATCCAAAAAATATAACTGGTATTGTTAGAAAAATGTATCTATTCTAAAAGGGAATTCTATCTGCATAACAGCAGTTAGACCAGAATCAGATCATTTTTTATCAGGATTTTTTTTTTTTGGTTAATTTTTCAATGCCGTTTTATTTTTACTTAATAAATATGATATCATTTTTGAAAGAACTTGAGGGAACTACATATTTTAGTTTCATTTAATAACTGCTACACTATAAGCGTTATTCCCACAGATTCGTATTTCATTTCCATAATCACACTTAAGCAATCGACATTTCTGCTGTATTCTCCTATACACAATTATACGACAATGCTTTGAGTAATATAGATTACACGATTGGTATTGTGGCAGGTATTTGACTTTCACCGTATTTTCTCACGGACTATGGACAGGCCGTTTTTTTGCAACGTATGTATATGTGTATGTGTATTTGATTTACATGAGAAAACTTGGCGACGACGTTTTTACTGCGAATACAATTCTTCATTACGGCAACTCAGTAGAAATTTTAAAAAAATATATATTAACAAAAACTACGTTGAACAATTAATATATGTACACATGTATCTAGGTAAACATGCAGTGTATTTTACAATTGTAAACTTAAACTCAAAAAATTTGAAAGCAGTTAGGAAAAATATTCTACTAATCGAAATATTCCAATATGCTCTAATTAAAAAAGTTTCAAAAAAAATTATTTTGAAACTTGGTTTAGACCTACGTACGTACTCGATTTATCAGAGAAGTTTTTTTTTTTCAGAAACGACTAAGAGAAATTGTTTTTTTGTGAAAGGCACTTTTATTTACCTTCACTCCAAATAAAGGTAACAATAAAAATATCTCAACGATGATAAGCGTCGCGATGCCTCAAAAAAAAATGTTTTTCGCCGACATACCAATTTTACTTTATCAGTACAAAGGTATATTAATTATGTTATTTTTCTATCAAACATATTTTTTTTGTATTGTGAATATTTAAAATGTTATGGTCTAAAATCTATTATTGAGTAAATGAATTGCTTTTAACAAAAAATAATTTATCTCGGCCGTTTCTGAGAAAAACACTTCTTTTGATAAATTTATCATCCTGTACTTATTCAGTAAAAAAATATTTTTATCGACATTATCCGATAATAATCATCAAACTACGCGGATGTGGAAGTAATAATATGGATACCCGTATTTACGTCATTTATAAAATTTATTATGCATGTTGCAATCCAAGAAAAAGCTTTGGGATGTGAATAAATTACAAATCACAAATGTCGCAGCCATTGAAGTAACGTCATGTGTCACGGATATGTATGTATGGTGAGTTTGTTCACTATAAATTGAAAAAAAAATAACAATAAACATCAAATGCTCATAAACAATACTAGTGTCAAACAACAAACTAGTTTTTTTCATGAAATACTGGGTGACAGTTTTGAACAGTAACTAAGGAAACAATAAAATAATTTGACCAATTTTGATTGTCTTTGGGTTTGTTAATGTTAATGGTTGTTTGGTTCTTTTTATCGGAGTAAACCGTTTAACAAAAGAAATACGGGTATTGATCTGAAAGATCCTTTTACTAAGATATTCGAAATAAAAAAAAATCGTTAACATGTTTGGTTGATTTTATTGTCAAATATCTATGTTACACGTTGATGAGAGTCTTGGATATATATCCTCAACAAAAGTTTCAAAAATTGAGTTTTTCATATAGAGTTTTTCAAATCACAAGATACAGAAGGAAATGTGGCCGGCATGTTAAAATAAATTAGGTATACGATTTTAAGAAAAATGTACTTTCTAGTTAATAATACTAAAAATAATATTACAATTCGTTGTCTTTCAACACGTTTAACTATAAAAGGTGTTATATATACATAGTAATATCGTAATTATCGAACTGGTGATAAATATTGACTGAATTATATCTAAAATTTTTGAGATCTGCTCTAAGATGTGAAATCTGCTTTGAGATCTGCTCCTTCATGTGTGGAGATTGCAGCTGATATTAACGGAGGTACAAATCAGCTTCAGATCAAACCAGGATTCACTGACATACTGTAGGCTGTAGGTCATATCCAATAATTCTTAGCTCGGATGGCTAACTGCTGTTCTTGGATTGTCCATTATCATTTGTCTCATCATTTCTAGGTTTTCTTTTGTTCTCACTCTGGGTGTACCGTTTCTTTATTTGGAATTTTTACATGCAATTGGCCTGAACAAATCAAGAAATTGTTTTATCGTCAACCTAAATGATCAAAAGAACGACTGCGTCTACAAAAACTTCTCTGAAGTCAGTATTGAATACATCTAGCTTACGTTAAGCATACTAAGATTTCTAAAATAAATTTCTAGGACAAGACATTTTTGTTATTCGGTTCATCTTTCAAAATGTTTTCAGAAATTTGGATCACCTTCAAAGGTTTAAAATAATTTATCTTTAATATGTCTATGGATATATATTTCTTGTTCATGGATAGTCTTGATAAGGTTTTTTTGAAATGGCTATTGGTGGAAACCTACTATCACTAATTTGCTTACTAAATCAGTGATGCACTAAATTAGGCATCACTAGTTCACGTTATTTACATGTTTAATGTGTCATACGATACAATATTCAGTGGACTAAATATAATATCCTATAAATTCAATGATTGTGCTATACTTTGTCCTAAAAATACTGTCTAAACATAATTACAAATGGCAGTGACCTGCTCTTAACTAAGTACCCTTTTCAGCACAATTCTGGAGGTATCCGTGAAATTCACGCAATTATTTTTTCGACTAAAAAGCGCATAAATTTAACATGTATTCGGACAAGGTGTGTCATAAAATAAATGAGTCCTTAGGGAAATTGTGATGATGCGGAATATTTGAACGGTTACTGGAAGGACTTATTATGTATTTTCCTAGAATTTCGATAAGTCACTACCACCAGTGACGTTGATACAGTCAGCGTTACCGTATAATGAATAATTTTTTTTCTAAAAACTATACGTTGTTAAAAACCTATATAAAAACATGTGTTCTCCTGCTAATAGACAAATGTATAGTAATTTAATAATTTTTAAATATTAGGTGTAGATTCCAGAACAATGATGAAACAAATAATTAGAACATGACACCTCTAGTAGAAGTTAAAAAAAAACTGATAAAGAATTTCCTTACTACTATTTTTCCATCTAATTTTTCCATAGACTTCTAGATTTATCTAAATCTTAATAAACCATCGTAATCAGTCTTAAACGAATAATACCTGAATTTATCTACCTCAAAAATTAATAAAACCATAAACCGTATGCGACACGAATATTTTATTTTTAATGTCAAAAATACAACTGTGACATTTCTAAAGAATTTTGTTGTTTATTAGCGGATGTTGCCAATTCAGATATTTCCAGTTGAACAAAACCTTATTTGAAGCAATGAAGAAAAAATAATTGAATCAAATTCTTGAAAAAAATATAAAAACGATGGAATTTGGACATAGATATCAAATGTCGTAACATAAAATAGTTACGAGGTGTGTAAATTAAGTAATAAGACTGGTAACGTAGCGCCCGATCTTAAACATTGCGGAGACGGGATTTGGAAGGGCGGTCAGTTAACATGTAATGCACCTTCAGTACAAGTTTGAACTTATTAGAGTCATTTGTTTGTTCTTTGTGACTGTTTTCGTAAACCGTTTTTTTTGTGCGTTTTAAAAATGAGTGACATTAATTTTGAGCAACGATGTGCTATCAGGTTTTGCTTCAGACTTGGACACAGCGCAACGGATACTTTTGCAAAACTTCAACACGCCTACGGATACAGTGTTTTTTCAAGAGCCCAGGTTTTTCTGTGGTTTAAGGCATTTTGAGAAGGAAGAGAGTCGATTGAAGATGAATCACGCAGTGGAAGGCCAAGAACAAATGAAAAACCTATCGCAGGAACAAAAGAACATCAAGAGAGAAAGGTGTCTTGACTTTTTGGAATCGATTGAAAATGATCCCCATTTTATGGAACGTGTCATTACTGGTGATGAAACTTGGGTGTTTGAGTACGACCCGGAAACCAAGCGCCATCGCATGGAATGGCACACTTCAAGCTCTCCAAGACCCAAAAAAGCAAGAATGAGCAAGTCGAAGATCAAATGCATGCTGATTTGCTTTTTTGATAGCCAGGGAATTGTCCACAAAGAGTTTGTATCTCCAGGCCAAACAGTAAATCAACACTTTTACAGAGACGTTGTTGAAAAACTTCAAAACAGTCATGCGTGTGAGACATCAAGAATAACTGGATGTTGCATCATGACAATTCGCCCTGTCACACAGCCATTCCAGTAAACGAGTTTTTAGCCAGTAAAAAATTCCTGTGGCTCCTCAGCCTTCTTATTCGCCTGACTTGAGTCCTTGTCATTTTTTTCTCTTCCTGAGATTGAAAAATCACCTCAACGGACGTCCTTTTGGGACCATAGAAAACATTCAAGCTGTAACTGATGAGCATTCCAGTATATGAGTTCCAGCAATGCTATGAGGAATGAAATAACCGTCTCCAGCGCTGTGTGGCTTCCCAAGGAAGTTATTTTGAAGGAGGCAATACTGAATTGTAATTCTCAGTCTCAGTACTTAATTTACAGACCTCGTATATTATCACAAGCAGTGTCTTAAAGTAAAAAATAATAAAACGTTACACAAAAATCATAATATAAAGCAACACATTGAACATAAGCACATTAAAGACGACTCAAGAATAGAGAAGGAATGGCACAGAAATTAGTAATTAGTTCCAAAATTTTCCGCAGTGGCGCTTGCCTCTCAAATTCTGACGCCTATTCAAATATGCTTGCATTAATTGCAAGCAACACTAATAAAACGAATTTACAAATTGCTTCAGGTAGTAAGTTGAGGACCTAGACGAAAGGTAATAAAAAGTTATGGCTTTTAATAATAATAATTTATCCTAGTCATTAATTTTCGGTACACTTTTTGTGGTTTTACGGCTATATACAAGTAATAGTTTCAACAGGAAACAGTTGCTGGTTACGTAATGTCTGCCGTCATTAATTTTAAAATTCAAATTAGTATTTCTGTTATAATTTCGTTTTATTTACGTCCTATTAGTGAAAAACGCTCTGTGGGAACACCTAGTTTTGTTATTAAATTAATTAACATTTTTATTGGATTTTAAACGACGGCTACCTCATTCTCTTATACTGCAAGCGGGATACATCTAGTTTGATATCCTGTAATCGTAAACACTAATTTGATACTTAAAAGATATGACACCTTTAAAAAGCCGGTTTTTTAAATAATTTTCTACATATGTTACGTGATTTTTTGGAATATATTTATTACATATAAAGGATATACAATTAGTCCCAATAATGTGGACAATCTCTCAGTAATGTTTTCGACAGGACGCACCACTACTGAGCTATTCGCTCTTATTTGCCCTCTAAATACAGGGTGGTACCTAAATGCAGTTTTTCAAAAATAAATATTGTGCTGCTAGACGGGGTTTAATGAAATTTAGACGATATAAGAACTATTGAATTAATATTTGAACAATTACACAGGCCCACAAAATAAAAAAAGTTGTGAGTCCATCAAGTGTGACACGTTTTTATGTATTTTTTGCTGCCGAAACCGAATTTGGCTTTAGTTTAGATCCAGTCACAACGTCAGGATTTTTCGCTAAAATCGGAAAACACCTTATAAAAGCCATAAATTTTTAGAATCCACTAAGGAACGTAAGAATTTTGTTTTGTGAGCCTGTGTTATTGGATCATAGTACAACACAAACAACAAAGATCAAAAAAACAATACAAAGAACCAAAAAATATGTCCTCATCATCGCACATACATCACATTTTAAAAATTTTCAAAACATTATCTGTTTCATTGGTACCAAACGATATAATTTTATTATCTCCCAGGTCATGTAGTTATTATATTCTGCTTTACTGCTATTAGAGTCCTTCGGGTTACGTGGTTATTGTGAAAAATATCACGAGGCTAGAAAACGACGACATTTTCGGAATCAAGGTTTGTTACTGATAGATTTTCCTATACGATTTCTCCAAACTTGTTTTTATTCTATGTTATAGTATAATGGTTCTTTACTCACAAAAGTTATTTATATTTAGTTTTCTGACCATAGCATTAACACAAAAATGTTATGTAGTCATAAAATAATTTGAGCTCAAAATTCTTACGTTCCAGAGTGGATTCTACTTTATGGCTTTTATAACGTGTTTTCCGATTTTAACGAAAAATCATGATGTGTTGGATCTAAATTAAATCCAAATTCGGTTTCAGCGTCAAAAAATGAATGTCACACTTGATGGACCCACAACTTTTTTTATTGTGCGAGCCTGTGTTAATGAATACAAACAGCAAAGGACAAAAAAAAATACAAAGAAAAAAATGAGTCATCGTCATCGCAAACATTTTAAAAAGTTCTTAACAAAACGTTCTCTGTCTCTTTGTTACCAAGGATATAATTTTATTATCGAATTTTAAAATCTAATAACAAGTAACATTTTTTTCTAAAAATATACATACTTTTTTGAACAAAACCGTTTTTAAAATGTTGACCAGATAATAAAAATTGCACAGTAGAGTTGATGTTCGCATATTTACTCTTCACATAAGCAGAACTACTTTCATAGAAACACAATTTATTTTCCAAAAAACAAATTAAATGGAGCATTGGTGCAAGTTTTTGGAGGTCCATTATACATTTCTAGGCTGTGGTCAGAGGGCGAATCGTTCAATTAATGGTTCATTGTCCATCGGAAATACGGCATCGATTAAATTCTGTCGCTATCTATTTCGATTTTAATTTAATTAAGTGGCTTGAAAATAGTTCTTAACTCACAGGGAAATTCGAGATGTCCCCCTCGATTTTATTAAACTCGGCAGGGTGAAAGAAGAGTTCACCCGAAAAGTCAATATTTCAGAATATCTCGAAAATCAGTGTAGATGGTAAGTTGGCAAAATATTTCGCTTCATAAGAGCTGCCCTCTAGGCTATACAGGTCATCTAATAATAATAATAAAATAATCACATAACTTTTTTTATTAGCAGAGCTTCACAGTCGGTTAAATGGATAAAGTTGGGCAGAATTGGGAAAAGAATTGTGTCGTAGTGAAAATCGTGTTATGTTTTCAGGTTACTGATTTATCCCGAAAACAAAAAAAAAACGGAGAAAATTGTCGTTTTCTTTAATGGTAAAACATTTCGAAACAGCCAGGCATACGAACTATGAAAAAATGGATGTCCACGGAGTTTTTTACGTAGAGTTTAGTAAAACCAGCCAATGCAACTGCTGATTCGATTTCCAAGACACAACATAACCTTACTTTTTTTGTAATGGAAAACAATTTAGAGTTTTGTTCTACTCCACGATTCCACGTTTTCGAAACATTCTGAAATAATGACTTTTGAACTTCAATTCCCCATTTCACCCCCCTTAATGTTCTTATAGGCTGCTATAAAAAATACGTGTTCCATTTTTTTAGGTCCTCCTTCGCCCTGTCGAGTTTAATCGAAATCGGAGGGGGGCGCCTCGAAATGTTTCCTTGTCAGACGAGTCAACACTAAAATTACTAATCCACCGAGGACACGTTAGGAATACTTTTTAATTGCGATAATGGGCCTTATCTTTATTACGATAAGTAAATAAAGGAAACGCTTAGCAGTCTTACTTTATGTCATCCTAAATGGGAACCCTAAAAAGGATGATGAAAGATTATAATCTTTAATAGGATAGAAATAAAATAAGTTGCTTTCGTGCCTAGAATTAGACGAGTTATGGTATACTTTTTTATAGTAATATTATAACTACTTAACAGTTTGTTTTATTCTCCAAATAACAAAGCTTCCTGTTAGCTGTTGAATTCATAAGAAGATAACTAACTGGACAACATACGGCGTTTTTTAAATATAAATGATGTCAAAGATTATGGTCAGAGAAACAACTGGAAAATATTAATGCTGGAATATTACCTCTAAGACAGATAGGTGAGAGATAAGTGTAAGGTGATGTGTTGAGATTTCCAAAATTTTCAGCAGTTTCGGAAAATCTTGAAAAACAATTGCGCCAATTTAGAATTTTGTAAATAACTCGTAAACAGTAGGATATGCCGAGAAAACCTTCAAATTACTTATAAGTGTAATTCCATCCAGTTTTCTACTTAAAATTTGTATATTTACACATCTAAGTTGAGCATAAATGACCCTATACTCATCTATAATTTGACGCTAGGCGTCGCAATGCCCAACATTTGTCGTCTTATGAACACCCCATATTTTCTATTTTACAAATCGACTCGGCTGCATCTCATTTATATAAAACTGAAAAAAAATTGTTCACAATCATCAGTTTTGATAGGGTGACTCTCCCGGATGGGGCATCTATCCCAAAGCAAAGGAACAACTCTCCCAGACTACCGGGAGAGATGGACAAAAAACTGATTTTTTTTGTTTTGATTTTGTAATAAAAAAAGAACACTAGATTTAGATTTTCCAATCAATGTATGGTATTTTTAAATAAATGTGTTATGCGTTGACCATATGTGTTTTACTTTTAAACAATAACCTGTGCTTTTTACCAAGGTGTTTTGTTCAGTGGGGCAACTGTCCCTGATTTACCTTACATTATTTATATCGTATAGTTTATGAGGCGTTTTCACAGTAGGAGGTCTAGTGTTATAGATCTCATTCTCACCAAACAAACAGTTTTAAAAGTACTCTATAGTACACCCAACTAAATCGGTCGAACTATTGAAACATTCCCTCAGCGAGATGAAAGGACAATGTTAAAAATCGATCAATTACTGCTCCACTACTGGAACTTTCTGTAGCTGTTTTAAGTAATTCCAATAGACTTGTATTTGATAGAAATACACTTTTAAGGCTGCTTTATTCTGCGGGGAAAATAGTTCAGATGGCAATATCCACGTAATATAGGATAAAACTTGTTGCGCCTCTACGTAGATTCTTTTGAATCGATCCATGTTCTATATCAACTTCGGAACTTTTTTGTACCAATGTTAAATGACTCCAATTGGCTTGTATTTGATGTAAAGACATGTATAAAGCCGCACTAACCGGCATTTGCCCGAAGAAAATGTTCCAATTATACATACATGTCTAATATCGTATGTAACTTGTTTACTTCGTAAAATAGACTTCGTCATTGATTGCTTTGGGTCCCCTCTTATCCAGCTATGGTAACTATGGTTCCTGTTAACTGTTCCGTCATGTCATAACATAACTATTTAAATTTGAAAAGTGTTTCCCGCGACATCGCCCTACGCGCAACAGGTGGAAGGGATACCGACGACGCATCGGGAATAACGCCGAAGGACAGTACCTTCACAGACAATAAGGTGAGTGCACAGTGTATCATATTGCGCACAAATTTCGATTTCAAAAAGAGAAAACAAGAACATTGGGTTCAACATATGGTCCTTCGAGCCGGATTATCAGCAAAAAATCATCCTGTGTCACCGGAACGACCTAAAAGACAATCGCCGGCGTTTTACCAGTGGATGGTTCACCGGTAAACAACAACTTAGGTTAGGCAGCCGGCATCCGCACGGCATCAACAAACGGCTATCAGCGAACGGAAGACAAGTAGGTCCCATCCTTTTCTTATGCACGTTTGCGCGAATATAGCTGTCGCAGTTTTTAACAAATAACATTTTTGTGAAAATGGCGGAAGCCGCAGAAAGATTGCGCCCACTCATTGCAAAAAGGGGACAATTAAAGGCTCAAATAACAAGGTTTTTATCTTTCTTAAACAATGTAGAAAATAATGACAACATTCGCTTAAAATTAGAAATTACTACCAGGCTAGAGAAAATCGAACTTGTTTGGGATCAATTCAGCAATATTCAATCGGACATAGAAATATTAGATGACAGCGACGCACAACGCAAGGAAGGCGAGTTCTTTGAGGAACAATACTTTTCGGTTGTCTCAAAAGCAAAGGAACTTCTTGCAGAGTTCCAGGAGACGAAAACAAATGCAAACACAGATCAATCAGTAAATTACTCGCGAAAAAATGTACATTTGCCAACTCTTACATTACCTAAATTTCACGGCCAATACGAGGGGTGGCAATCATTTCACGACGCGTTTGAGGCGCTCGTAAACAGAGACAAATCTCTAAGCAACACGCAAAAATTTATGTATTTAAACTCGTGTTTAGAAGGGGAAGCCGCATCTATCACGGAATCTCTCATAGTTACGGATGACAACTACGTAATCGCTTGGGATTTACTAAAAAACCGATACGAAAACAAACGCGCCATTTTAAATGCGCACATTAACGCTTTGTTAGACCTCCCGGTAATTGTTAAAGAATCACATCTAGGTTTACGTAAATTAATAGACACCTTTCTTAAAAATATGAGAGCATTAAAAAAATTTAGGTTTACCAACAGATACATGGGATCAGTTATTAATCAACATTTTAACCAGAAAATTAGACAACCTTACGAAACGCGAATGGGAAAAATCAATCAAGCCGAAAGAAATCCCAAACGTGAACGAATTCATAAATTATTTAACAAACAAATGTCAAATTTTAGAATCATTAGAGAGTCAGAACAAATCGCTAAACGTCAAATCAAATACTTGCGGTACTGAAAACACACGTCTCGCAAATAACAATCGATCATTTAACAGAAATTCGGAGACTAAAACCTTAGCCCACGTCACCACAGAAAATGCGTCAGTGCAGTGCAATTTCTGCAAGGGCACACATTTAATTTATCGTTGCAGAGATTTTCTAAAACTCACAGCCAAATTGCGTTTCAAGGAAGTAAAACGTTTAAATTTGTGTACAAATTGTTTAAGAACCGATCATACAGTTTCAGATTGCAAATCGGGGTCTTGTAGGGTTTGTGCCAAAAAACATAACAGTTTATTACATTTCGATGAAGTCGACACAACTAAGGGTAATCAGGGTCAACAACCTTCAAATACCGTATCGCAAACAGAGTCGGTTAGTCAAACAAATCAATTGGATTCGAATCAGGAACGATCAGTCAACACGCATTGCTCAGTTCCACGTCAATCGTATGTATTGTTATCCACAGCTATCGTTCAGTTGGAAGGCAACAAAGGTAACAAAATAACCTGCAGAGCGTTGCTAGACTCTGGATCACAGTCAAATTTCATCGTATCTAATCTAGCTCAAAGGTTAGGTACACGTATCACAAAAATCAATTGGCCAGTAACCGGCATAAATCAATCAACTACTAACATTCACAGTAGGACAGAGGCGTGCGTCAAATCCCCGCTTAACGGTTATTCAAAAAATCTCAGTTTTCTAATATTAGATAAAATAACTCAAAACATACCAACGATTTCATTTGATCTTTCAAAATTAGACATACCCTCAGACATTACGTTAGCAGATCCGGACTTCAGCAAGTCTGCGCCCATAGACGTCCTGTTGGGGGCTGAAATATTTTTCGATATCCTTTGTGTAGGACAAATTAAACTCGGTTTGAACAAGCCTATTCTTCAAAAATCACACGTTGGGTGGATTGTTTCGGGGCCTGTTTTTTCCGGACAACTTTAACAATGTCAAGTTAAACTGTAATTTATCGGTTGAAGGTAATATCCACGATTGTCTCGAAAAATTCTGGCAAATCGAGGAATGCCCGGGTCAACGATGTTTTACGACAGACGAAATGAAATGCGAAGATGATTTTGTAGCTAACATGAAACGGTCAGAGGCGGGTAGATTCATAGTGTCTCTACCTAAACGTGCGAATTGTGGCAATTTAGGAGAGTCCTTCGAACAAGCAACGAACCGGTTTCTAGCGCTCGAAAGAAAATTCGGTAAAGACGTCGAACTAAAAACAGCATATGTGGATTTTTTGTCGGAATATGAGGCTCTAGGTCACATGTCCAAAATTGATGAAAATTCCATTGCGCAAAACAACATGACTTATTACTTGCCTCATCATGGCGTTATTAAATCCTCTAGTTTAACTACCAAGCTGCGTGTAGTTTTCGACGCGTCAGCAAAAACAACAACGGACACGTCATTAAATGACATTTTGCTAGTAGGTCCAGTATTGCAGGACGACTTGTTTGCAATTTTAACCCGATTCAGAAGTCACAAATTTGTGCTAATCGCAGACATCGAAAAAATGTATCGACAGGTATTAGTTTCGGAATCTGATCGAGAGTTGCAAAGGATTATCTGGCGCGAAAATCCGGAGCAACCATTAGCTCATTACAGGCTAAATACTGTAACATACGGCACTGCGCCTGCGTCTTTTCTTTCCGTGCGATGTTTACATGAACTGGCACATTTGCATGAACATGATCACCCCGATGCTTCTAAAGCTATCATAAAGGATTTTTACATGGATGACCTAATTACAGGGGCAAACACCATAGAAAATGCAAAACAATTAAAAAATGACATCGATCGTATTTTGAGGTCAGGAGGTTTCATTTTAAGAAAGTGGGTTTCAAATGAGGGCTCCATTTTAGATTCCAATCAGCATGAAGACAGTCTTCCAGAATTTTATATTACCAATGATTCTATGGTAAAAACTTTGGGCCTCTTATGGAACGCGAAATCAGACAGTTTACATTTTACAATCAACGTGAACCTCAGTCAAAGGGTAACAAAAAGAACCATTCTCGCTACCGTCGCGCAGATTTTCGATCCTCTTGGATTAATAGGTCCGTCTATCATACAGGTAAAGGTAATATTGCAACAATTATGGCGGCTACGATTAGGCTGGGATGAAGCAGTACCTGCTTATATTCACACGCAATTCAATCAATTCCAAAATGAAATCGGCTCATTAACAAACCTTCAAATACCCAGACATTTACTTGACATAAATTCTTCTAAAACCGAATTGCATGGTTTTTCAGACGCGTCCGAGTCCGCTTACGGCGCATGCGTTTATTTGAAGAGCACTACAGAAAATCAAACAGTTGTTCGTTTAATTGCCGCGAAATCCAGAGTAGCTCCTCTGAAAAACGTTACATTGCCGAGGCTAGAACTTTGTGCTGCTGTACTATTAGCTCAGTTAGCTGACAAAATAATTCAGTCATTAAACATAAACATCAATGAATTTTTTTATTGGTCAGACTCCACTATCACATTATCTTGGATATCAGCTCAGACAGCCAACTTGAAAACATTTGTCGCGAATAGAGTGGCTGAGATTCAGCGGTTAACTTCAGTCGAAAATTGGCACCACGTTAAATCGGAAGATAACCCCGCTGACGTCATATCTCGAGGGCTTAATCCAAATGCGTTATTGTCTTGCTCCCTATGGTGGTCGGGCCCATCATGGTTGGCTGAAGCTCCTCCTTACTCTTACGGTGATTTTCATTTAAACGAATCAGATCTACCAGAAATTAAACGTTCGACTTGTTTAGTAACAAATGTAGTTGATGACACAATAATCAACCGATTTTCGTCATTCGTCAAATTACAGAGAGTCGTAGCCTATTGTCTCAGGTTCAAGCTTAATACCACCATTCGCAAGAAAAACAAATTATCAGGAAATTTGAACATTGAAGAATTAAAAAATGCCACATTAGTCTTGGTAAAAACTGTACAATCTGTAGCATTTGCACCCGAATTAGCAAATCTAAGAAAGGGTGAACAAGTTTCGCCTACTAGTAGGTTACGGTCACTAGCCCCTTTCATGGACGATAGTGGTACGATAAGGGTAGGTGGGCGATTGTCAAATTCCGATCAAATCAATTACAATAAAAAACATCCAATTATTCTACCACCAAACCACCATTTGACGCGCTTAATTGTGAAATATGAACACGATAGGCTGCTTCATGCAGGTCCTCAAGCGACTTTAGCATCTCTTCGTGAAAAATTTTGGTTACTACGCGGACGTAGCGCTGTCAACCACGTACTTCGGAAATGTATTGCCTGCTTCAAGGCTAAGCCCATTGCTTATCAACCATTTATGGGAAATTTACCATCATATCGAATCCAACCAGCGCGTCCCTTCATAAACGTTGGTATAGATTTTTCAGGGCCTTTTCTAATACGAGATGGCAAATGTCGAAACCGAAAGATAATCAAGTGTTACATCTGTGTTTTTGTTTGTTTAGCAGTAAAGGCTGTTCACATCGAAGTAGTCGGAGATTTAACGACAGAGTCATTCTTAAACGCTCTGAAAAGATTTGTTTCCAGGCGTGGTATTTGTAAAAACATATTTTCAGACAATGGCACTAATTTTCGAGGTGCAGATAATTCACTTAAGCATGTGTTGTCACAGATAAATTTAAAACCAAAGGTTTCTTTATTTTTAACAGAAAACTCAATAAAATGGCATTTCTCGCCGGCCCGCTCTCCTCACTTCGGTGGGATCTGGGAGGCGGCCATAAAGTCCGCAAAATATCATTTCAAAAGAATCATTGGTCAAAATCCGTTAACGTTTGAAGAATTAACGACTATATTCGTGCAAATAGAATCCATATTAAACTCTAGACCTTTGACACCTCTTTCCTCCGATCCTTCTGATTTCCTAGCACTTTGTCCTAGTCACTTCCTAATAGGGGACATTTTAACTTCGATTCCCGAGGAAACTCCTATTGTGCCAATGAATCGTCTAACTGCACACAAACGTATCCAGCTTATGAGAAATCATTTCTGGCAACGATGGAAAAGGGAATATATTTCTACTCTTCAACAAAGAAACAAGTGGCAGAACCAGAACCAATCTCATATGGTGAAACCAGGGATGATGGTACTTGTAAAGGACGAAAATACCGCACCTTTGTGTTGGCCGTTAGCTCGAATCACCGAAGTACATCCAGGAAAAGACGGCATTATACGCGTCGTGACCGTTGAAACCCGCAATAAACAAAGGTTAACGCGCGCAGTAAACAAAATATGTGTTTTACCTATCGACTCAGACTCCGAAAATCACAACTAGTGTTTCAAAACTTGTTTGTGACAGTATCGTGTAAGCTTTAGTACTGTTATTTCTTTGTTTAGTTTAATATGTGTGCTGTTAAGCTCAATGTCCTTTAGTACTTAAAAGCACAGGCTTTAAGGGCGGCCGCGCATGTTAACTGTTCCGTCATGTCATAACATAACTATTTAAATTTGAAAAGTGTTTCCCGCGACATCGCCCTACGCGCAACAGGTGGAAGGGATACCGACGACGCATCGGGAATAACGCCGAAGGACAGTACCTTCACAGACAATAAGGTGAGTGCACAGTGTATCATATTGCGCACAAATTTCGATTTCAAAAAGAGAAAACAAGAACATTGGGTTCAACAGTTCCAATATATTTGAATTACTGAAAAAAAAAAACATTGAAATCCGGCATTTGCTTTCAATCTAATGGCCTTTTCATGTGGATTCAACATTGTGTATTTTCAACATACACGACAAGTTGACAATTGTTATCGCTGTGGATATTTTTGTGCGTTTTTTTTTAATATAATTTCTGTTTGTTTCCGTTTTTTTTCTTTTTTTTATCTTTTGAATTCTTTTTATATTTTCATTCCCTTGTATTTTATTATAAACTATTATATCTTTTTGGTCAGTTTTTTTTTTCATTATATTTTTGCATCGACATATTTATCAATATTGTTGAAAACGTATATTTGTACAAAAACTAGATCATATTTTATATACATATAATAGAATATTATTCTAAAATCGAGTCGCTGATATATGAAAGATTCGTCATGAACCATTCAAGTACTTTATGATTAGATTTTTTTGTCTGCTCGAAATAAATTGATCACAAGATTCTTGAACAATTTATCGAATACGGAAGATAGAAAGTTCCGAAGTCGATATAGAACATGGATCGATTCAAAAGAATCTACATAGAGGCTCAACAAATTTTACCCTGTATTACGCGGATATTGCCCTCAGAATACCAGCCTTAAAAGTGTATTTCTATCAAATACAAGTCTATTTGTATTTCTTAAAACAGCTATATAAAGTTCCAGAGTGGGGCAGAAATTTATGGATTTTTAGCATCGTTCTTTCTTGTCCGCCTCTACCATCTAATGATCAAATATAACACGGCGTGTTTTTTTTCTGCGTAGACAACTGTAGATCAGTTGTAATCATGTAAAGTTGCTCACATGTAAAGTTGTAAACATGTAAAGTCGCAGATTTATTCTTTTCCTGTTCCTTGTGTGCTTCTTCTAAATTACTGTTGTAATTATCTTCGCTCTGTAATTAACTGATCTTTCTTGAAAATCAGAAGGCACATAGGGACCCCTTTCATAAAATATTTTAAATGTTATATAACTAATGGCTACTTTAATTAGGTATTATATTAAAGACATTTTTTAACTCCCTAATACGTGACATTAGTATACACCTGTTATTTTAAGAAATATGGTTTAAAAATTATAGAAGAGATGTAAATATTTTGTCCATGAAAAATACACATTTTTATTATTACTTTGGCATATTTATCTTAAAAATGCCAAAAAGTGACTTGGGCGCTTATTGAACCAATCCATAGAAATAAGACAGTTTTTGTTGCTGATACCTTTAAAAAATGTCAGAGAATTCGTTAGAAAATCATCAATAGTCAGGAAATTTGCATATATCTAGATCAAGGTTTGTCAAAGTTTTTTCACTAATTAGAAAATTTAAATTCCTTCTAAAATATGTACCAGGATGTATGCGTCATGATTTTAACGATTCTAAATAATGTTATGAGGCGAGCTATGGATTTTTTTGCCTATAATGAACCTGTTTATATACTAGTTAAATTCCAAATAATAAATTGCATAAGTGAAACAAAATGTACTGTAACAAACAAAAATCAACCGGCCGGATTTTTTTAAATTCCCTGTAGTTATTGGAGAACCTAAAAAAAGGAAGGGATGGGTACCCCAGTATTACGTTTATATTGTAAATATATTTATCTTTGATTTGAATTTAATATATGTTTCTTAATAAATGATACACACTGGATGTTCTCGAAGTTGAGAAATTAACACGTTCTGTAACTCTTTAAAAATAAATCGATGATTACAGTAGATCATCGCTTTCGTCTACTGTAACCGCCGTTTTGCTGTTTTGATATTTTTTTTCAAGCGAACTATGAAAACACAAAGTCGTGGTTTCACTTTGTATTTATTGACAGTTCAAGAGTCTCCCATAAAATTTTCAGGTAAAAACATTGAATGGAACACTCTACAGCTCTCTAAAGATACCTATGCGAAAAGTAAAGTGCTTGACGGCATGATTTCAGCTGTTCTGTTCATCCTAAATCAAAAAATGAAATGGAATTTTGATTTGTAGACTTTCATCTGAACTGAAACTGAATTAAATTAAAATATTGTAAATTAAAAAAAAATAAAAACCGCTTTTGGCCAGTTTCTTTTTTTTTTCGACTTAAGCGAGATACCTATATTACACTTATCCTATTTCAGGCCATAACTGTAGTAAACAAACTTTCCAAAGCTGAGCAGAATCGGTTCAATACTTTTTGAGATATCGTGACTAATTCGAAGAATTCAGTTTTGAAAAAACGCTTTTGAGGTTTGGAACCCTTGCATTTGAACTTGATTCTCAGGGACAATTGTATTTACGATTCATCTGCTGTACCCGGGCCACGGAGCATCCCTTCCACATCTTAAAGCTAAGGTACCCTCTGTTTGTTCAACCCTGGCCCGTTTCGCTGCGTCATTGACCTTACGCTACGAAGTTGATACGCGCGATTTCGCCTTCAAAACTTTTACACATTTTTGAATTTCAAAAAATCCATTTGGGGGCATATTCTCTACATTACAAACATTAGAAAAAAATTAAAAAAAAACGATTTTTTAAGCCGTTTGGCTAGACAACACCCCTTAAGAATTTTAAAACCTTCTAAAATGCCTCAGAACACCCTGTATATTACAATATTATCGAGTGGATTTATAGTTTCTTCAAATAACTTCATAGAGGTTAATTATTAGATATTAATGATAATTAAAACAAATCTAGAATTAATTGATTGAATTGTTGGAGAACTGATTTGTCATTATCAGGCTTCCGAATGTTTGCGTGCCCGCGTGTAAAATTCCATAAGAGTATCCCGCGTTCCTGTGACAACGGGAATGGGGATGTCGTACTACTGCGCATACGCGGGCTCTGGAGCGTTTTAGGGAAAGGGTCAATATCGGATGTAGCACGGGAAAGAAATACATGCGTATATCATAACATAGTATAAAACAAAGTCGCTTCCCGCTGTCTGTCCCTACCTATGTATGCTTAGATCTTTAAAACTACGCAACGGATTTTGATGCGTTTTTTTTAATAGATAGAGTGATTCAAGAGGAAGGTTTATATGTATAATACATGCATAATATAGTACAGAAACACTGATAATTTTAGAGGATTCTAATCGTCGTAAACCGTGCTAAAGTCTAAACCGTCTAAAAGTCGTAAACCGTGCGAAGCCGGGACGGGTCGCTAGTAATGTATAAGGCGCTTAAAAAATACGGTTTATACTTTCATTATCATAGTTTTACTGTGCCGCGCCCTGCGTTGCCGGACACATTTGCGGACCCTGGTCCTTATTAACTGTGGTGTAGTTAATGCGTTCATCACTTTGTTTAAAACATTTTACATACAATTTACATAGGTACTATGCGATTTATATCAGATTTCTTTTTTGAAAATAAGGAAAAAGTAGATTGTTGTGTAAAAAAAAGAAACAGAAGTTATTTAATATTTTTCTTTGCAGCTTATTAGGGAAACGTGCTGTTTCGATGGTCTCCAAAAAAATACAAATACAAAATTTGATGGATCGTCTTCGATGATGATATTCAAGGTCGAATGTAGCTGTGAAACTGTGTCATACCATTAAATAACCTAATAAAATATCAGAACGCATTCACAACTGGAATTATTTTTATCTCGCTTTGATAAAATTTGGCTCACACAAATATTCGTCGTGTAAATATTTGAAGACGAAACTTGGTCAGTAGTATTTTGTAAATAACATAGTGGTTCTTTATCGTCGAATCTAACAGTTTAAATATAGTCGTAATTTTCATATCGCGAAGATTTAGTTTGACTGTTTATAAAAAATATCCTAAATAAATTTCACATAAACAGAAGTGAAATTATTTTTCGAGGAAACGCTGGTATAAACCCTAACGGAAATATTGACAAAAATACCAATTCTATGAAAATAAAGTTTACACGTGGAAACATTCAATCATTCAGATGTTGCTTCTTAGAAATCGTAATATATCAGTGCGGAATTCCAGGGGAATTCTCTTTTAAGTGCCAAAATCAACAAAAACAAGTTGTTTCTCAGAAACTATTATGAATACGAAGAGATGGCTAGAACTGTTTCTTTTATATTGTAGTCAACCATATGACCGTAGTGTAAATATGTACTGCTTTATTTAAAACGTCAGACGCACAGTAAATTTTAATTGCGTAATAAGTAATAACCATAAAATTGTCTCCATTATTTATATGTATCTACCATTTACTATAATTAGAGGTCTTAATTTATATTTTTTGAGCACAGAAAAGACAACGTAGGTTTGTAAGCGAGCCTTTAGTGTTAAAAATAAAACTGTCTCCCCATCTACCGACATCGCAAATGTGGTCTGGTAAGCCTTTTGCCGATCTGATATGACTGCAATGAAGATGAGTTACTTAAATAGCAATAGTGTATCGTTAAGTAACCTCGTTGTGTCCGTAAAGCGCCCCATAGACGAGCAACTTGGTTGTCAAACATACTGTCAACTTGTTAGGATGAAGATGTTGAGAGTTTGTGGGCGTTTTGAAGGTGGTTGAAATCAAACAACTTAATAACGCCTAATGTTGGCGTCCCTGTTATAGTGTATGTGTGTGTTTGTCAACTAATTGAAAACATTAGATGGCTTGAGAGGTTACTGGAGTCCATTCGTGTATGATAATTTGCGTTTGGTTTGTTGTAATAGTTACTATTCCAAATAATTATTTGTGGAAACAATAATATAAAGAGGCATTCTTGGTTGACAACCAAGTTGTTCGTCTATAGGCCGCTTAAAGGCGGCTACTCACTATGCGTTGATGCGATTCGTCGGTTTGCTTCGTTTAAAACGCGCATCGACGAGCCGACGCATTACATCCTACTCATTATGCGTTGATTCACTTCGCTTCGATGGTGCATGGCAATTCGTCCATTGTGCGAACTGCGACCACGAAGCTTCAATCAGTGCTGAAATGAATTTAGAAGAAGATCTGCTTCTGCTCGCTACAGCTCATGCATGTTATGTGGTCATTTCGGTTTCAAATAAAAAGAGAAAAAAAAAGAAGATGGTGGAAAGAGAGTTTCTTTTTTTCTTATCAGTTCCCATTTCTTCAGCAATGCTTTTGAAAGCATCATGCACCTTATTTCGATTTTTTTTTTTGTTTTTATCACTTGGATTCCATAGACACGGATGCGATTGTATTTTTTTCACAAAAGAGAAAACAATATCATCATTCCATTCCATCTCGACAAAACACGCACGACGCACTGCTTTAATCAACGAATTAATCGCGTGATCTGAAACCGATTCGTCGACTTCGGTCACTTCGTCACTTCGTTCAGTGTTTCTTTGATGATTCGTCCAAAAACCGACAACACAGCGAAGCGCCGCACAACGAATCGCATCGGCGCATCGCATCATACCCACTAGGCAATAATTCGTGAATCATTGCGACGAATGGACGCATCAACAAATAGTGAGTAGGCCGCTAAACAGACAAACAAATTTCACTAACGTCACTTTTTCCACCGCCACTATAGAGCCCACAATAAAAATGGTAAAATTTTGGTCTTTAGCCATAACTGAACCCTCCAATTTGGCATTCGTTTTGTGTGACTTTTTAGCTTATAATGACATTACATCTTGCAGATTTATCTCTAAAATATATATTTATCCGGCTGATTAATAAAATATGATAATTGTGTTATAACGCATGGTCGACACTATACAACAAAAATGATAATTAAAGTATAAACCGTATTTTTAAGCGCCTTGTAAATTATGTACGCGTGTATTTCTTGCTTGAGCATACGTACGCCACTGACCGGCCAGTGTTCAGCCAACACGTCACTGATGACACTGCCACTGGTAACACGCACTGGGATTCTCCCGTGGCGGGATCGAGGGAAGCCTATATGCAATTTATCCATATAGCGTAGCGAGCGTTCCATTGTTCGATTAGTACTAGCTCGATGCTAGATTAGCGACGGACGAATGGTAGAACGTCGAGTTTAAAATAATTTTATGTCGTGAATGATTAACTAATAAACGTATGTAAAATACATTCGTATTTTGCACCGTGTACGTATTTCTTTTAAAGTTCGTGTAGTGTTCGTGTAAAGTATTATCTGATTTTGTGTGGATTTTTGCAATAATGGCACAATAGACGGATCACATATTTTATGTATTCCTTGCAATCATCGATATATATATTTCGTAGACGCCGAGAGTGTGAAAGACATGTAGATTCGAATATCCTTCAACAAAATATTACTGGTACTGGTACTGTTACAAGAGGAATTTTGGTTTGATTTCCGTATAATGTTTTGCGCATGTAGTCTTTCGTGGAACGTGGTGGACACTATTCACTATAGACATTTTTTGCCAGATATGTATCCGATTATCAATTGTCTAATAGCCATACTTTACGTAAAACATATTTACAGAAGAAATATAAGGTCGTTAATGTTGTGATACGGCTTTTAGGTGTTTCAGATATTTCTCCCCCGATATTTATAGCTGGTAAACGGGTTTTAAAATATGGAAATAGTAGTAACACGTGCGCTGTTCTCTGTAGATGTAAAAAGTAATAATGTACTGCTGTTAGTGACAACAAACAACTGTTAGTGATACAAACAACTATTAGGTATGTACAAGCGAGATGTATGTAGGTACATTATTAACAATTTTTTAATCCTGTCTTTTTGGTCTCTCATATGTCCTTCCGTCAATGACATGCCGGATTAAGAGTCCGACCCTGCGTTGTAGCACATTTTCCGGACCCTAATGATAATAAAATCAGTCTAACACTATTGAAAATTTCAGAAAATGTTACAAACCTCTGGGAAGAAATACGCTTATAAAATTATTTTGCATAAATAACGACAAATGAACCAACGGCAAAGTTTCCATAAAAAATCAGGCTGCATCTGACGATCGTATCTGCTTCAATAAATTTCCAGCGAACGCAGACGAAAATTTTAATATCAGATTCTATTTTTACAACAGTAAACAGTAAACACTTCTTTCTTCTATGTGGGGGCATCTCAAAACAGTCCGATTTTTTGACACATCATACCGTGCTGTTTACAAAATATATGCGAACCTACTTCATACATACTTACTTGTACATACTGTATGTAGCTCGCTATACATTAGACAAAACACGTTTACGTTTAAATAACTCATGCGCAGCGGGTCGTGCACCTGTATCTAAAGTTTACATTTCGTTCCCCTTTTTTGGTTCATTCGAACAGTCAGCAATACATTATAGTGGTCGGTAATAATAAGGACCTGGACTCAGGCCTGAATCAGAGACCCTTAGTCCCAGATCAATTCATGCAACAAATTTAGTTAAACATTTGTTTCAAAGTTAAAAATCATCATTCCAGACTCTTTCCCGACCCTACATTAAGGAGTTGTACGGGTCCATCGCATGCGAGTCAATATCTGTCATCTGTCTAACGGATATTAGTAGTTCAGTACTACTCGTAGTGTATTGTTCATAATATCGAAACAAGAAATAGAAAAAAAAATACTAAAACCCAACCAACGTTACCTACTGGAATAAAATGTATATAAAATATAAATTAAATGTTTATTTCATGAAGTACAAACTCAGAATAACTACAAAATAATATTACAAATGTGTTATAGGTCCGTTATTGGCACCCCACTCAATTTCGTTCAATACTAGAGATATATCAAGCTAAACTTGGCTGCCACCCGATTCAATTATTTTTATTTGCCCCGACTACATCCAACATTCACAGAGTGTAGGGTATATCAATGTTTGTGACCAGAACAGCAGGTGGTTTAAGAATAACAGGGCAATTTATACACATTTCTCATTCGACATTTGTGTATGTGTAGGTACTGTTATGAAGAACTGAGTGCATATTATTTGTGTGGTTTCGTTGGTATTATAAACTTTTTACATATCACCTATAAATAACAAAATATTATTCCTCATATTATTCAAATGGTCAATAACCTAGCACACGTCAAGATTATCCTGACCAATACTACGCTATTGAGATGACTAATACGACGCTAATTTACAGTATATTTTAATACGGCACTGTTTAAAACTGTACGTGTTACCAGCGATATTCCTGCGGTGTTCATGTCGGCAAGGTACACTGTTTTTTTCTATTCCTTATTTCGATGTTATGACATGACTATAAGTATTGACACCCGTTGAGTATATTAGCGTAGCAATGCCCCGTTACTGACTTTTCTGTGCAAGTTTTTTTGACTATTATGTTTAGTACGGTCCTGTCATACAAAGATCAGTTAATATCTACTTTTACTAGTGCCTAGTATATACGAGGTGTGTAAATTAAGTACTGAGACTGACAACGTAAAATAGCTCCCGATCTAACAACACTGCGGAGACGGGACTTGGAAGGGCGGCAGGTTAACATGTAATGCACCTTCAATAGAGTCATTTGTGTTCATTGTGACTATTTTCGTAAACCGTTTTTTTCTAGTGCGTTTTAAAACTTTAAAAATTTTGAGCAGCGGTGTGCTATCAGGTTTTGCGTCAGACTTGGACACAGCGCAACGGATACATTTGCAAAAAATTCAACATGCCTACGGAGACAGTGTTTTTTCAAGAGCCCTGGTTTTTCAGTGACTTAAGGCATTCTCAGAAGGAGGAGAGTCGATTGAAGATGAACCACGCAGAGGAAGGCCTTCATCTTCAAGAACCGATGAAAATGTCAATAGAATACGAGATCTTGTGCGTTTAGATCGTCGGTTGACGACAAGAATGTTCGGGGAAGAGTTAAATTTGAATCACACCACTGTTCATCAGATTTTGACTAACGAATTGGGGATGACAAAAATCTGCGCAAAAATGGTTCCAAAAACCTTTAGCAGGAACAAACGGTGTTCCTGCTAAATCAGGAGAGAAAGGTGTCTTGACTTTTTAGAATCGATCGAAAATGATCCCCATTTTATGGAACGCGTCATTACCGGTGATGAGACTTGGGTGTTTAAGTACGACCCGGAAACCAAACGCCAAAGCATGGAATGGCACACTTCAAGCTCTCCAAGACCCAAAAAAGAAAGAATGAGCAAGTCGAAGATCAAAGGCATGCTGATTTACTTTTTTGATAGCCAGGAAATTGTCCACAGAGTTCATGCCTCCGTGCCAAACAGTAAATCAACACTTTTACAGAGAGGTTCTTGAAAAACATCAAGAACAACTAGAACAATAGAAAAATTCGTTTACTGAAATGGTTTAGCAAACGAGTGTTTAAACAGTAAAAACATTCTTGTGGCTCCTGAGCCTGATTATTCGCTTGACTTGAGTCTTTGTGCCTTTTTTCTCTTCCCGAGATTGAAAACTCACCTCAAGGGACGTCATTTTGGGACCATAAAAAACATTCAAACAGCTGGAACTGACCAACTGAAGGATGGAAGAACCGTCTCAGTACTGTGTGGCTTCCCAAGGAAGTCATTTCGAAGGAAACAATACTAAATTGTAATTCTATTCGAAACAAAAATTTAAAAAAAATCAGCCTCATTACTTAATTTACACACCTCGTAGTGTTCAGATGTACCTATTACTATAATTATATTTATTTAATATTATATTTTTTCTTCCAGGAGGCTATCGGGTGAGCGACGTTTCCTGCTTAAAAGAGGAAAACAAATGAACGTCATCCGCTTCAGAACTCGTCGACACGAGGAAGAAAGGAGACGTGACGACGCCATTAAAATCTGCGGACACGCTGAATTTTTCACAGAGCTTTTTCAATATTTATCCCGCATCGCAGAGTCGTGTGCACTGTTACGGCAGCGTATGCTATATACGCGAAGAAACCTCGAACGTACTTGAACAACAAGCAACAAATTATTGAAAACCGCGTCACGTCCTCCAACCTAATTATTAATCAAGTGGGCAGTTAAAAGAAATTGTCACTCGTAAGTAAAAAAAAAAAACGCCCAGCCTTAATAAAGTACAAAAATGAGGGGTATTAGATTACAACCACGCTTCTGCGGCAGCGGCGCCGACTACGGGGATTCTAGAGGTTCAGTTCTGAAGTGAAGTTACAGTTTCATGGAAGTCATTGTTTGTATAATCATGTTAATCTTAGAATTATAACTAAAGCCCGGATTTAAATCGTACATGACGTCAAATATTAGGATAGGACAGCAACTTGAAAATAATTGGCAATGTTTAATTATACATCTAAATACACTTGTTTATGAGGTCGCATACAAATTATATAACTTGTAATAAACTACTCAAAAGAATTAAATGATTACCAAAATATTCTAAAATTTTCGGCTAAGTTTGAACGGCTGTATCTCCGCGAAAAATGACCATACAGCAGTTTTGAAAGATGCATTTTAAAACTTGAACTCTCTATCTTCGGATCATTTGATGAAAAGTTTTTTCATCTTCGGTATAACTACTTTTTCTTGAGATAAAATGAAGGCTTTTGTAGCCCAGATCTTCTTCTTGGATTTGAGTTGTTTCCCATTGTTGTAGAATCAGTTTTGACAGAACCGTAAATCCGACCGTGCAACCTCCTAGTGGTACGCTTTGGTTAAAAATAATGCCAGACATATTAAGGTGGCACAGCAATTGTGACACACAAAAAAATTCATCGGTAACAAATTGCACAATATTTTACGCTAATTTGTTACCGCAAACATTAATGTATTGCTCCATCCCCGTGATTAAAAACAAAGTGTGTGCTGGCTTAAAGTTTAAGGTAGCATACACCGCGTAAAATTATTTTAAAAATGGCTATTTTGATCACCCTCGATCTAGACGTCTATAAGTGTTAATAAAACCCTGAAGTACGTCAAGTTCTGGAAGACCATCTCGTCGAATGAGATTTTCTTGCTGAAAACGTTAATCAAAAAAAAGTTCTGCTGAAAGTTTCCTGTGACGAGATCTACTTCAACAAAATGGCATACAACTTCGGAATCAACGGCAAATGAACATCTAGATTGTGGTTGATCAGAATTCCCGAATCAATATCTACATACCGTAAATCACCTACATACCACACAATCACGTATAAAACTTCTATATACCCCTAGTTTTAATTCAAAAATACATATGTAAGTGCTCAATGAAATTTTAGAAATCATTTTTTTCTAAAACTAACTTCAACCTCCGACCATCCGGGTTCGAGATCAACTCAAAAATCTAGAGCAGCGAGACTGGCGAGTTTTCCATTATTCTCCAGGTTTATCCACAACACATTAAATAGAAGTTCAGACGGATGTCCTCTTAGGCGACCCTCAGACTATCAATACTTTTGTCGTTATGTTTTATTGACCATATTCCATCAATCTACTGAATAAAATGCCTTCTACATCCGTTAATATATTGACAATAGTGAAATATGAGCCCTCGAATGATGAATATTATTGACAATATTATCAATACTACAAATATTGGCAATATGTTGATTGCGCAAAGGCCACTTTATGTGATTTGTGCCTGCCATTTGATGCAGCAACTTCTGACCGCAATTTCTTGGACGGCACAGGATGAAATCAAATTGCTGGCCCAAATTGCATGCGATTGCAAGTGGCAATCCGTCTTTACGCAACCAAGGCCAAAACACATATCCGCATTTTTTGCTTCCCAAATTAGACCAGGGCCAAACAGTTTTAAATACCGTAATAGACGATAAATTCTTAGCAGTATGTGAGTGATCGAAAAATGTAGTTTATGGTGTAAGTAATGAAGGAAAAATCGACCCGACTGAGTGAAAGTTCCGGGAGGGGGTTGGGGGTCGTAGTATATATACGTTTTGAGGGGTGGATATTCGATTTTTGCGATTTGCGGCTAAACTATGCATCCTATCGAAAAAAAGTTAAATCTAGAAGTTGTAGATAATGAAAAAATCTAAAATGTTGTTACAGGACATTATTCACCATACCTAATCTCAAAATTAACGAGAAAAACGCAAAAAAACCGTTTTTTTTTTGGTTTTTAATTTACATCTCCCGCAAAACTTTTTATATTTTGATGAAACTCGGTGAAAATGTTCTTTTTTATGTTTAAAACAATACGTATTTTTTTCAAAGCAAAATATTTATTTTTCGATGTTTTATGAAGAAAATTGAAGACCCAATTTTCAATCGAAAAATTTGGTTAGCATACTTTCGATTTTTGAACTTTATAAGTGCTCATTTTCTTCGTTGAAATATCAATTTTAACACAGAATTAAAATATAATATTGTTTATGTAGAGAAATATCGTTAAAAAAGCGAAACCGGAAAAACTTTTTACAAATCGATTTTTCGGTGAAAAACATTTTTATTGTAAATAAACGTTTACATTTATGAAAAATGGTAATTGTCATATAATTTTCAGGTTATGGTGAATAATGTTCTGTAACAAAGTTTTAGATTTTTTTCATTATCTACAACTACTAGATCTTTTTTCGATAGGATGCATAGTTTAGCCGCAAATCGCAAAAATCGAATATCCACCCCTCAAAACGTATATACTACCACCCCAGCCGCCTTCCGGAACTTTCGCTCAGTCGGGTCGATTTTCCCTTCATTACTTACACCATAAGCTATATTTTTCGACCACTAGCATTAGGGTGATTCGTTTTGAACTATTTTTTTTTCACTCCCACAGCAAAATATTGTTCTTTACATACCGAAAAAAAAATTCCCTGAAAATTTGAGCCCTTACTTTTACTTCTAAGTACTTTTTTTTAATTTCAAAGATTTCCCATTTAAATGCATAGAAAATTTAATTTTTTCAAGAGGAACTAATTACCTTCAAATCACACCTAAGTTCATTGCAGTAGCGTTAAATGCCACCAAGTTGTAGGAAATTGAAAAAAAAAATGTTTAAATTTTCTACGCATTTTAAATGGGAAATCTTTAAAATTAAAGGTCCGGTTTCGGCTCTGGGGGTCGTCGGAACGCAAAATTTTAAAATTCACAATACAAACACAAAAACCAAAAATTAACACTCCTACAAATTTTCAACCCCCATCCCCTCGTGGAACAGTGCACCTGGGGGGTTGGAGGTTGAATTTTGCCAGACAAATTTTTGTTACGACACAATTGAATTATGTAACATCAATTAATCCCTCACGCACAATTTCAACCCCCACAACAATTTGGGGGAGGGGCATCAGGAGGTGAGGGGTTGAATTTTGGGAGATGCATTTTTTCGACTGCGTTTTGTCTCTGGGGGTAGAAACAGAACTTTATTGGAAAGACGGATTTTTCTCTCTGGGGGTAGAGGCAGAACTTTATTGGAAAGACGGAAAGTCCAAAAATACACTGGGTCACCAAATTCAATTCCGCAGTCGAAAAAATGCATCTCCCAAAATTCAACCCCTCGCCCCCTGACGCCCCCCCCCACAAATTGTTGTGGGGGTTAAAATTGTGCGTGAGGGATTCATTGATGATACAGAATTCAATTGTATCGTAACAAAAATTTGTCTAGCAAAATTCAACCTCCAACCCCCCTCCCCCAGGTGCACTGTTACACGAGGGGATGGGGGTTGAAAATTTGTAGGAGTGTTAGTTTTTGGTTTTTTGTGTTTGTATTGTGAATTTTAAAATTTTGCGTTCCGACGACCCCCAGAGCCGAAACCGGATTTTTATTGCTTTAAAAATGATCGGCCGTGGTCTAAATAGGCAGGCACCACACGCAACGACAACTTTAAAAAATCATCGCCTTTGCCGCGCGCTGTCGGGGCACGCCACTGCCTTGCATTACAATAAACCCGCGACCTTCGCGACTCCGCTAGATCGTCGGCAGAGAGACCCATTCATAAAAATGCCAACTTTCAACTTTCATAACGCCCAGACCACGGACACCGGTGCGTTCTTCCAGGGGAGCGAGACTTACGTTCGAGCGGCCGGTCAGTTGTCCTCGAGGCCAGACGGCGATTCCACGGCACGGCGAACAACACATTCGAAATCCATGTCCACAAAAGAAAAAAAACAATGTCACCGAGGAGAAGAACGGCGTAAATTCCGCGCGGGCCAACCGAAACAACTGCGCAAAAGCGGGTATGAATGGAGACGGCGACACAGCGCACAGACACAGCGATCGCTCGTCCGCCGGTTCGCCTTCGGATTTACAACTGAAACGCACGCCCGTGTCGTCCGTACGGGTGGGGGGCCGTCATGAACGGGAAGCCGGCCGCGGCGGGGATGCGGGAGGAGAGGCGCGCGGCCAGGGGCTCGTTCATTCATAATCGCACGACCTTTGGGGGGCGGCGGCGCGACGCGGGGGGAGATCCGGTCTTACCTCGCTCGGTGGCCGGCGGTATGCGAGCGAGCGGCGCGGTGCATCGAAAAATTCTATAATACGTTCTTTACGGGGTCACGGCGGGCGATAAATACGCGCATTACGGCGACTCCCTCTTTATGGATTCATACCTAATTACGCTGTTCTGCACGAAAATCCTCCCCGCCAAACTAATGTGTTTTTTCGATGATTTCTTACCTACACTTAGTCACAAAAGTCTACATACGAGACTATAAAACTGTGAAAAATAAAAAAGACAAATTCTACTCTGTTGTTTATTAGTATTAAATGTAAAGAACAATAAATGAAAATAGTTAGTACCAAAACGATAACAAAAATGCATATTGTCTATAAAATATTATAATTTATACTCAAAAGCTTGATTAATATCTTCAACAAAAGTCTACATACGACTATTTAACAGCACTCATTAATAACGTGTAGGCCCTCCATTTGCTTCTATAACTGCTTGAAGGCGTGCTGGCATCGACGAAACTAACTTTTCTGTTAAGGTTGCTGGAATATTGTCCCATTCATCTACGAGAATTTTTTTTAACTCGTTTCGATTGGAAGTACGTCGCTTTCCAATTCTTCTCTTTAACTCGTCCCATAAATGTTCGATAACATTTAGGTCTGGACTTTGTGGCGGTGAATGGAGTTGTTTCTTAACATGATATAGTAACCATTGTTTTACTATAACCGAATTATGCTTCGGATCGTTATATTGTTGGAATACATAGTCATTTGCCAACCCTAACTTCTCAATACTTGACACAAAACTTGTCATAATTTGGTCAATAAAATGTAGTTTTCCAATTCCATCCGCCGTCATAGACCCCCCAAGCCATAACTGAGCCGGCTCCATGTTTAACCGTTGGCATTAATTTTTTTAATTCTAGTGCTTCGTTTAGTGCTTAGTTTTTCTCCAAACTTTTTGTGTGCTATTCCTGGAGTGGGTACTGGAACCTTCGGCGTAGAAACAACGTGTTTCTACAGACAAAAAGTTTGGAGAAAAACTAAGCACTAAACGAAGCACTAAAATTAAAAAAATTTAATGCCAACGGTTAAACATGGAGCCAGCTCAGTTATGGCTTGGGTGTCTATGACGGCGGATGGAATTGGAAAACTACATTTTATTGACCAAATTATGACAAAATACGTCTATCCGGATATATAAAAAAAAACAAGTTTTGTGTCAAGTATTGAGAAGTTAGGGTTGGCAAATGACTATGTTTTCCAACAAGATAACGATATGAAGCATAATTCGGGTATAGTAAAACAATGGTTACTGTATCATGTTAAGAAACAACTCCATTCACCGCCACAAAGTCCAGACCTAAACGTTATCGAACATTTATGGGACGAGTTAAAGAGAAGAATTGGAATGCGATATGCTTCCAATCGAAACGAGTTAAAAAAATTCTCGTAGATGAATGGGACAATATTCCAGCAACCTTAACAGAAAAGTTAGTTTCGTCGATGCCAGCACGCCTTCAAGCAGTTATAGAAGCAAATGGAGGGCCTACACGTTATTAATGAGTGCTGTTAAATAGTCGTATGTAGACTTTTGTTGAAGGTATTAATCAAGCTTTTGAGTATAAATTATAATATTTCGTAGACAATATGCATTTTTGTTATCGTTTTGGTACTAACTGTTTTCATTTATTGTTCTTTCATTTAATAATAAATAAACAACAGAGTAGAATTTGTCTTTTTTATTTTTCACAGTTTTATAGTCTCGTATGTAGACTTTTGTGACTAAGTGTATGTAATCCTCACACTGACCTGTAACTTGTATCACGTAGCAAAATCTAGAGAACATCAACATGTTTTGGCCTTCCCTATAAACTTACAGAGTGGCGACTTTTTATTGACTCGTCGAAGACAAGTCTGAAGACAGTTTTACTGTTTAAAGCTAAGTGTCCACCTGAGACAAAATCTCGAGAGAAAGTTTCGAGATCAGTCTCAGGGTGTTGTCCACTTGAGATTGCTTTCGCTCTCGAGACTGAGCCCAGAGACTCCACAGCCTCAACAGTTTCGAGACCTGGAATGTTTCACTTCCACCTGAGAGCCTGTGCGGTGACTACTTGTGTGATTGTTTGAAAATTTTCTTTGCTGGAATGGATTCGCGGCAAGCCTTTGCTTTAATAGTAGCCTACAAAATTGCCAAACAACGGAAAATTAAAAAAGGGGAGTGTTGCGTGAGAAAATGGGTGGGACGACGGAATGAATTCGGAGCTTCGAATTCCACGAACTTCTCCATTTTCTTGTCGCGATTCCGATATTGTTTATGTTTCACGTCCACAGGAACTCTTCTGCCTCATACAGATAAATCAAATCCATCACCTCATCATCAGTCCACTCTCTTTTTGCACTCTCTTTATTTTTAGCACTCATTACATAAATTAAATTAATTAATGAATTAAAAATGAAAATAGAATGAAAATAGAAAACAAAACAAATACTCCTAGACTCAGGTCTCCGATACTCGAAAAAATCTTCCAACACGGACTGAAGACTGGAGACTTAGTCACGAGAGCACGGATGAGCGTGTCAACAGGACCATGTTCATCTGCCAGTTGAGTCTCATGACTACTCTCGAGACTGTTTTGTCTCAGATGGACACGTACCTCCGTCTGTAAAGATGGGTCATTCGTGTCCCGGGCATGATTTCTTATGAATAATACCTTTTTCGATATGAATAATACGCGTTTCAATTTGCCGATTTTTGTTGTTTAAGCACTTGAGCTTAAGCACTTGAAATTAAATTAATCAATCGGCACATTTTTTTCTTAAAAACTACATCCTTCAGCTTCAATTTGCCGCTTGGTAGATTAATTTATCTCTTTTTTTCGAGAAGTTACGGCTGTAGAGCAACTCCATTTTTTCGCGAGGTTGCTCCAATTGTTTGAAAAAAAGAATTGTTAAAAAAAATGTTTTTCACTAATATGATTATTGTTTCAAGTACAAGGCTTAAAGAGGTAGCATGAATTTTTTTGGATGTTCTAATAAAATGATCAGTAATTCCAAGAAATTTAAAGAGAAAGAAGAAAAAAGAGGCCGAATAAACTGATGAAAGAAGCATCCTAAGACTAACAAAAAAATCCTTTTATAACGTCAATTCAAATTAAAAAGGAATTAAATCTCAATGTACACATCTACAATAAGAAGAAGGCTCATAGAGAAAAACTGGATGGCCAGAACTCCTATGAAAGTTCCGTTACTCAAGAAGAACCATCTTCGTGACAGAATCAAATTTGCTCGGGAGCATTTAAACTGGCCTCTCGCACAATGGACAAATATCCTCTGGACCGATGAGTCGAAAATTGAGTTATTTGGGACTCAAGGCTGTAGAACATTTGTCCGCAAACCAACAAGAGATTAACTTAAACCCCAGTATACAGTCAAGACCGTTAAACATGGCGGAGCAAAAATTAATGTGTGGGGTTCTTTCTCGTATCATGGTACTGGGCCAATATTTTGGATCAAGCTTACGATGACCGCATTAGTCTACGTTGATATAATGAGAGAAGTAATGTTGCCCTATGTGGCCCTATATGCCGCTCAGATGGGTCTTACAGCAGGACAATGATCCAAAACATATCAGCAGACTAGCAAATGGCTTTTTTGCACAAAATCGAGTTCAGGTTATGGAATGGCCCGCTCAGTCACCAGACCTGAACCCAATTGAAAATCTTTGGGCAGATGTTAAAAAAGCTGTTTTTAAAGCAAAACCGAAGAATACAGCAGAATTATGGTATGCTGTGCAATCAGCGTGGGAGGCTATTCCATTACAGCGTTGTCAAGAGCTGGTTGTCTCTATGCCACGGCGTTGTGCTGCTGTTTTGAAAAAACAAAGGTTATACAACAAAATATTAATATGTTACAGTTTAACTTTTTAATTTTTATTTGATTCCTTGTACAGTAATTTGTATGTTTCACGAGCGATGCTATTTTTTTGCACATTAAAAACGAGATGTTATAAGTTGAGTAAAACTGAATGTGCTACATTTAGTTTTAGTTTATTTGGAATAATATGTTATATATAATGTTTTGTTATATCATTACTCTTTTTGTAATAAAAAGCTAAACAGATGCAACTAAGGCTTGCCTTTTATATTTCATGTTTTTGATGTAAAATACAGTCGGTGCTATTTTTATGCACAGAGCTGTATGTCCATGAAACCATTAGCTCAGTTCTTCGATGCAAATTGAGCAAACTTGTGAACCACATTTGAGAATCACCCGGTATGTATATGCCAGATTTACTACACCCGGAAAAGGAAATCGAAACAAGGAAAGTCGCCTATGCATGTCACTTGTCACATTCCTTTATCTTCCAGTCTCTATTTATGTGCTTGTTGTTTTCTACATAACATTACGTTTGTGGGTGTTTCGTAATAGTCATTTTGGAGTACACCGAAAGGGAAACAAGACGATTCATTACCTACATTTGTACATAACTATGTATGTATATATGTCACACTCAAAAACATATATTATGTTTGTTTTTTTTTTTTAATATATGACACAACTATACTACGAGGTATGTAAATTAAGTAATGAGACTCTATTTTTAATTTTTTTTTTATAGGATTGCAATTCAGTATTGTCTCCTTCAAAATAACTTCCTTGGAAAGCCACACAGCGCTGGAGACAAAAGTCACAACGACTCAAGTCAGGCGATTAAGGAGGCTGAGGAGCCACAGGAACGTTTTTACTGGCTAAAAAATTGTTTACTGAAATGGCTGTGTGATGTCGTGATGCAACATCCAGTTGTTCTTGACGTTTGGTCTCACACGCATGATCCTTTTTCGTTTTTCAACAGCCCCTCTGAAATCGTTTTTCATCAGCTCCCAAAAACAAATCAGCATGCATTTGAACTTCGACTTGCTCATTCTTGTTTTTTTGTGTCTTGAAGAGCTTAAAGTATGCCATTCCATGCTTTGGCGCTTGGTTTCCGGGTCGTACTCAAACACTCAAGTCTCATCACCAGGAATGACATGTTCCATAAAATGGGGATCATTTTCAATCCATTCCAAAAAGACACTTCTATCCAGATGTCCTTTTGTTCCTGCGAAAGGTTTTTTGGAACCATTTTTGCGCAGATTTTTCTCATCCCCAATTCTTTAGTCAAAATCTGATGAACAGTGGTGTCATTTAAATTTAACTCTTCCCCGATCATTCTTGTCGTCAACTGACGATCTAAAAGCACAAGATCCCTATTTCATCGGCTCTTGAAGATGAAGGCCTTCCGCTGCGTGGTTCATCTTCAATCGACTCTCTTCCTTCTAAGAATGCCTTAAACCACCGAAAACCCCGGGCTCTTGAAAAAACAATCTCCGTAGGCGTGTTGAAGTTTTGCAAAGCTATCCGTTGCGCTGTGTCCAAGTCTGAAGAAAACCGCCAACGCGATAAACGGGGAATTAATGTCACTCATTTTTTAAACGCACTAGAAACATAGGTTTTCGAAAACAGTCGCAAAAAACAAACAAATGACTCTAAAAAGTTCAACCTTGCTGTACTGCACCTTATAATGAAGGTGCATTACATGTTAACCTACCACCCTTTCAAGTCCCGTCTCCGCAGTGTTGCTAGACCGGGCGTTACGTTGCCAGGCCCATTACTTAATTTATACACCTCGTATATTAACAACGTCACAGCTATGCTATTATTCAATATACGGATCCATAAATAAAAAAAGAGGAGATCCTGTACATATAAACTTTAAGTAGAACAGAGAATAACATTCAACTTTTATTTGAAGATTTTTTGTTTACTGCTTATTTGCAAGTTATTTGCAAATTTCAAAATAATGTTTTTCAGTTTTTTACTGATTGTTTCTAAAATACAGAAGGTTTTGGAACTCTGAACGCGTACCTTCATGAGTAATAAAATACACAGATTTTCTCTAATTTAATCGATATATTAGTTTAGATGTTACCAACGCTGTGCGATCGAAAAAATTGAGAGACACCCTATATATATTGCATATTTATGGTTGTTATATCGTTACATTATTTAAAATATAAACTTTGTAGTGACAAAATATCAAATCAATTCAGTTTATTAATTTTTATATTGTCACAGGTTACTCAATTAACTGTTAGTAGTGGATTTAGCAAGTACATACGAGTATATCTTGTAACTGATTGTATTGTGTAACTGATTGAGCTTTATATTATTCAACACCCTGTACAGTACATTTAGTAATAATGGGTTAAATCCTAATTCACCTCGTTTTTCCCATATTTTTATCTCAAATATTTATCCAAAATTAAGAGGTGGGGCTTTCTTGAGGAATCACCCTGTACATACAGTAAGCAACGAAAGTCATCATACACCCACTTTTTGAAGTTTGCTTAAATTCTGATAATTTTTCAATTAGAGCATTGACTTTTTTTGCTTCTGACAGGATTATAGCTTGTGATATTCTGCGTCTAATAAGCCGAAGTTGAAGGCGGTATGTCGATTGTGTGAAAAGATATCGCTAAAAAAGTAAAATTTCAACGTTTTCAAAGAAAAGTAAATAACTTCGAAAATAGTAAATCCCTTTCGAAGTTGTTGGACTCGTATTAAAGGGAAATCTTCAGTGTATCTATTTGACTAACTGAGTCGTTTTGAAAAAAAATTTCCTAGACATGAACAAAATCTAAAGTTGAACCAAAAATATCACGAAAATTCAAAACAGCCCTGTACGCCACACATTACTCCAACAAAAATTTGGGATTAATATCCCTCTAGATTTCTCTGTGTTTTATTAAAATTTCAGGAACAGTGATTTTACGAAAACTATACTATGGATGGTAGGATTTTGAATTTTCGTGATATTTTTGGTTCAACTTTAGATTTTGTTCATGTCTAGGAATTTTTTTTTTTTCAAAATAGCTCAGTCAAATATATACACTGAAGATTTCCAGCTTCCTGCCACAAGCAAAAACAATCAATGCTGTAATACAAAAATTATCAGCATTTAAGCAAACTTCAAAAAAGTGGGTGTATAATAACTCGTTGCTTACTGTATGTATGCATGTATGTACGTAGCACATCCCGGGGGCAATATGATGACAACATTCGACCTGAATTTTTTCACGATTTTCGCAGCGTCCGACGTCAACCTTGTACATACACATAATAATAATGGAAATGCATTTTTTATACAACTTTATTGTTTATTGTTCGCTTAATTTATACTCGATTCTTTTGGTAAGCGACAATTATTCATTATTTAAATTAGGCTGATGAGTGATGAGTCACTTTTTTTGTTTGTGAACTAGGCGACCTATCAATGAAATACGTAAATAAGGGAAAAATACAACACAGTAGGCATACCGCTAATATTTGGTTCAAAATAACATAATTATTAGGCCAGTGGAATTAGAAAAAAACGTGGATCTAATTAACGACAGATTTTAACATTTAACATTTTAACAGGTTTAGTTTGTTCATTTGGAGTTCAGGAACATCGTCCTGAAATTGATCCCAATTTGGAGGTCAGAAACGATGTCAAATTGACGTTGTAATGTGCAAAAATCGTTAAAAACGGACATATAATCGATTTGCTCTGGGATTATTACCATTAGAGGTATCGAATTTTTTCTAATGAGTAGGTAATGAAAATCCGGTAAATTTGCGGCTTGTCGAGTTCGATTTGGTCAATTATTTATTTAAATAATTAAAAAAATACCGCTGCAATTTCCAAAATTTTGATTTAGTCTTAATTTTGCGAAAAAAGCTTCTGCATGCTTGAAACTTTTGGGAAATGTATCTTTTATGATCCTCAAGCCATCAAAAAAATGTTCATCAAAAAATATTAATTTGTTAACGAGAAATTCCATTTGTTTACAAAAAAAACACCTCAAATGCTATTGCCGTCGACAAAAAATGTTCATCCGGGTCTCATTTTTTTCGTATACCTATATTTTATGATACTGCAATGGGCATATTAATTTTTCGATTTTAAGACGGTCAAAATGGCGTCCGAAAATGTATCGATTTTGGGGTTCCGTTTTTTTCAATTATCTCAAAAATAAACAATAATATTGACATGCGATTTTGATATCTTGATAGCTCGTATTTCTACACAATTAAAAAAAAGTGGCTAGCGTATGCAGAAGCAGAGATATATTTTTTTATATAATTTCACTTTTTTTTTTATAATTCGTCTATTAATTTAACTATTATTTAACTATTATTTAAACAAATATAAACAAATTTTTTTGAAAAAAAAATTATGGTAATTGCAAAAAATTATTAAGTATTTTTTTTAATTCGTTTATAACAATTTGTTTAAATAATTGTTAAATTTATCCATGCTAGTTGTTGCTATATTCGCGTGCTACCCCAAAAGAAAAAAAGAAACGTGAAAATCGAGTAAGAAACGACCGAGATACGAACTTTTTTTCAGTCCGCGAATTTGAAATAGCTCGATCGACTTTTGAAACTCTGCTTGGCTTGGATCACTGATGACGTCTTTTACGTTCGCCCAAAAACACTATTAGTTTCAAATGAGCGAATACCTTACCAAAAATCATTTTTTACGTCGTGGTGAATGAAACTGGAAAATTAAAGTATTGAAATAGACACAGTTAAAATTTGAAGCCTTAATGTTTATAAATAAACAAATGGTGAAATTATTAAAAAAAAATTATCTCGGCTTCTGCATATGCTAGAGCCACTTTTTTTTTTAAATTGTGTAAAAATACCAGCTACCAAGATATCAAAATCGTATCTCAATATTATTGTATATTTAAGAGATAATTGAAAAAAAACGGAACCACAAAATCCATACATTTTTCGGACGCTATTTTAACGGTCTTAAAATCGAAAAATTAATATGCCCATTGCAGTATCATAAAATATAGATCTTTACGAAAAAAATGAGACCTGGATGAACCTTTTTTGTCGACGGCAACAGGGTCAAATAGCATTAAACATTTAAGGTGTTTTTTTTATAAACAAATGGAATTTCTCGTTAACGAATTAATATTTTTAGATGAAAATTTTTTGGTGTCTTGAGGATCATAAAAGACACATTCCCAAAGTCTCAAGCATGCAGAAGCATGCGAATTTGAAATAGCTAGGAACTCTGCTTTCGCCCATAAATTATAATGCGCACGTGTGAATTGAATTATTATATCGTTATTGGTCTACGGAAAATAAGCACTTGAGTATTCCTGTGCGTACGCAGTATCCCCAGAAGTTAAATGTTTGGGTTGGTATTTTAGGCGATTCCATCGTTGGGTCATTTTTTATAAACGGTTCCTTAAATGCCAACAAATTTAACAAAGCTTTAACAAATAAAACAAACTGTTTACGGACATGAACATGAAAGACCACGAAATTAAAATGATTTACGGGCCAGAATTGTATAAGTCCTAAATAATATTTCCCCCTGAAGTGTTAGAACGCATAAGAACTGAGTTTTACAATAGACTAGGTTTTTGCGAAGCACAAAGGGGCGACATTTTTGAACCACTTATTCAATAGGCATTTTTTTTCTTTCGTCTTATAACCGGGTTGATTTATATTTTTATTTTTTATAGAACTTCAATTTTATTTTCTTGCAGACCGGTTAGTTAAGGAATACAAAAATTTGAAAATAAATACAATTATGTTCGTACACTTCTTTTCCACGTATCCACGTATGGGATAATTGTAAGTCAGAATTACGTAAGAATTTCGTTTCATACAGCTAAGTCGATGTACACCCTCATAGCTGCGAAAAAGTACTGAGTCCCACTCACTCAAATTCAGTAGGTGATAGGCGGTGTCTCTCCACTCCACTTTCCAGTTTATGTTACGCGCAGGTAACGTTTTACATCATACGTTTCTAATACGTACATAAGCGTGAAACACTGGTGCATCTAACTGTCTTTGTCTGTCCTTACTGGTGTCTTTTAACTTATTCTCTTCAACACATGTATCGCCAATATGTAAAGGTGCAATTTCCTAGGGTGTATATAATTATTATTAATAAAAAAGTTGGAAACAGGCCCGCAGTCAAAACTATTAGTATTTTCAAAAAAAAATTCCTACAAAAAAACATTCGCACCATAAACCACCATCGGCCAGTAAAAACGACGTCGACATTCCTCTACAGGGTGTTTCAGAAATCAGAAAAAACTGTTTCGGTTAAATGGCAACACAGCTTAATTCGCGTCTAATCAAAAAAAGTTATTAAAACAAGTTGTTTAGAATGCCGAAGTATCATCAGATTCTGCCGGGGTCATCAGATTCGTGATCAGTGACCCCAAAAAACCCCCAAGTAACCAAAGTCAGCCCGTTTCGACAATGTATTCTCGAATTATGATTTTTTCTTTAATTGGCTGGAAAAATTGCACCCCAAAAATGCATTTTTTAGGTGCAGTCATGCAGTTTCTGAATTGTATATGACAAAAATAGGAACGTTTTTTCGAAATTTTACAAGGAATCCAACGAGCCTAATTACGTCAAAATACATATTACTGCGGAAATTTTGGAGGTTTGTCTCTTTTTTTGTGCTAAATTTCCTCGACTAACTTTGAAGACGTTTTTTTTTATCTTACGATACTTGCGTAAGGTAGGAGGTCTGTATTTACTGTGAAGATATTTGAAATTATTTTCACCTATCCTCTTTCAGATGCAAGTAAAATATTGTACATTTCAGTTTCATTTATTTTGCAACCTGTTTGAAAATTAAAATTTACAATAGCAATTACCGCATGCGTAATATTTATGTTTATATTATAGATTTCAGCGCGTCTTTTAAGAAATATCAGTCGGTAAACACCCCGCTCGTCGCGACTTGCGTAAACATTCTTATGAAAAATTATATAAAACCGCAAAAATAAACGAGTTAACACTTAATAAAATCACACAGGGTCGATAAATATACAAGCGATTTCTCAGAAGTGAGATTTATTAACAACCTGCCCACATAGTTTAAACTCCACCTATGTATATTTTACTTACGTGCCAAATCATAATTTAAAATTGTAGACGGCATATTTTATCAAAAATAGATAAAATATCGAATTTTGCCTGTTGCTGATCAAATGCTCCATGTTTGACCTTCACCTTGAAAGAATTAAGCTCGTAAGATGAAAAGATTTACATATTCTACTTTTAGTAGCAGATACGGACTGTGTAAACATGATCTGTTAGAAAAAGGTTTAACACAATAGGCATGTGCAAATATATGCATAGGTACTCATCGCGTCGCGTCACATTTTTTGCAATATACAGGGTTTGTCCGGAAAGTAATGTCAGTGAGCTTTGAAAAATGGTTTTTATTGGTTCTATGTGTACAAATCTTTAGAAACTTTCAAAATACATTCTTCCTGCGTCCACACATCGGTTCCAGCGGGTCTTCCACGCATCAAAAGCCGCACGGTAGTCGTTTTCCGGAATCGCCTTTAAAGCGTCGGTGCAAGCCTTCTGAATGTTTTTCACCGACCCAAAATGTTGTCCTTTCATTGGGGTTTTGAAGCGCGGAAACTGAAAAAAGTTTGGGGGGGGGGGGCACATCGGGGCTGTAGGGAGGCTGGGGAACAACGGTGATGCCTGCTTTGACGAGGTAATCGGCCACAAGGAAGCAGGTGTGCGAAGGCGCATTGTCGTGGTGAAGCTTCCAGGATTTTGAGATGTCTGGGCGGACGCGATTCACCCTAAGTTTCAGCCGTTTCAGCACCTCGACGTAAAACTTTTCGGTTACGGTTGTCCCCTGCGGAACGAACTCATGACGGACCAATCCCCGGCAATCAAAAAAGACAATGAGCATTGTCTTGATCTTTGACCTGGACATCCTGGCCTTCTTGGGGCGAGGGGAGTTCGACGTGTGCCATTCCGCACTTTGCCTCTTCGTCTCCGGCTCGTATTCAAAGACCCAACTTTCGTCCCCGGTAATGACGTCATCAAGGAAAGCGGGGTTGTCTTCGCAGGTGTCCAAAAATTCTTGGCAGGTTCTCGTCCGTTAGCACTTTTGGCACGAGCTTCGCGCACACCTTCCTCATTCCTAAAGACTCCGACACAATTTCGTGAACAATGGTTTTCGTAATGTCTAATGTTTCGGAAATTAAACGGACACTTAGACGACGGTCAGTGTTCAACAAGTCACGCACACGTTTCACATTGTCGTCGGAACTGGAAGTTGATGGCCGTCCAGCGCGGTTCTCGTCGTTGACATCTTCCCGACTTTCTGCGAAGGCCTTGTGCTACCGGAAAATTTGCCTGTCCGAAAGACAATCGACGCCGAAAGCCTTCTTCAACATTGGAATGGTTTCCGCAGCACTCTTCTCCAGTTTCACACAAAACTTGATCGCCATCCGTTGCTCAGGCGAACGTTGCATTTTTTCTTGCACCGGCTCATTGTAACGACTCTCAAAGAACGAGTAATGCGACCGCTACAACGACCGGTAGCCAACTGACGCTTGTTGGATCTTGTTGCCAGATCCCCCCACCACAATCCCAGCACGTAAAGCGCGGGCTGGCGCGTACAGTCTCGGGAAAAAAAAATCACTGACATTACTTTCCGGACAAACCCTGTATTTATTTGTGATTCGCAGGACAAACATTTTTAGTTACCTAATAACTTTTTCGGATAGTTTTATCAGGAACTTGATTTATCACATTGTGATTCAAATGACAAATTTGACAGACAAGCAATATGGCGCCATACCGCATTTAGCCTAAATACACTAGCCGCAGAAATGAAGGGATATAAATAAATCCCAAATTTCTAGGTGATCTTCAAAGGCTGCAACTTGGGGAAAATGGTCGTAGAGAAGAGATATAAAAAGGAAATTGAAGTTTTTGCGTAATCATAAGAAAACCATCGAAAAATATTTTTTCGAATTTTTTGCTTGTCTTTTAAAAAGGTTCACGGACCTCAATATGTTTTCGATATCTTCATCATAAAGATCTTTTAGATCATTTAATTCTCTTTCTTTAATATGACCTATTATCAGGGATGGCAAGAGTAGCGGTTCTTGCGGTTCGGAACCGGTTCCGGAGCGGTTCCACCACATTTCTGTTACATTATACAGAGTGGGTCATAACTAAAGACGGCAGATCCGGGCGGCAGGCCATAACCATACGCGTCATGCTACTTACTACTTGTATGTGCAAAAAACAAAATTCATGAAAGCAATAAACTGTTGCAATTTAGAACGAGCTGTGTTAAACTTACCCTGTTATGTCCGTTGAGATATGGCCCGTTGAGATGGCCCGCCGCTCGGATCTGCCGGATTTCTTCATAAATAATGGTACATAGCGCAACAGCAGATTTTTCTGGTCAAAATTATGTGATTCTAAACTTACCTCAGTCCAAGTATTGTTGATGATAACCAAGATACAGCGTGTCAAAATTATAATTTATGTTTTTATTTAGGTATAATATCCGAATAAATTGAGGCTAACATAAGGCTCATCGGCCTTCTTTAAAATGACATAACTCTTTTGCGGCTTAGTACGTTGATTTAACTATCAGATTAGATTAGATAGAGAAACGGATTTTCCGACTTTTTTAACACAAAAAAAGGTGTACTTAGTTGAAGTCGGTACGAGTAATCGTTTTAGAGATAATTGTATTTAAAAGAATCTTGCCTATTCTGTATACATCAAAATATTTCATTATTCACATTTTTTATAACTACACCAAATCGGGGTGGGACGTGGGACTTACAATAAAGGCGCTAGAGGAAGTTGCCAATGCAATAAACTTGAAAAACTGAATTTTCGACGCCCTCTAGAGCATTTATTATATGCCCTATCGATTTTGTGTATCTATAAAAATCTGGTGCGGGGTGAAAGTTTTACTAAAATAAAGTATATTCTATGAATTTACAGAAAGAGTTGCAAAATCATTGATCATTATTTTTTATGAAATATCCGCAATGTTCTTAAGGTCCCCAATAGTCATTTCTGTTCGAAAATTATGAATATTTCGAAAACTATTGGATACAGGGTTTGTCCGGAAAGTAATGTCAGTGAATTTTTTTCCCCGAGACTGTACGCGCCAGCCCGCGCTTTACGTGCTGGGATTGTGGTGGGGGGATCTGGCAACAAGATCCAACAAGCGTCAGTTGGCTACCGGTCGTTGTAGCGGTCGCATCACTCGTTCTTTGCGAGTCGTTACAGTGACCCGGTGCAAGAAAAAATGCAACGTTCGCTTGAGCAACGGATGCCGATCAAGTTTTGTGTGAAACTGGAGAAGAGTGCTGCGGAAACCATTCCAATGTTGAAGAAGGCTTTCGGCGTCGATTGTCTTTCGGACAGGCAAATTTTCCGGTGGCACAAGGCCTTCGCAGAAGGTCAGGAAGATGTCAACGACGAGAACCGCGCTGGACGGCCATCAACCTCCAGTCCCAACGACAATGTGAAACATGTTCGTGACTTGTTGAACAATGACCGTCGTCTAAGTGTCCGTTTAATTTCCGAAACATTAGACATTACGAAAACAATTGTTCACGAAATTGTGTCGGAGTCTTTAGGAATGAGGAAGGTGTGCGCGAAGCTCGTGCCAAAAGTGCTAACGGACGATCAAAAAGCGAGGCGAAGCCTCCTGCGAAGACAACCCCGCTTTCCTTGATGACGTCATTACCGGGGACGAAAGTTGGGTCTTTGAATACGATCCGGAAACGAAGAGGCAAAGTGCGGAATGGCACACGTCGAACTCCCCTCCCCCCCCAAGAAGGCCAGGATGTCCAGGTCAAAGATCAAGACAATGCTGATTGTCTTTTTTGATTGCCGGGGATTGGTCCATCATGAGTTCGTTCCGCAGGGGACAACCGTAACCGGAAAGTTTTACGTCGAGGTGCTGAAGCGGCTGAAACGCAGGGTGAATCGCGTCCGCCCAGACATCTCAAAATCGTGGAAGCTTCACCACGACAATGCGCCTTCGCACACCTGCTTCCTCGTGGCCGATTACCTCGTCACGGCAGGCATCACCGTTGTTCCCCAGCCTCCCTACAGCCCCGATGTGCCCCCCCCCCCCCCCCCCGAACTTTTTTCTGTTTCCGCGCCTCAAAACCCCAATGAAAGGACAGCATTTTGGGTCGGTGAAAAACATTCAGAAGGTTTGCACCGACGCTTTAAAGGCGATTCCGGAAAACGACTACCGTGCGGCTTTTGATGCGTGGAAGACCCGCTGGAACCGATGTGTGGACGCAGGAGGAATGTATTTTGAAAGTTTCTAAAGATTTGTACACATAGAACCAATAAAAACCATTTTTCAAAGCTCACTGACGTTACTTTCCGGACAAACCCTGTATATAGTCAGCAACGAAAGTCATTATTCATGCACAATGAATAAATATTTTTGGTTCAACTTTAGAAATTTCTCATGTGTAGGATTTTTTTTCCAAAATGGCTCAGTTAGATATATACTCTGAAGATTTTCCTTTTATATGTATGAGCACGAGCTTTAAAAAAAATATAATATTTTCGGAGTTATTTAAGGTTTTTTTAAAACATCGCAAATTTATTTTTTTAGTGGTATTTTTTCACATAATCAACATATCACATTCAACGTTCCAGAATTCCACAAGCTGTAATCCTATCAGAAGCAAAAAAAAACAATACTGAGTTACAAAAATTATTAGAATTTAGGCAACCTTTATCTTTACAATAACCCGTAGAATCCAATAATTCAATAATAAACAGGGCGTTCTATTTAAAATGAAGAAGTGGATATCTACTTCCCATATAAGTGAAAGTCCCAGATCTGTCTTACCTCTTCCGTAAAAAAAAAACATCAAAAGTGCCGTTTTTTGAATTACGACAATTACAAGAGCAATTTTGAGTGTTTAATATAGACAACACAAATAGTGGAGGAACCTTTGGCACAGAAACAAATTCACACTTCCAATTATTTCACCATTCAAGTATGAATTAGATAACAAAAAGTACCAACAAAATAGAAAAAAAGGTTTCAAGAAAACGATGGTTTTTAGTTCAAATATCTATAACAAATTAATCCTTACAAAACTAATTGTGCGTAGGTGTCTGCAAGCCTAAAAATCGGCGCGCGCTGAAGAATAAATATGGTCGTCATCTGCAAACGGTTTCTTACAAAAATGAAATAAATTGTGTTTTTGACTATTCACATTTGAAGCAAATATCTAAATCATTTGAATAATATTTTTTTTAAAAAAAGGAATGCCGCAGTAGCACATTTTATTAGATAGTAATGTGTATTTTTTGTAACATACCAGGTGTGTAAATTAAGTAATGAGACTGATTTTTTTAATTTTTTTTACCTTTTGTTCCTGCGAAAGGTTTTTTGGAACCATTTTTGCGTACATTTTTCTCATCCCCAATTCGTTAGTCAAAATCTGATGAACAGTGAGTGATATGATTCAAATTTAACTCTTCCCCGATCATTCTAGTCGTCAACCGACGATCTGAACGCACACGATCCCGTATTCTATCGACATTTTCATCGATTCTTGAAGATGAATGCCTTCCGTTGCGTAGTTCATCTTCAATCGACTCTCTTCCTTCTGAGAATGCCTTAAACCACCGAAAAACATGGGTTCTTGAGAAAACACTGTCGGACGCTACGTTGCCAGTCTCATTACTTAGTTTACACACCTCGTGTTCACCACCTATAAAACTCCAACAAAACTTTTAGAGCTCATACTCTGTTGAGCACACAATGCTGTTGAACACACTGCTAGAAATATCGTTAATGTCGAAGTCCTCCGTTTTTAGTAAAAAAAATACGTAACTTGATATGTTTCTCTTCTGAAGTGTATTTTACTTCATATACTTCAGAAGTATATTTAACTTCATATACTTCAGAAGAAGTATATTTTACTTCATATACTTCAGAAGAAGTATATTTTACTTCATACACTTCAGAAGAGAAACATATCAAGTTACGTATTTGTTTACTAAAACGGAGGACAGAGTCACTTCGACAATAACGATATTTCTAGCAGTGTGTTACATCATCTACTGCCTATGAGTGTTTGCCAGATACCTATAGCTTCCCTTAATCTTAACAAATTGTACAAGTGAGTGAACCAATTGTCAAGAGGATTCTCGAAAATGGGCTTGGCCAAACGTACGCGTTGCCGGTGACATAAGTTTCAAGACATTACGTCACACTACACAATTACACAATTTATATGACAATTAGCTACTTAAAATTTAAGCATTGCGTACTTTTACCCCGCTCTACTCTACAGATCCGAATTATGAATACAAGTGGATCGCTCAGTGTAATTGCACGTCGGCGTCATAATCAACGTTGCAGACGATAAAGTGGTTTTTAAAAAGAATTCCTTCATGCATCCAGAAACACTCACCACGACTAACTGTCGAACAGATTACAGTGTCATTAACGTTATCTCATACCTGAAACAAAAGAAACAAATTTAGGACCCCACAAATATCAACACGTTTCGGTAACCAAATAGGTGACCGATGAAATACATGTTGAAATAACAAATTAATGAATGAATATTAGGTACACATAAAAAAATAGAATTGATCGTGCATAGTAAAAGCAAAGTTTTTCCAAATATATTTTTTCTGAATCTAAAAAAAAATTATAAGCAAACATATGTTTCAATTCCTCCAACTCAAAAGGCCGTAAGACCTATAGTAAAAAATAAGGATATAGTAGAAGATAGTAAATAGAAAGAACAATATTTGTATACAACACTTTCGTAGAGTAACGGATACATTCAGATACAAGGTAGATTCGTGGAAATTCAACCCGTATTTCACATAATTCCATTTAAAAAAAGTAATATTAATTAAACAGCTGATACATTTTCGTTTCAATTGTTATGATAGCATACTCTGAAATTTTAAAAAAATAATTAAAAAAAAATCTTTTTTCGTAACTATAAAAATACCGGAGAAACGGGGGGTGGGAATTTCACAAATTTGCCCTGTAAATTCGGGATTTACCTAAATCTGGGCGACCATCAGTACCAGAAGATGACTAGCTTAATGTTTATGCTGACGGAACAAGAGAAACCATCCGTGTTCTATACTAACTTATGTTGCATCCCACAGTGATGCCACTTTAATAGAGCTCCTTCCGTTGCTTACAAAACACGTTCACTTCATACTTTTTATATAGGGTACGAGTAACGCACTATCTGTGGATGATTTATAGGCGTAGATTTTTCAGCATTTTTCAAACCCTCTCTTCAATGTTTACCTATTCTGTTTATCTACCTATTTACCTAATTGTCATGTGTACCTACTTTTGGGTCTTTCGGCGTCTCCTAAAGTACCTGAATAGTGAAAAAACTGCAATTATGGACAAGAATATGGATACAAACTAATTTTTTTCTCTGTAGCTGGATAACATTTCAGTATTTGAGCACTGTACAACATCTCTACTTTAATCATCCTAAATTCGTTGTTTATACTCTTCAAAAATGTCAGTATTTCCATAGTTTTTGGTCTTGTGTGCAAGACTGTATGAGCAGTACTGAGACCAAAATCAAAACAACCGTACTCTTGGTCTTGTTTTACACATAATTAAAAATGAAGCAACATATGTAAGTACTGAAACTACATTTAATGGGTATAGGACAGAAGTCTCGCTAGAGCAAAGATAGTTTATATATACAGAAAGCAGCAGCCTAATACGTACATAGCCGAATGAAGGGCAATTGATAATTTAACTTATTTGTAAGTAGAGTAAACATAAGGTGAGAACCAATCGCGATCCAATCGCTAGCGCAGGTGTATGTAAGGCATCCGGTTTGTCGATAGGGCTGTTTGAGTTAAAATTTGAAATATCGGCTGATTAGAAAAGTGCGTTATTACGAGCGTATTGTAGAAGCACTACATACATTCATAAAAATAAAAATGGATATTTATGACATTGACGACAAAGCTCAAATAATTAAATGACAGACAGTATGAGCGCGGCATGAGAGTGCATTAGCGGGTGGAGCTTAGAGTGAACCATTGGACCGTTCGTTCTGCCTTCGTTTGCTGCGTGCATTCGCTGTTGTCATATCAACATAATATTTCTATTAGATATTTTAAAATTGTGTCACAGCTGTTTAAAGTAATATTAACTGTTTAAAATTATTTCACAGTAGTTGGGTTGAAAAAAGATAACAGTAAACTTTATTATACGATACGCAATTGATCGTACATCAGTGCATTTTGTAATATATAAATATAGGGTTTTTATAAAGACTTATTATGCAGAGTTAAGAGTTACAGTTAGTTCTGGCAACGTTGCTCTTTAGATTTCCGCTAACACTCCCTCTTATACAACCATTTGTTACATACAAAACCCTAATGTCCTCCCCAAGGAATGTGTGAAAAATCAGTTATAAGCCCGTAATGCCTGTCCTATTGGTTGGCTGTGACAAGGCTGTAGGGTGGTGGGGTGTGTCCGTTTATGGGTGCCCAATGTATATAAATCTTTTTTGTACCGAAAACCGGCCTTAGGGACCGTCTCCCTTGGTACCGACAAACTGGAAGCGTCAATCCGAAACAAGAAAGTGGTAGACTTACTGGAGAATAAGGACAGAAGAAAACGTTGAAATGGTTAGGCAAATGATAACGGACAATCCAAGAACATCAATTAGACATCTGAGCCAATAAGTCTATTTGCCCTCTACAACGTGTCAACGAATTTTGAAAAATTATTTGAAGCTCCATCCATTTTGTCTGACTTTGGAGTGCAGACTTTAAAGTTCTGACAACCCACACTTTTATATTGAAACTTCACTACACACACAAAAAATTGGAGTGTGGGAAGCTGTAAGCAGAAGGAAGAGAGTTGGACGTATTTTTTTTAACATTTAGAAACATTTTGTACACACGTTGCATGACGACGAATTGCAAAAAATTTAAATTCAACAAGACTGACAGCTTAACAACATTAAACAATGAATTACATATATATACCGAAACAATTAATTATATAGGCGAATTTTTCGAAGACCGTATAATTATTTTGAATACGCAGGCTATATTCCTCCCTAGATCTTGCAATTGGAGATCTTGCCTTATCTAAAACATTCAATTTTTGAAACTCCTATTGGCGATATGGATGCCCTTCCGCAACGCATGTTCAACAAATGAGGAAATCAATTGAACACCCTGAATACTGCACCATGTTACTCAGATAAAATAAGAGCTCAAGTGTACAAATATGGGCAGTCGTTATTTTCTTTAATAGTATCTTATTTTTTAGAAAATATAGTTTCTTTTTGATAAAGTTTTTATTTCTGTTTTTTTTTTTTATATACCCGGTAAAAGTACAAATCGCATAATATGACAGCCTTGACAATTCAATAAGGTTATAAACTAAGATTAATAATAGAAATACTTTTAGTCTTTTTTCTCGACCAACTTTGATAATGATTTTTTTTATAGCTCGTTATTTTTGATACTGTCCTAATAGCTCAGTCAATCAGGTACAAAATAAAATTGCCGGTGCGAGCAGCGCCATCTGGAAAAGAACCAACATTGGACTTAAGTGTTGCCTCTTTTCCATCGCCATTCTTCCAGATTTTTGTATGCACCATACCAGCCTTGGACTGGTGGTCCGGAATGAATTAAGGAAGACGAAATTTACTTTTTGTTGTTGACTGGTGAGAATTTTGTGCAACGAAGAGAGTTCGTTGTCGCCCACTCAAGTCGAAATCGCCGTACAATGCAATTAAGAATTTTTCCCCTGGCATTGCGATCATTTAAGAAATTGCATTTTCCTCCTTAAACATTCGAACAATCTCACTCAGGTGTTCCAGTTTGCGAAGTATATTTAGAAACATCATTTTTCCTTGATTGAACAAGGCCGATGTATCGTAACCACTGAATGCATGCAGAAGCAGTATGTTCTCTGCTACCGTTTCTGAGTGCTGCAAACTGCGTGAAGAGTACACCTTTCATGTAGCTTTTTCTCTACCTGGTTATCGAAAGTAAACATTTTGATGTGTCCTTCCAAACACTGTTAAAAGAAAGCGATCAGGCGAATGGTTGCAGAAAATCTGATCATAATTCTCTGTTATCTGCACTTTTTGCAATCCATGCAAATATTTCTGAACTTTTAAAAAATCTATGAAAAAGACGAAGATGAAGAGAAAGAAGATGAAATTATTGATAAACTATTATCATGCAAAGACAACAATGATGCTGATTATAGAGAGAGATAACGTTTCTCAGATAGACAGTGAGGATATTCAACCCGGTCTAGATCTATAAGATCGAAACGGTTAAAAAGGAATCGTTAAAAACGGTATTGTGGTTTAGGCCTATTGGGAACAGCACATTAATAGACGCGCCATGTACTCTACCTCAAGATGGTGTGGAAACGAGTACGGAAGGGAGGAGTTGTTAGAAAATATAAAATTGTGGTCTCTTTTGGAGAAAGGGGGAACTGTTTATCTGATCAAAACAAGTTGTTAACCAGACAAAAAATGTAGAGAATTTTGTGATCTAAGGGATATTGACAAAAATCGTTTTTTTAGCAGCGCGAGCGGCGCACAATAGGCGAAAACGGCAAAATTTTTCTCAAAATAAGATAACTCCCCACAGAAAACTCCAATCATTGTGATTTTTATTTTACAGGTTTTTGGACAGTAGATTAAAGGAAAATTGGTCCGACACAGGTTTGAGGTTTAAAGAGGGGGGGGGGCACCCCATAAGGGACCCCATATCCCAGTAACTTTACAATTAAAGCTTTTAAGCTCTAATAACCGCATACCTCCAACTTTTAAACCCCCCTGACCTTATAACGTAAGCTTTCAAAACCCTGTGACCCCAATAACTTGAAATTTTAAATTTAAAATTTAAAGTTTTAAATTAAAAATTCTATATTTAAAGTTTTAAATTAAAAGCTAAAATTTTACCGTTTGCCGTTTTCGCCCACTATGCGGCGCCAACTGAAGGTAGAAAATTCAGCACATTAAGACACAACGTTGTATAAAAGTACCAAATTTCAATTATCTCGGACCTTTTGTAGGACATATGTACATTAGGGTGGACCTTAATGTTTTTTTTCCTTTTTTCTCAGCGGGCCGGGTGAAAATCAGTTCTGTGTACCTAACAACTTGTGCGGAAACCAAAACTGCCGCGATCGGAACCTTTTTTCCCGTGCCGCAAAGCGCCGGAAGTTTCTTATGGGATTTACATGTTAAAAATCACTGAAAACGTTCGATACGCTCAAAATCTATGAAACTCATCAAATATGATAGTCGCAAGGATATATTTCCATGTATTTTTTTCTCCTGAATCAGATGGAATCGTCAGATTTCGTTTATTCGTTGAGTGAAAAAAAAATATATGAACGAAAAATTGCGAAAAAAACACCAAATTAAACCAACAAAATTTAAAAAAAGACGAAATAATTTATTATGGTGATTGTACCTGACTCTGAGGAGTATTAAGCATATCATGATTCAAAAGTAGAGGTAAAAACCTACAATTTGACGTCCGGTTGAAGTCTGTAGGTGCCTCCGGAGTTACGATCATTTCAAGTTGTACGCAGAATTCAGGAGCGTATATGGCGAAAGGCGATTTTTCTGTTTTTTCAATCCTGATTCTCAAACGATAGATTCTCATGCATCGACTTGCATAATTTACCTATAGTATGAAATGCTCCATATCATACGAATAATTCATCATCTTAATATAATATTACCTTTAACTTGAAGTCATTTTACATTGATTATAAGAGAATTTCGGATTGGAACATACTAGCATCTGAGCAGTTCACCCGAACACGCGTTTTTTATTCGAGCGCTCCAAGCGATCCGAGTGATTTGGACGTAAACACACGAATGTAAACAAACACTAAATTAATCTAAACCGTTTTTATCGGGTGAACTGCTCAGATTGCTCGGATCGCTCCGAGGCGTACTCCCGAACGAATCTATTCAAACGACCACTTTACGACCGTCGCCAATTTCAATTCTTCTCTTCGAAACTTCTTCTCTCTCGACTTCTCATGAAGTTGGTGGTAATAGGAAGAAATTTCCGCGGTCAATGTCAAAGCGAATGAAGCTACCAACTTTAAGAGAAAAACCGTATTTTTTTCGAGAATTCATTCTTCCGTTCTTTCGTTTGCTGAAGCTTGAATAACCCTTAAACTACTCGATTGTTGAGAAACAAGCACATAACATAGAGACTTGTATTACTACCCGATTATACCACGACGCAGCTCCCCAACTTCATAGCATGATGCCAACGTTACAAGTACGTGTACGAACGTCGGACACTGTAGTATGTTCCAATCCGAAATTCTCTTATAATCAATGTAAAATGACTTCAAGTTAAAGGTAATATTATATTAAGATGATGAATTATTCGTATGATATGGAGCATTTCATTCTACCGTTAAATTATGCAAGTCGATGCAGGAGAATCTATCGTTTGAGAATCAGGATTGAAAAAAACCGAAAAATCGCCTTTCGCCATATACGCTCCTGAAATTTGCGTACAACTTGAAATGATCGTAACTACGGGTCAGAGGCACCTACAGACTTCAACCGGACGTCAAATTGTAGGTTTTTACCTCTAATTTTGAATAATGATATGCTTAATACTCCTCAGAGTCAGGTACCATCACCATAATAAATTATTTCGTCTTTTTTCAATTTTTTTTGGTTAAATTTGGTGTTTTTTCGCAATTTTTCGCTCATATTATTTTTCACTCAACGAATAAACGAAATCTGATGATTCCATCTGATTCAGGAGGAAAAAATACATGGAAATATATCTTTGCGACTACCAGATTTGATGATTTTCATAGTTTTTGAGCGTATCGAACATTTTCAGTGATTTTTAACATGTAAATCCCATAAGAAACTTCCGGCGCTTTGCGGCACGGGAAAAAAAGGTTCCGATCGCGGCAGTCTTGCTTTCCGCATAAGTTTTTAGGTACCCAGAACTGATTTTCACCCGGCCCGCTGAGAAAAAACGAAAAAAAAAATATTAAGGTCCACCCTAATGTACATACATATTGACTGTGTTTGTCAATATGTGCTTGTCAATAATCTACGTTAGTCAGTTATTTACATACGATATTGAACTAATGTTCAATAATTCTAATGCGCAATAATTCTTTGAAATCATTACATTTTTACCCACAGCTAACACACTTCCAGTGACTAAATCAATCTCTTATTCTCGGAACGTTATGTTTAGCGATATTTTTTCTGACCATTTTTTCCACTGCCGATGAAAGAGTCCATTTAACTTAACGTAAACAAGTATATAATTTGAGGCATACGTGAAAAAACCTCCTCCGTTTTTTTCTTACAATTTCCTGTTACGTTATGCGTATATTATTGTAAACACTTCCAAAAGCTATTATGATTTATTTATATCGGAAGTGCAATAATAATATACATAAATGAATTCGTGGATTTCATCGACTATCATCACGTCAACTATAAACAGTTCGCAAAGCCTGGGTTTTATACATACATATGTATGTAGTATTTTCCCGAAAAACGAAGTTGTTTAATATTCAAGTGTAATGTTAATACAAATATGTAAACATTATACGCAATATATTAAGGAATTTCGTCATTCAATTATGTCTACGGTTTTCGAGGCTAGTTTTATTCGATTATTTGATATATACCACAATGTTTCGCATTTTGTACTCTATGGTACTGTATTAGTACCAAAATCGTATTATAAAATGCCTTTTTACTAAGAAATGTCACTGCACTACATAGGAACAGTGGCATAGCCACTGGAGGGATATAAAGGGATATATGCCACCCCTCCCAAGAGGTATGAGTGATTAGTAATCAGTCACTCATACCTGTGTACTCATCCTGTGCAGAAAAGTAATCACTGATTACTTTTATGCACAGGATAATATTATCCGAATTTACACATACAGAATCATCAGTAAAAAGAATTAGTAACCATCCAAAAAAACGTCATCAAATCTGGCTATGAACGAGAGAGATAGAAATAGCGTTTATGTCGAAGCTCGAATCGAAACTTTGTTGCTGTCAAACATTTGACAAGTGACTGTCAAAATTGTAAAAAAAATGTGAGACAACCTTGACAAATAAATAAGGTTATACATTTAAAATCAAGAATAGAAATACGTCTTTTTTTGCTTGGCCAACTTTTTTTGGATGGTTCGTTATACAGGGTTTGTCCGGAAAGTAATGTCAGTGAATTTTTTCCCGAGACTGTACGCGCCAGCCCGCGCTTTACGTGCTGGGACTATGGTGGGGGGATCTGGCAACAAGATTCAACAAGCGTCAGTTGGCTACCGGTCGTTGTAGCGGTCGCATCACTCGTTCTTTGACAGTCGTTACAGTGACCCGGTGCAAGAAAAAATGCAACGTTCGCTTGAGCAACGGATGGCGATCAAGTTTTGTGTGAAACTGGAGAAGAGTGCTGCGGAAACCATTCCAATGTTGAAGAAGGCTTCCGGCGTCGATTGTCTTTCGGACAGGCAAATTTTCCGGTGGCACAAGGCCTTCGCAGAAGGTCGGGAAGATGTCAACGACGAGAACCGCGCTGGACGGCCATCAACCTCCAGTTCCGACGACAATGTGAAACGTGTGCGTGACTTGTTGAACACTGACCGTCGTCTAAGTGTCGTCGAAACCTACCAAGAACTTTTGGACACCTGCGAAGACAACCCCGCTTTCCTTGATGACGTCATTACCGGGGAAGAAAGTTGGGTCTTTGAATACGATCCGGAGACGAAGAGGCAAAGTGCGGAATGGCACACGTCGAACTCCCTCACCCCAAGAAGGCCAGGATGTCCAGGTCAAAGATCAAGACAATGCTGATTGTCTTTTTTGATTGCCGGGGATTGGTCCATCATGAGTTCGTTCCGCAGGGGACAACCGTAACCGGAAAGTTTTACGTCGAGGTGCTGAAGCGGCTGAAACGCAGGGTGAATCGCGTCCGCCCAGACAAATCAAAATCCTGGAAGCTTCACCACGACAATGCGCCTTCGCACACCTGCTTCCTCGTGGCCGATTACCTCGTCAAGGCAGGCATCACCGTTGTTCCCCAGCCTCCCTACAGCCCCGATGTGCCTCCTCCCCCCCCCGAACGACAGCATTTTGGGTCGGTGAAAAACATTCAGAAGGCTTGCACCGACGCTTTAAAGGCGATTCCGGAAAACGACTACCGTGCGGCTGTTGATGTGTGGAAGACCCGCTGGAACCGATGTGTGGACGTCGGAGGAATGTATTTTGAAAGTTTCTAGAGATTTGTACACATAGAACCAATAAAAACCATTTTTCAAAGCTCACTGACATTACTTTCCGGACAAACCCTGTAAGTATATCCCCCATAGTTTAGACTAATATAATAATAATTAACTAGTCGAAAATCCGCAAACCGTAAGACCTAAGACACCGACCAGCTGATAGGAAATGTGAGTCAAGTTATGGAAGATGCTCCCAAATCTTCTGTGCGTGTTCCGTCGCACATAACTGGAGTGTTTGCGATACACTGTTTTAAAAAAACACACTTGTTTTCCTACCGTTTAACTCACTACTACTATCAGGTCACTGTTCAACGAACATCTTGGACAATTTTTTTCTCCTATGAAGCAGCTCAGAAATTATGTGAATTCACAGAACATGAGAATGTGCAGTTTCGAGAAACCAAACAATTTTTTGTCGCATCCTCATCTTCGTTTTATTGGTCTTGTTTTGGTCTAATTTTCTTTAATGGAAGTCTGACTGCCAAACCACATAGGGAAGAAATTATTAACTATACATTATACCTTTCGTAAACCAGTTGGATAATGACGAAATTTCTACTAAATTAATTTATACTAAACTAATTTATTTCCTGAAGTATGGTACTAGCGTACACACCTGTGGACCTATGATAATAAAAATATCAATCCTTACAAAATATTTTCCATAATCGTTTGGTCACCCTGAATTCTGAACATAAATTTCTTCCTAGATAACACAGACACAACGCCATGTGATTTCTTTTTGTACCCGTATTTAAGTAAGTTCCTATTAATAACGCTGATCGACTTAAAAAATAAATGAGATTAACACTACTCCACATCTCCTAGAAAATGTTTTCATTTCTATTCTAAAAAGGTGTCAGAAGTGTTTAGGACAACGCGGCGATCCTATTCAACAATTTTGAACCCAGGCAATCAGATTCAAAAGGCAACAACTTAACCAATACACCAAATTGCCTACAGCTGACACTGTCAAAAATTTGTTTATATGTCAAGCATATTGTAATAAATTTGGCTAAGACATACGGTTTATTTCCATAGCCAACTTGAGGTTTTTAATTGAACGCTTGTTACAATGTTAATCATTTTACCTACATAACCTAGCATCTGTGTAGCATTATCAGTTATCAGTGCACCTATTTAAATATTTGTATAGGCAGATGATTCTCATAGTCTTTAGACACATATGTTAATAGAAGAAAAGATTAGGAATTTTGCATATTTTGCAGTTCTTTCTTCAATTTTTACATGTATGTCCTCGACATATTTTGCACCTGTTGTACACTTCAATGATTGTAGGTACTGTTTAGATATAAATTATAGTAGATTATCTTCTTAATAAATCAATCAATTAAATGATTAATCGATCATTCGAATGATCAATTTTATTCGATTCCGATCAATAACACAGGCTTACAAAAAAAAATTTTGGTGCAGCTCTGTTTGTATCTATGGTCGGTAAGGTTATAGTATGAACTATATTGCCCTTAGTTAATGTCAATTTTACAATAACTCCTATAAAATTTATCTTATTATTTTATTATGGCAAGTAAGTTGAGATGTTGTGCTAACGATTCTGATATGTTTTGTTACATTTGTGGTGAATACATATTGAAAGATCAGCGAAAATCGATTACTGACACTGTAATTCGCTTGTATATAAACCAAGATAAAGTGTGGATGCCTCATAGTGTTTGTAAAATGTGCATTGAACATTTGCGGCAATGGGAAAAAGGAACGCGAAAACCTTTTAAGTAGTCCTTTTACATAAAGGCAATAAGCATGCTTCTATTCCACTTGCCCACTCTACATCTGCGAAAGAAGAATATGAGGTAATTTCAGTTATTTTACAGAAAATAAAATATTTTGAACATAATTGGGCGATTTGTGTCGACTTGAAGATGGTTAATTTTTTGTTGGGTCAACAGAGTGGTTATACGAGATACCCTTGTTTTATTTGTTTCTGGGACATTCGAGCCAAATTAAGTCATTGGACACAAAAAAAATTGCCTGTGAGAGATGTTCTTGTTGTTGGTGAAAGAAATGTCATAAATCAGCCTTTGGTTTCCCGAGAAAAAATCATTCTTCCATCTCTGCACATAAAGTTAGGGCGCATGAAGCAATTTGTTAAAGCTCTGGACAGAAATGGTCAATGTTTTAAGTTCGTTTCTCAGAAATTTCCTGGATTGAGTACTAAGAAATTAAAAGCAGGAATTTTTGGACCAGAATGGGCCTGAAATACGTCAATTAATTAAAAGCTCTACAAATGTTGAAGCTTCTGACTAAAATAATGAAGCTTGAATGACTAAAATAGAACGACTTGCGTGGAAATCTTTTGTAGCGGTTGCACAAAAGTTCCTTGGAAACTACAAGGCTGATAACTATAAAGAGTTAGTAGAGGAAATGCTTCTTAACTTCAAAAATTTAGGCTGTAATATGAGCATAAAAGTACACTACCTCCATAATGATATAGATTACTTTCAACATAATTTAGGAGATCTTAGCGAAGATCAAGGAGAACGCTTCCATCAAGATATAAAAACAATGGAGAAAAGGTATCAAGGCAGATGGGACATTCATATGATGGCCGATTATTGCTGGGGACTTATGCGTGATTGTCCAAGACAATTTCACTCAAGAAAATCACTCAAAAGACAATTTCTTGATGTATAATCCCAAAATAAATTGTTATTAACTAGAGCTGATATAAAAATGCGACTGTTTTTTTTTGTATCAGTTCACAAGACATACTTAAAATCAGGTCTAAAATCTTAGGCCCCAAAATATGTGTAGACCAGTGTACTCTATTTCCATTCTAAATTGAAAATAGGTAGAAAAAAAGCAAGGTTGTCAGATATATTTTCTAAAATTGCTAAGCTCACTATACAAGTATACTTCATACTTAGTTAGTTCGTGACGTTCTTAGAAAGCTAGTTTGGAAATATTTAAAAAAAATACATAGATATAAATTTATTAGTTAGCATTAAAATAAAGCGTTTATAATTGCTGGAAAAAAATAATTATAAATTCAAACAACTTTATGTATATTACTATACTTAAGAAAATTTTGAAGAGCCGGCAACGGCGGCTCAGGCGTCTGGCGGCACACAGTAAACCACTGGCGGTAACACCGGTCAACGAGACTATTAGACTACTTTGCATTTAATACATTGCTAATACTTCTTCGGTCCACTGTGCCATAAAATTTTTACGACGTCATTAAAATGATTTACGACTTTAGGCACTCTATTTGTTTAAGACGCCAGTGACGTGTATTTCAGCTAGGTTTATTGACACAGACAATTTTTTGAGATTGTCTGGCTAAATGAGCATTATTTACAGCAAATTATATTACAAATATTAAGAGTTTTGTATGCAGGCTAATTTTAATCTCCTATATTGATTTGAATGAAAAAAAATATTTCACGATTATCGAATTTATAAAAGATATATGCATGGAATCATAAAGTTGCACCGCTTTTTTTGTTCCCCAGGCGTATTTATCATTTTCAATTAAAATTAGAAGGACTTTAATCGATTATATTATCAACCAAATCACCCTACCAACCAAATTTTTTTGATGGTGACCAGATTTGTCCCTCTCAGTTTAAATCCAGGGCTCTAAAACTTGAAAATATAAATTATGCATTGTTTATTAGCTACGTGGATGATAAATTCCCTCACCGTTGTCAAGAATGACGTCGGTATATTATTACCGAAAGGCTATCATTATCATCGGGTTAATCTCAAATTCAAAGAAGTGTCAAAATAAAAAGTACACATGTTTACATACATTATTTTTTCGCGTGTGGCAGGGTCGAAACGTTCATTTATCATGCACGCGAGTCAAAAAAAACTTGGAGATTACTCTCTTTCACTTTTCCAAGATTAATTAATCACCTACTGGTTAAAGCATGAAGTATTTTTTTGTTGCGCATCAACCGTGAATAATCGGTATGGTATTTTTTTGAAACCGAAGTAATAACTTGTAACCAATGTTATCCTTAACCTTCCATGAATTATGTTACTTTGTTGTCCACGGAAAGAATATTTACAAGTATCACACAAGTAAACACAGCCTTTCAGTTCAGTTTCTGTAAATAAACTGGCGGAAACCACATCCTTGTAAGTTCACTCTGTAAGAGATATTTACAGTCAAAGTGGGCCAGAATTTTCTGGGATGTCCAAACACAAAGTTTTAAAAAATTAAATTACTATCCATTTTAAAAGTAAAGTGTAATAAACTATACATTTTTGGAAAGCGTAAGAATTCAGCTTTTGTTTGAAGAAACATGGTGTTTTATTCAAAATAGTGGCGAATTTCAACGTTGAAATTGACTATATTTTGAAAACACCCTGTAGGACAAGTAACAAAGTTTTAACATATCGCGAAAAAACTTTTTGAAATAGTAAATCGACCGGTAAAAACCTCATCCTTGTAAGTTCACTTTGTCAAAAGATATTTACAACCAAAATGGATCAGAATTTCCTGGGACGTCCAAAACACGATGTTTTTAAAAATCAAATTACTAACCCATTTTGAAAGTAAAGTGTAACAAATTATATATTTTTGGAAAGCGGAAGATTGAAAACTTTTTGAAATAGTGAATTGATTGGCGAAAACCGCATCCTTCTAAGTTCGCTTTTCTTTATTTTTTTACATGCCAAATTCTAGTCCCAGGTGATAGGAACACAATACTTTTTGCAGAATAGTGCTGTAGCTACATATTTACAAATAAAATGAGGCGGTCCCTCGCAGTAATTACTTGTACTTTGCATGTCTAAAAAAATACAACCCTCAGACGCACGTTTCCTAGCATTTGGAGTTTATGTACCTCACGATTTACAATTGAAATTAGGTAAGCAAAATAGACATCAAGGTGTTGAAGACCTTGGCTGCTGCAGTTTCCAAGATAAAAGACGAATAAAATTTAAATTGAAACGATGAATCGGTGTTTAACGTTCACTACGTGACCATAAACTCGAATTAACCATTCATCGATTCATTTACCTTCATTCGGATCAATGGTATCGTTCTCCGACCAGCCCCCAACTATTTAAATTATTATTATACGATTCCCATTCAAAATAACTGTTCCTTCTTCTTATTCTATTATCCGGGTTTTCTGTATGAAAATAAAAAGAAACTTACTTAACTTTGTATGCTTAAATAAAGATAAATAACGCAGATAATAAGGATTGTAAAAATAGGTGAATAGTACAGGGTGATTCACCATACATGTCTCCCCCTCTAACTTTATTATTCCTGGACTGATTCGGAAATTCAAAAAACCATTGAGAACCATTTTCTTGATTTAAATAAAACTTGACAAAAACAAAATTAATACTTGACTTGTTTTAAATAAAACACCCTGTATGTCACTGGAAAATCATAATCTTGTTTTTCTGATTTCAGCAATATTCAGGATCTATCTCCTGAAGTTTTGCTGATATTACCAAAAATATTCAGTTTGCAAACTTAGCGCAAAATATTAAATAGGCATTAAAAACAAAGAGATATCGGCCAAGTATCAATTAAAGAGTTGTGAGAAACTGTGTGTGTGAGAAAAGTTAAAGATACATAGGTGAAAATGGATCTATTAAATGCCCTTCTTAAAAGACCTGACCTCACGCCACTTGCTTTTTTATGAGGCTATGTGGAAAATGAGGTTCATACAGAAAAAGTATGTTAATACAGATAAGTTGAGGGATAAATCATGGAAGTAGGTAATAAATAATTATCCATACAAGCGACATATTGGAAAACGTGTTTTAAGAGTTACCTTACGAGTAAATAATTATGGTTGTCACGTTGTTATTGTTCTTTTTTCTATAAAATCTTTTGTTTCTGTTGAAATCTTATTGTTCTCATCGCCTATTGTGGTGATACACGAAGTTGTTCATTTAAAATGTAAAGTATGACGTAAAAAGTCTTAACAATATTTTTTTTACAATTGAAACATGTTAATGTTAAAGTTCTAGATAATACTAATTTTCGTCATTATTATGTTTGGTTGGTATCAATGATAAAAAAAGGTTTATATTATTTCACGCAGTATGCTCCTAAATTTCGACGCAATTCTATCAATCCATTTTAAAATGGCGACCGTTCTAAAGTTAAAATTCGATAAAAAACGAAGAAAAGTTTATTTAAAAAATCACTCACACACGAGAGGTTCTACAGCTATTTGCTCTGCTATTTCTGGAATTGCTAGATTTCTGGATAACTGTTGAACGTGTGTTATGTCATATAGCCGAACAAATAGCTCGAACCTCCTATGTCCGAGTGATTTTTTGAATAAACTTTCCTTCGTTTTTTATCGAATTTTAACTTTTAAATGGCTTGATAAGATCGCGCCGAAATTTAAGAGCATACTGCGTGAAATAAGAGCTTTCTAATGATGTTTCACAAACCATATGTTGTCATGTAAAAAAATATTGATGACGTCATATCATTGACAGGTGTCAATAAAAAAACAAAATGAAGTACGTCAAAATGTCGGCAAATGAAAAGTTTAATTGACGTTTCCGAACGTTTTTCTAAAAACAAAATCCTTTAATTTTTATCAAATTTATGAGCGACTTTACGCCCTCACTGTATACCGTATGTGTACAACAGACATCGGCCGGTTCTGAAAAAAGTGAGATTATTGGCGATCCTATTCTGTCACCTTCGATGCGTATACCGTTGCTTCTTATCTGTTGTCTCACTTTAGTCCAGTAGGCAGGGAGCTAAAATCATCAAAAAGTGTTCTTGAAACATATAGTTTTGACTTCCTTATGTATTTTTTTGCATAGAACACAATGCCCGGGGTCCGTAGAGCTGGAACCATCCGATAATTTTTTAAATTAACAATTTGTGAAAAAAAAACGTCTTTTTTTTTCACATTTTCGCTTACACCTCCGTTCCTTGGCATATTTTATATAGCATATGCATTTAAGAAGTTGTAGCCTATTGAATTTCCAAAATTTTAAGCCCAACCCGAAGTCTCCAAGTGCTATTGTTAACTTGCAGAAATTGAAAGTGTTTTTTTTTACTATTTTTTTACTTCGAAAATAGGGCGACTATGATCATGAAATTTTTTGCAAGCCTTAATTAACAATGACGCCATTTCATTGTTTATTGTACATTGACCGGGTTGGGCTAGAAAAATCATAAATTTTTTCAAGTTTATGAGACTTTTTGAGATTTTGAAAAATATTAATTTGGGTCAGTTTTATAAAGTTTTCTACGCGACTATCTTTTTTGACGCGACGTATAGGATTGTTGTAGCGTTGCCGCTTCGAAATTCTCGGAATTGTGACTATAACATCTTGAAAGTACGCTTCAAGACGCGTATTTAAAAAAAATGGGCGTCAAAATATTATAGTCACAATTCCGAGGTATATGTAAACAATAGGTATACGTCGCGTCAAAAAAAGGTAGCCGCCTAGAAAACGTTATAAAACTAGCCCAAATTAATATTTTTCAAAATCTCAAAAAGTCTCGCAAACTTGAAGAGATTTATGATTTTTCTAGCCCAGCCGGTCAATATCGGTTAATTATTCGAAAAGTGATTAACGGATCGAGCTGAATTTTTTTTGTAACTTCATACTATAAATTGCAGTCCCTTCAATTTCATGATCATAGTCGCCCTACTTTCGAAGTAAAAAAATTGTGAAAAAAAAAAACACTTTTTCAACTTCAGCAATCATTTGCAAGTTTATCAATCGCACTTGGAGACTTCGGGTTGTACTTAAAATTTTGGAAACTCAATAGGCTACAACTTCTTAAATGCATATGCTATATAGAATATGCCAAGGAACGATATAAGTATAATAATTAACAAATTGTTAATTTAAAAAAAGTTGCGGACGGTTTCGGTTTTTAGAAAACCGTCAAAACTAGCTTATTTTATGTTTCAAGAACACATAAAAGTTCGCCTACTGGCCTATTTGTCCTTTTTTATAACTGGTCGAGTTCGAATTAATTTTCGAACAACAGCACTAAACTTTCAAAATAAATTTTATCTGGTTATAACAATTCATCTGGCAACAATTAATCTAGAAATAAAGTCCACATAGACAAAGAAATTTTAAAATTGAAAATTTAAATTTTCGACGCACTCGTACATTCCGCTTGACAGTTGTAGTCTATGTACTGGATTTTTTGATGCAACTAAATAGACGACTTCCAATCAATGATCCATTTTTTTATTTACAACTTTTGATCTAAAGTGTTTAGAGTTTAATAAAAGGTTTTATTTAATAAAAGTCAGGTACATGTAGAAAAATTGTATACCTTGTTTTTGTTGACAGTTTTGTGAGTTGTTTTTGTTGAGTTTGTAAGCGTTTACATATGGCTTCATCTCATCTTATCATAAGTCATCAACATATCATAAACATCTTGATGTTACACACTTCAATACTTACTTAAGAATTGTCAAGAACAAACGCTTTGAAACATCAAATACACTCGAACCCCTCTTAATTCACCAAAACAAAAAGAAATATTTAGAGATATACCACAGCACTTGTTATAACGAAAAATGAGCCAACTGAACAAAAAAATAAACGTAAGTATATCCAGTCGTGCGTGACAAAGTTCAATTTTCCACTTGAATGAATATTTTAAAGGTTAAATATTTTAAAAGACACCTAACCTATTTTAAAGGTTAGGTGTCCATATTTAATGTATTACACAATCATTTTTTTCAATAAAAATTGTATTCATGCGAGAATCCAATTTCCAAACGTAGTTCTAAAACTTTTACTGGCGGCGACTTTACCGGGACGGATTCGCGACATAATAGGGGGAAACGTGGTGAAATAAGAGAGGATGTGAATTAAGCGAAGGTTAATTAAGAGGGGTTCGAGTGTACTTGGAAATATTAATACAAAATAAGTCTGATTTTAATGCACTGACATTAGGTGGCTTTAAAATCAAAACGTTGGTGACTGTCAGCAATACATATGAATACTGCCTGAATAATACTTTATTGTTATTACATCTGAATATTGCCTGATTAATAGCAACACTGTCTGAAACATCTGTCGGTTTTAACACATACTCAAAATTGATTTATTTCCATTTATCCAAATACATTTCCTTAAGTATGCAAATTGCTCATAGACCAGTTTGAAAATTGCATTCGCTTCAAGATTGTATTGCAGGTTCCGTAGGATACATTTACTTGCTGGCTTAAACGTCGAATAGGGAGGGGTTTTGGGGCCGTTCATTAACAATTTGCCTCAGTTCATCCACTTTTTGCACAGTGCAAACTTTAGGTCTCCCACTGCCATCCTTTTATTTACATTTCCTATTCTCTAAACAAAGCCATACATCTATTCAGATATTGACGAAACTTGTCGATATCCATAACTTCATAAATATGTGTGGAAATTCTGTTCTGAAAATCCTGAATGTGTTGAATAAACCCATTGGTCATCAACCCTTCTACCATTTCTAAAGTAATTGTCGATCATAAAAACTTTTTGTTCTGCCGTGATTACCGTATTTAATTTTTTTACTTATTAAAACTTTAGAACTTGACAGTTCTAAGAGTAATTATTCAAGACATGCAGGATCGATTCCACGGCATATTCTGAGGGCTTTTTTTCGTTCTACGACATTTAAATATAATGTTTCTCATTGTTTGAAGCATGATTCAAAAGCACTTTTTACTTTCACTGACTAAATGACGACCAAAAAATGTAAACAAGAAGATCTGCTTCTGGGTTAGTGACTTGTCTTTCCTTTTGTCCTTAACTCAAAAATAAAAATCTCAACACATGTGGTTTGATTATGTTAAAATTATTGATTATGTTGCATGTATAGGTTATGCAACAACAGAGCAATTTCTGATCAACCTTCTCTGTTCCGTTCAGCACTCAGAGTTAAAAATAAAGCAAATATGTATTGTGTAAGCATATTTGGATCCAGACAACTATCAGTCTGACGGGCTATCATAGTGATGTGGGAGGGCACGTAATAAAAAAATTGCTTAGCCAAAAAGGGGGGACAAATCTGTAATTAGATAGGCAAATCACGAACTAAGAACAACTGTATAGGAGTGCTTATATTCGATACGTACGACGGTCTAGACCGGACTAGCTCAATTTACAGCGAAGAAGTGGTAGGTTATTGTTCATGTAACTGAAATGAATTGACAAAACAATTCTCAGCCAGCTCAACATCTTTCCAGAGTACAATTTTGAGTATAAATCAGCGAGTATAAATTAATATTTCAAAAGGAGGGAAATCCAAAGTGAACTATAACAGAATTTTCATATTTTAGATGACCCCCGTTTGAGAGAGGGAGTTTCATGAATAAAATAAACGCATTGGCTTGAAATAGAAAGTAAAAGCAAAAGCAAATGCTATGAAGCAAAAATGTGGTAGCAAAATATTTGCTTTGTTTTGTATGAATAATGATTTACTTTTGTTCCAGAGCAATTGCTTCGTTCTCTGAAACATATACGAGGTGCGTAAATTAAGTAATGAGACTGATTTTAACGGAGACAGTATTGTCTCCGTCAAAATAACTTCCTTGGGAAAGCACACAACGCTGGAGATGGTTTTTCCATTCCTCGCAGCAGTGCTGGAACTCATATCTTGGGAAGAGAAAAAAAGTCACAAGAACTCAAGTCAGGCGAATGAGGTCGAGGAGCCACAGGCATATTTTTATTGGCTCAAAACTCATTTACTGAAATGGCCGTGTGACAAGGCGCATTGTCGTGATGCAACATCCAGTTGTTCTTGATGTTTGGTCTCACACGCATGACCCTTTTTCGAACTTTTTCAAGAACTGTAAAAGTGTTGATTTACTGTTTGGCCTGGAGGCACAAACTCTTTGTGGACAATTCCCTGGCGATCAAAAATGCAAATCAGCATGCATTTTTGCTCATTCTTGCTTTTTTTCTTGTGTTGGAGAGCTTGAAGTGTGCCATTCTATGCTTTGGCGCTTGGTTTCCGGGCCGTACTCAAACACCCAAGTCTCATCACCAGTAATGACACGTTCCATAAAACGGAGAACATTTTCAATCGATTCTAAAAAGTCAAAACGCCTTTCTCTCGTGATGTCCTTTTATTCCTGCGAAAGGTTCTTTTGAACCATTTTTGCGCAGATTTTTCTGATCCTCAATTCGTTAGTCAAAATCTGATGAACAGTGTTATTCAAATTTAACTCTTACGGCATGGAGAAAAGTCTCTGGAAGTACCATCGCGAACTGTTCCTGACATGCCGGCCTCATCGCTGAAACATAATTCACGGAAGAACATGAACTTCCTCTTGCGCGACTGCAAGTGGAAGGAAGAGATCTGACCCAATGGGCTCAGTCGAATAAAATCTCTGACTTTGACGATACCGATTTGCGGCAGTACGAACCAATTGATGAAAATCTAGAAGTGGCTGAATACCCTGACGATTGTTCAGTCAATACTGACAATTGTTCGAGTGTTATACTAAGTTGCACCCCTGAGAAGTTATAGGCCTTCAAAGTGGGGTTTTAAATTTCTAAAAAAAATCAATATCTCAGTTATACTTGAACTTAGAAAAACCAAATTTATAAATAAATAGAGTTCAATTGAAGCATTTTAAAGAGTTGATTAGGGATGATGCACCATTAAAATGTGACAGAATTTTTTAACCCGCTGGCGCACTTAAAAAATATTTTAAGTGCGCCATTCATTTTACATTATGAGGAATTTAATTCTAAAACTTTTCTTACTCTTTTTTATTTTTCAAAAAACTTTGTCGTTTTCAAGAAAAACGCGAATAACTAAAAACACCTATTTCAGCAGTTATTTAAAATCATCGAAAATTCAAAAAGTTGGCTATGAAATTAGACGTCAAACTTGACAATCAGGAAAAAAGTTACTTAATTTTAGTTAATTGTTTGCTGAGTGTTTTGAAAATGGCCGGAAAGTTTTCATTTGGCGAACAAGTTGACATGCTATTAGTGTCAGGTTTCTGTGAAGCAAACTGCAGAAGAAGTGTTGAAGAACATCGGAAAAGATTTTCTAATTGTATGATCCCCATAGAGAAACATTTTCCAATGTTGAAAGACGGGCTCGAGAAACAGGCAGGTTTTTCAGTAGCACTCGAGAACGTTCTATTGCAATCAAGGCGCAAGACGAAGAACTGATTTTGAACACAATTTGAAGATGAACCACATATCAATACTAGAAATTTATCTCGAACTGGTATATCGCAAACTTCTGTGCACTGAGTTATCAGACGTAATCTACTACACCTATATCATATTCAAAAAGTGCAAATTGTTACCGGAAGATTTGGTTAAACGAGTCTGACTTTCTGTCAGATTATTTTACATCATTTACAAAATTTACAAATTCACACATCATTTACATCATTTTCAAAAGAAAATTCTCTTTACTGATGAAGCTTGTTTCACTCGCAGAGGTATTACAAATCTACATAACTACCATGAGTATTCCGATGTAAACCCTCATTCAGTAACGCCTCGACATTTCCAACGCGAGTTTAAAATAAATGTTTGGATTGGTGTTATTGATCGGTATTTAATTGCTCCAGTTATTTTATCGAATCGACTAAATAGTGAAACTTATTTAAAATTCCTCCAAAATACTTTCCCGGATTTACTTGACGAGGTGCAACTACAACTCAGACTGGAACATTGGTTTATGCATGATGGAGCACCGCCTCATTTTAGTATGTTAGAAACTTTTTAAACCACCAGTATCCAAATAAATGGATTGGACGAGGAAATAATTGCCTACAAGTTTGGCCTCCACGATCACTAGACCTCAACAAATGTGACTTATTTTTTTGGGGGACGTTAAAAGAATTTGTGTATTCTTCGCCAGTTGCGTCCCGAGCAGAATTGTGGAATCGCATTATAGATAAATGTAATGTCATTAGAAACAATCAGCGGTTATTGGAAAGAGTAGACTTCAATTTTCAACGAAGAATAAATGTATGCCTAAGAGAAAACGGTGATCATTTTGAACAATTTCTATAACTTATCAGTGCAAACCTGTTATTTCTGTTGTTTTTATTTGTTTTTCTATTAAATTATTCTTATTCCAACTTGTTGGTTGATTGTCAAGTTTGACGTCTAATTTCATAGCCGACTTTTGAATTTTCGATGATTTTAAATAACACTGCAGAAATAGGTGTTTTTAGTTATTCGAGTTTTTCTTGAAAACGACAAAGTTTTTTGAAAAATAAAAAGAGTAAGAAAAGTTTTAGAATTAAATTCCTCATAGTGTAAAATGAAAATTTTTTTAAGTCCGCCAACGGGTTAAAAAATTCTGTCACATTTTAATGGTGCATCATCCCTAATCAACCCTTTAAAATGCTTCAATTTAACTCTACTTACTGTCGATTAATGCCCTTGGTGCACTCACAACATCTACCAAATTTGGTTTTTCTAAGTTCAAGTACAACTGAGATATTGATTTTTTTCGAAATTAAAAACCCCACTTTGAAGGCCTATAACTTCTCAGGGGTGCAACTTGGTATAAAGGTAAGTTGCGTTAAATCACCATATTTTAGGTTCCCCTACATGCCCCTGCTCTGTGTCGGTTCTTATGCGAAACACCCTGTATATGACGATTGTTCAGTCAGTAATGAATCCACCAAAAGATGAACATAGTAATGAAGAGGAACCAGAAGAGGAAGTTGAAATTCCTACAACGAAAGAAGCCATGATTGCCTTGAAAACTGTAATGTCATATGTTGAATGCAAATATCCCGAAAAAGAACAGTTTTTAAATGCTGCGGATCAACTGGAACAAGACATTAATAAAGAAGTTTTATCCAGTAGAAGCAAGCAGAAAAAAATTACAGAATTTTTTCAATAATGATAAAAAATTAGGACATATTATGTACCTACGTATGTTTCATTTTTATTGTATGTATGTATTTTTATACATATTTGAAAAATATAAGTATGGTATGACAATAATGCTTTTAAATTCATACATACATATATGTATACGTATATACAGACTGTCTCGTAAAAAACGGCCAAAGCTATAACTCTGTGAATATTTTAAATAAATTTTTGAAAATCTGGAAATTTATATTTGCCTAAGGGGCGCTCTTTTTAGCATATAAAACATGGCGGTACTACTTCCGGTATTCCCGGAAGTGACCTAATTGTCATTTTTTTAAATGACACCCTGTATATTTTTTTCGATATTTCCACTAAGTGTAAAATTTCCTTTCCGTTGATGTATCACAAGTCGATATTTCCCCCTCAACAAACCCCTAAAAATTTAATTCTTCCTGGGGTAAGATATATTGCAATTAAATTATCGAATGTGCCGTGGAAAGTAAATAAATGGATTGTAATAATATTAACAAACAATACAAAAATATAAAAACCACCTGCCTATAAATATTGTTCAAATTGACGACCACCTTGCTCAATACACACTTGGCATCTCCTTCTTACTGCATTCGCCCCATTCAGAATAATATGGGGTATTTGCCGACAAGCATTGATAATTCTCTGCCTTAAAATTTCCACATTTTCCGGTTGTGATAAATAAACAATATCTTGAAGATAACCCCATAACCTAAAGTCCAGTGGGGAAAGGTCTGGCGAACGTGCGGGCCATCGAATTGGTCCAGATGTTCCTATCCACTTTCTGCCAAATTTGTCATTTAAATAATTAATATTTAATCTAGAATTATGGGCAGGAGCCCCATCTTGTTGAAAATAGATTGTGTTAAGCGTTGCAAGGGGTAATTCATCAAGAAAATTTTCAATTTCGTTGGTCAACAGTTGATAGTACTTTTCACGATTTAGCACACCATCTATGTCAAAATAAAAATGGTCCAATCAACATATCCCCCAAAACACCACACCACACGTTTACACTAAATCTTCTTTGAACATTACGTTCAACAATAATTCGAGGATTTTCCTGGCTCCAATATCGATGAATATTCCTATTAAAAATGCCACTGCTGCTAAAAGTACATTCATCTGTCCAAATAATTTTTCTCGGAAAAAGTGGATCTTGTTCCACCATATTTAAAAAAAAACTGACAAAATCGTATGCTTCTCACTTGGTCATTATCTTCTAGTGCATGAACTTTTTGCGGTATGTATGGCTTGTATTTATGCTTTTTAAGTATATCATTAACAGTTCGTTTTGATGAACCAATGTTGCTGGCTATTTCTCTAGTCGAAGTCCTGGGATTTTCTTGCACAGTAAGAAGAACATTTAATTCCTCCTCTTCTTGAAATTGACGTACTGTCTTAGGTGGTTTTTTGAAAGCACCATAGGCTCTCAAATTGGTTTCCAGTCTTGCAAATTTTTGGTGTTGTGAAATTTCTCTATTCGGAAACCTTTCTCTATAAAGCCACACCGCTTGCCTACTGCTTTTATTGCATTCAAAATACACTTGTAACATATCAGTTAGATGATTATAATTCATTTTTAGCTTTGTGAATTCTGATAAATCACTATTCAATGCGGATGCGACAACCGACAAGACTATCAGAGAAACTGTAAAAATTATATTAAATGTCATTTTGTTGACAACTGTGTTTGTTTTTGTGTTTCATGGCACATTCGATAATTTAATTGCAACATATCTTACCCCAGGAAGAATTAAATTTTTGGGGGTTTGTTCGACTTGTGATACATCATCGGAAAGTGATGTTTTTTATGAGACAGTCTGATAGATTTAAAAATATATGTACCCAACGTATTAGATCTTGTATTAGTGGCCACAACGCGCGTTTTTTTATAGCGAGGTACCGCCTATAACGAGCAAATTTCGCGGTCCCGTGGATGCTCGCTATATCCGAGTTCTACTGTATATCTCATTGCATTGCCTTATACACCGACGATTAATTACATAAAAAAATAGAATCGTATGGATCCGTATCATTTTAAAAAGTTGCACCTTCATTATTTAGTTGCCAACACGTTAATTTCTTAAATAATTGTAAATATTATTTACTTGAAGTATACTAAACAAAATACTATTTTAATCGTTATGAAATTGTTAGCACTACCTAACACAATGAAAATCTACAATGAGAAATATTGAAAATTTCGGTGACATATGCACAAATGCAACACAAACAGGTAAAACATGTCGGATGAAAACAATTTCAAGGATTCTGTGCCCAAAGTAACCGTGTAGCAGAACCAAAGTCGGTGAAGTAAAATGCTTCACCTCAAAAGATTGGGGAAGAAGTACGCGTAAAATGAATATATCATTGTAGACAGTGAAGTCGAAAAGTTTGGAACTGGATATCTCTTTTAGGGAATTTTTTTTAGAAAAAATACTTGGACAGGTCGATTTTGTTTTTTGTCATTTCCAGATCGTATTTTGTTTCCAAGGTATGACGTCATCGGTATTTTTGTAAACGACAACCCTAATGTTTTCAACGGATTCAGAAAGAGCATATGAGAATATGTCAAATTTATTAGACTCGAAAACAAAATATGATCTGGAGATCGTATCTATTGAAAAATATATCCTTCTGAAAACGTTAAAAATTCGCTAAAACGTATACAGGGTGTCTACTTTCATTTATTTACAAATTCATATAATCCTCATTTTTAATAACAGAGCCTCGCAAAAAAAGAGGTCATGATTTGGGGGACTAACTACAGTTTTCCTATGTATTTTTCGTGCTGAATCCGATTTCGGGATCCACAAAATCCGTACACCCATTAAATTTTTGTGAAGGAGCGAAATAATCCCTCCAAGAGGGGTAAACTGACGAATGTCTGTCTGTATCTTAGGAGGTAAGAGTAAATGGACATGTATTATCAAGAAAGGGCAGGTTAAATACTTCCCCAAAGGGGTGGCTACCCTTCCGGAGGGGTTGATACCCTGCTATCCCCTTTTCGATATATAACTGCGTTATGATAGTTGCTAGCTTGCATGCTAGCGATTTTAACCTTTAGAGGGCCGGAAAACCAATATTTTGGCGCACCAGAAAATTTTCAATTTTTTTTTATAGGTTAAAATATTAATTTTTCCAATATTATTACTTTTTTTAATACAATTAAAGGTAAATTTTCCCCTCCCCACCCCTTTTTACGTACCCCATATCGCTTAAATTTGTAATTTCTACCTTATAAAAGCGGTACATTGTTTTGTTTGCATGAGCCTATAATTACAAACAAATATATTTTATAGAAGGTTTTTGATATTACTATTTAATATAATTCAATGTAAATTCCCCTCACCCCCCTTTTTACCCCACTCATACTCATTATGATTTTATATTATATTTTTTTGAAAAAATACATTGCTTTATTTGCATGTGGCTGTAATTATAAATAAATTTATTTTCATGGCGGTGATTTCGATAAAAAATTTAGATAACTGCTCAGAAATATTCATGAATCATTTTTTCGTATTAGATACTGTAAATTTTTCAATACTTCAAATGTATAAATAAATGAACATCTAAACGTAAATTTAGTATATTTGATTTCAACATTTCGAAACTTTCGGATTTGAGAAACTTTATACTGTAAATACAGCACTTTGTCGTTCTGTATTATTTTCACAATTTTTCGATTGAGCGTAGTAAGAGAAATTTTGATACACCCTGTATCTAAATAACGCCGAAAATGTACAGGGAAGATAACAAAGAAAAACAATTTTTTTAGAATTTTTGGAGGGGCGTAACTTGTATCTAAATAACACCGAAAAAATTTAAAAGGTGATTCTCCGATGAAAATTAAAGGGGGGTTTTTGGTATAAAATTTTTTGAAAACACCCTTCCCTGAAAAGTTACGCCCCTCAAGAAATTCTAAAAAAATTGTTTTTTCTTTGTTATCTTCCCTGTACATTAAGCTAAATAAACGAAACTTGGTGAACAGTATCTGTTAATAAAACCACTTTCTATAAATTTTTTCACCCCTGTAATATTTTTCTAAGAGGTTCAAATAATCAACCCCTAAGATGTTTTTTCTTATAACTTTCTTTTTCGACAAAACTTTTTACATTTAAAAAGTATATGTAAAAAGTCCCATTCATTTACTAACTTTTCAGGGAAGGGTGTTTTCAAAAAATTTTATACCAAAAAACCCCCCTTAATTTTCATCGGAGAATCACCTCTTAAATTTTTTCGGTGTTATTTAGATACCACCCTGTATACAAACAGGTCACTAATTTTACATTATAAAGGAATATATATGAAGACCTGGAGGCATTAGACCCCAAACGGCATTTAAGGGTTAATTTGTTCCAAACTTTACCTCACCTCACCTCACCTCACCTCACCTCACCTCACTGTATGTGAGCAAGATCACGTCAAGTGGACCCCACATTTTCCACTTGATCATAAAAATTAAGTCCATATATTTTTTTCATAAGTAGTTGCTATGAAAAATTGATCCCCCAAACGATTTTGAAAAATTTTAATTTTAACAACAATTTTTTTTACAATGAAAATTTTAGGTACTTTTAATTAAAAATTAGATTTTAAATCAACCGTTAAAGAAAAATTTATGAAATTTTCAGGATTTACTGTCAAATATATATATATTTTAAGAAAACATTAATAACTAAAAATTATTTGTTTATTATCATATTGTTAATTAACTTTTAACTTAACAAATGAAAATTTCATTGATTTCTCGGTCAAAATTTTTCAAAAGTTTTTTTTTATCAGTCACATGCGTTATTTATCTAAGTTTAAGATTCCGGAAGAAAATTTCACTGCTCGCGATTAGTTTAAACAATATGAATTTATTCATCACAGCGCGCCGGGCGCCAAGCGCTGTCAGAACAGCGCGCGGCCGAGCGTCAGACTACATTGCAGCTTCGGTTAATTATAATTACAAATAACAATTAAAAATATAATTATCAAACGAATTTTATTATTATTATTATTATTATTATTGACAACGATTTGAACGAGCAATTACAATAAAGAATACTCGTCAATTCCACTATTTTAAACCGTTGGATGATGTATTATTGGAATGTAAACTTGTATCGGACGATGAGAAAGTTTTTACTAACAGAGTTTTTAAAAAAAATGAAATAAAGATTACGAGAAGTTCATAAATTTTAATATTTAATTACTAGTTAGTTTTTTCTGTTTTTGTTTAATAATAGAGTTTATTTATTGTATTAATCATAATAATAATAATAATAATAAAAATTCGTTTGATAATTATATTTTTAATTGTTATTTGTAATTATAATTAACCGAAGCTGCAATGTAGTCTGACGCTCGGCCGCGCGCTGTTCTGACAGCGCTTGGCGCCCGGCGCGCTGTGATGAATAAATTCATATTGTTTAAACTAATCGCGAGCAGTGAAATTTTCTTCCGGAATCTTAAACTTAGATAAATAACGCATGTGACTGATAAAAAAAACTTCTGAAAAATTTTGACCGAGAAATCAATGAAATTTTCATTTGTTAAGTTAAAAGTTAATTAACAATATGATAATAAACAAATAATTTTTAGTTATTAATGTTTTCTTAAAATATATATATTTGACAGTAAATCCTGAAAATTTCATTAATTTTTCTTTAACGGTTGATTTAAAATCTAATTTTTAATTAAAAGTACCTAAAATTTTCATTGTAAAAAAAATTGTTGTTAAAATTAAAATTTTTCAAAATCGTTTGGGGGATCAATTTTTCATAGCAACTACTTATGAAAAAAATATATGGACTTAATTTTTATGATCAAGTGGAAAATGGGGGGTCCACTTGACGTGATCTTGCTCATATTCTATGTATGGCTTCTACATTTAAGCTCCATGCGCCTTTAGAAACACCGTTTTAATAACAAGTAGCCGGCAAAACTACCGACGTCCGGTCCTGAGCGATTTTCACAGGATGAGGCGTCCCCCAAGACATCCTTATTCCTTGCGAAATTCTAGCAACTCAAGGTTAAAGCCATTCAGTGCATGCTTTTCGACACGTTGAATTTAAATTTAAAATGTAAGACACATTGTAGCCCGCCAGTTACGTAAGTGGAGCTGGATTCTGAATCGACAAAAGGCGCAAGGCGCGTATGATTATTCGCACGTACCCACGGCACAAGCTGCAGAAAGTTACGTTACATAAAGGCGCTTCGGGGCGATGGAGGTGACCCGAGCCTCGGAGAGGGGACTGAGACAGCGTTACCAACTCTACCTACTTTTCGGTAGATCTACCAACTTTTAGTGTCTTGCTCAAATCTACTACCTTGCACCAAAAATCTACCTACTTTTTGAATTTTTCGAAAATTTCAATCATATCTCCATAAAAATGATAATAATGATTTATATTTTTTTATTGCACCAACCTTTCTATGTATTTTTTACCCATTGATGTATTTAGTGAATGTAATGGATAATAGATGGCGTTCCAGGTTATTGTGCAACTATCAAAATATTCATATATCTATGATATATGAAAATATTTCATTTACTTTTTACATCATGGCGGCGTTTGATGTTACCCATTGTCGATTCTAGTAAGCGATAAATTATAGGGATATTTAGTAACTTTTTAATAAAAGTAACAGTTAATAAAATTGGATAATTTATTTAAAAATAAATTCTACACTTTATTGCACAATAAATTGGTATGTGTAAAAAAGTCTATAACATTATTAAAATAAGTGAAAATGATGAAAATTCTCCACCTCAGAAATTAAAGAAGCATTGGGATCAAAAATATTCCGCGCTGTGGGAAAAGGATAAAAACTACGCAGGGTCGATAACAGCAAGTCATAAAGGAAATACATATTTTCGCTGCAATGCATGCACTCTGAAAACATTTACGCCCGAAGTCTGTTTTTCCTCCATATTCAGCAATTTCATTGTACGAATATTTGAATTTATTATTTTAATTGTTTTTGTCTCTAATTTATTCATCCTAATTCTTATTTCTTATAATTAGTAGTAATAGTAACACTTCTTTAAAATAAAAGTCGAAACATCGAAAAATACGTCTTGATAGGTCATACCAAACCTTGAGTTAATATTAATATATGTAAATATTTATATTCAATATACAAGCTCACTTAAGTACAAGCTCAATTTGTATAATATCCACGATTCTTTATCAACTCTGGTCCGCTATAACGTTATAATGGTACAGTTCTTTTTTTTAAAGCTACGGTTCTGGGTTCGAACTTATTTAATAGGTACTTTTAAACATCTAATGAGTTCCATCCTTCTATTTTAAAATTGATTTTATTTCATTTTATCAAAGTTTAATTAAAACTACTTTTATTATTATACTATTTTATAATTATTATATTATGATATGATGGACCTATGATTCGTTCTTCAATTTTTGACATTTCTATTCTTATTTTGAATACTGACGATCTGTAATTTTGCTTTATCATTAGTTCATTTATGAAAATAGTTAAAATATGTCTTATCCAATCGAAAAATAAATTCAGAACACCAGATTTTTACTCGAGGATCTCTAAAATACTTGAAAAATAAAGGTAGTAGATCTACCAACTTTTCATAGTAGGATTTGTTGGAAACTACCAACTTTTAAAATCCAATCTCCTACCTTGACACATTTTGAGTTGGCAACGCTGGACTGAGATCTGCATGCGAGTACAGTCATCCATCACATTAGCATCCCAGGCCACGTGTTTAAAACCATTACAAAGTGTCTCACTTAACACTGCAACATTCCTGTAACTTTCTTGGTTTTTATCCCATTCAGACCAAAGTAGTGTTCAAAAACAGAGGTCTCGTCCAATGTACCGGGTAAGTATTATGAATGTTAACCCCCTTTTTATTTTTGTTACTTCTGGCCGATTTGGTTCGTTTAAAAAAGTGGGTCCGAACGATTTTTAACGTGGTTTTCGAATCTGTAAACGGTTTTTGAAATTTTTGTAAAGTATACGAGGTGTGACACTAAGTATGATATTTTTTAAATGGAACACCCTGTATATTCGTCCATATTTCGATTTATGGTTCTGTTCTGAATACAAATATATATAATTATAGCATATTTGGATAAGGAGTTTTTGAGTTATGATGAAATATGTAAAACAATAAATCTACATATTATCATATACACGGTGGAGACTTTAACTGGAATATATTCGCTAGCGGGGTGGTGAATGATTTTTCAAAAAATTCCCGAGACACTTCAACTTTTAAATGTATTTACCTACATTTTGCAAGTAATATGAAAAATATAGCCCTTCAGGGGTGGCTGGAACCACCCTCGACATGATTTTTTCAAATGCAACCCTATGGCTTATGACCCCTCATTGTAAAGCTGGTGGAAAGAGGAATCCAACACACTGATCAAATTTTAATTTTTAGTATGTTTGTAGGGTTGCATACAATTAAAACAATTTAAAAATTAAATTTATTTTCAACGTAATAATTGTTCAAAATGTGCACTATTCACTTGTTGGCAGCATCCCAGTCTGTGGTAGGTTTCGTCCCTTACATTATGCAACATTTGCGGTGTTATTTTTCCGATTTCCTCTCTTATCCTTTCCTGCAGATCTGCTATGTTGTTGGGTTTCTGAATGTAAACCCTACTTTTAAGATGTCCCCACAAAAAGAAATCCAGTGGTGTAAGATCTGGAGATCTTGCTGGCCCCTCAATATTACCTCGCCTCCCAATCCACCTACCGGGAAAAATTCTGTCCAGATACTGACGAACAATGGCAGCATGGTGTGGTGGGGCCCCATCTTGCTGAAACCATATCCTCTCGTCGGTCAAGTTAGGGTTTAAGGAGTTTGGAAATAAATGACATAGCACTGGCATTAGTTCGTGCTGGAGTAAACGCAAGTATCTTGCTCCATTAAGAGTGTCATCAAAGAAAAATGGTCCTACAATTATATCTTGTATTATTCCGGCCCACACATTAGTTTTCTGTGAGCGCTGAGTATGAAGGTCCCTCATCCAATGGGGGTTCTCTTCAGCCCAGTAACGACAATTTTGGCGATTTACGTGCCCATTTAATGTAAAAGTAGCCTCGTCAGAGAAAACTATCCACTCTAAAGATAACTGGTTTTGATCAATACAAGTCATCAATAAATCGCAAAATTCCAACCGTCGATCTGGATCATCTTCAAGTAGCTCTTGAACAGCTTGCATTTTATATGGGCGTTTTTTCTCATATTTAAGTATTTTCAAAACTGTTTTGTGATTAAGATTACTATCACGGGCCAGTTGACGGGCTGGAGTGATTGGATTTTCTTCTAGAGCAAGCAACAAATTCAACTTCGTGTCGTCATCAACAACAGCCTGCCTCTTACTCGGTACTTTCCTGACATGATCCATCTCTCGATATTGTGCCTCAATTTTACTAATGGTACCTTGATTTAGTGGTGGCAAGTCAGGATGCGTTTCTCGAAACAAGCGAACAACTTCGCATTGAGTTCGCGCCCTATCACCATATCCAATCATCATCAAAATTTCGATTTTTAGTGATTCAGTTAAATAAGACATTTTCACCAATTTGAAATAACACTTCGTTTCAAACTCTGAATACAGCATACAAACTAAATTACTCTTTGCGGACGTGTAAAAACACTAGCAAAAAATAACAAATATCAGTTTTGGCAAAAAATTGCTTGGAATTTTTTGTGGGCACATATGAAAAGTAAGGTTTACATTCCAAAACTAAACAACACACATTTTGAGTACGAAATTGTTGCGTTAAAAATAAATTAAACTATAAAATTACGTTTTAATTGTATGCAACCCTACAGACATACTAAAAATTAAAATTTGATCAGTGCGTTGGATTCCTCTTTCCACCAGCTTTACAATGAGGGGTCACAAGCCATAAAAATCATGTCGAGGGTGGTTTCAGCCACCCCCGAAAGGCTATATTTTTCACATTACTTGCAAAATGTAGGTAAATACATTTAAAAGTTGACGTGTCTCGGGAATTTTTTGAAAAACCATTTACCACCCCGCTAGCGAATATATTCCAGTTAAAGTCTCCACCGTGTATTATAAGTTGCCTACGAAAGCAAATTTTAATTTTGTATATACGTCAAAGTGGTTAAAAATTATTTCCAATGTCTAAAATTGTTTATTCGTAAAATATTTGTCAATTTGTTAATTATAGCGGTTATCAAGATATATATTATTTTTGTTATTTAACAAATGTCAATACAAAATATAAAACAAAAGCAGACACAGAAGGATACAAATAAAACAGAAATATCAAACGTACAAACATTAGAAAATAATTGTATCTTCAACATAACTTCCATTATTTTCTATGCATTTACTCATACTTCCTGTCGTATGAGCTGTTCTAATTACACAGTGTCCCCCGATAGTTCTTCGCTATAAATATTGTTCTTGAGAATACCCCAAAGGAAAAAATCTAGTGGATTTCAATCGGGGCTTTTTGCTGGCCAATGGATGGGACCATTTTTTCCAATAAACAGGTTATATTTTTGGTTTAAGTAGTTCGTCGCAGGCCTAACGTTATGTGGGGGAGCTCCGTCTTGCTGCCAGATTGTTCTTAAATTTAAAACAACTGGCAAGTTATCCAAATATTCTTCAACTTGTTCTTGTAGTAAGTTAAGGTAAACTTCACCTGTGAGAGTATTTAAAAAAAATGGACCAATTATGCGTAAAATAGGGTAATACGGTTTAGATTTGTCATTTTACATATTTCGTCATAACTCAGAAAATCCTTATCCAAATGTGATATAATTATATATATTTGTATTCAGAAAAGAACCATAAACTGAAATATGTACGAATATACAGGGTGTTCCATTTAAAAAAAATCATATTTTTTGTCACACCTCGTATATTTTTTAAAAATTTCAAAAACCGTTAACAGATTCGGAAACTACGTTGAAAATCGTTCGAACCCACTTGAAAGAACCAAATCGGCCAGAAATAACAGTAATAAAAGGGGGTTAACATTTATAATACTTACCCTTGTTGCGGAATCCGCCTAATCGTACCGCCTGAGGCTAGCCGCCGGGCTATGAGTACGCCGCCTGAGATTAGCCGGAGGGCTATGATTTCGCCGCCGGTAAACAAGGGTGACTCACAGACGGCCGATGCCGGCGGAAGGCGCCGGGAGCTTCTATACTGATCTGGGTTCATCCAGCCTTTACTCGAAGCCATCCAGGATGCATATAAGTAGCCGCCGTTTCGACGCGGGAGACAGTCTCTATTTGAATTACTGAACGTCGCTGTTTTCGTGCAGCGCTCTAATCTAAATTGTAATTACGTAGTGATAATTAATAAATTAGTGTAGTTACGTAGTGCTTAGTTCGTATTTGTATTTATTAAATAAATAGTGTTAGTTTAAAGTGCGAGTTTAATTTTTCACACCTCACGAACCCGAAATAAACAAAAACGTTACATTGGCGTCAGGTGTGGGTGTGAAAAAAAAGAACTGAACAAAAAAACATTTAAATAAATAAATTCGCGATAAATAAATTAAGTGAAATGGCTTCAAGACAGGTGTTTTTAAAGGACCTTAAAGTGGCGGATTTGAAGAACGGGAGTGCGAGACGACAGGGAAAAAGGCCGATCTACAAAATAGACTTAGAGAAGCTTTGGAAAATGAAGGTGAAAACCCTAACACATATTTATTCGAAATTGCTGGCGATATAAATTCGGCGTTGCAAAGTTTGGAAAACAAGTTATTAGAAAGCTCTTGGAAGCTTGGAGAAAAATTTAGAAGAGAAACTTCTAGAAAATGCCACCAAAATGCAACGGAAATTTGAGGAAACATCTGGAAAATTAGAACAAAAGTTAATAGATAATTTGGATCAAAAACTACAAGAAAATTCTAGTTGCCTCCAGAAACAAATGAGCGAATATGTGGACAAAAAATTTGAGGAAATAGAAAGTAAATTGGTTACCGTGGAAGAATTCCAGAATAAATTTTTAGAAGTAGAGAGAAAAATTGCAACGCTGAGTTTAGAAAGTGGGGAACAACAACGAATGGTCAATACCGCTCTGAAGCCACCTGGTAGCGACATCGACAGGTTGAGTAAACCCGAGTTGAACAATTACATGGAAATTTCGAAAATCCGCATGAAACCACCACAGTTTGATGGTAAGAGCTCCTGGGTCAATTTGGGTTATCCGAAAAGTAACGAATCGCTGCAGGAATTTGAAGCGGACATAGCGCGGTTAGTTCGCATATTCATCTACGCCGGAGAATGTTATGGAACGATTAGCCGTGCAGGCATTTTTAGATGGTCTGCGTGATACTGAGACCCGTCAAGCTCTGACTCTCGCTCGTCCCAGCAAGTTGGTGGATGCTTTGGCGCGAGCTTTGGAATTCGAAGCTGCTAAACAGAGTTGCAGAGGTTAAGCTAAGGTCCGCAAGATGGAGGAAGATGTTGAAGAAGGAACATGCAATGAAGCAGAGATTAGGGGAGCCGTCGAGGACATAAGGAGGTTCTTGGATAAGAGGCCAATTCAGTGTTGGAATTGCGGTAAACTAGGACACATCCGTAGTCGCTGCCCTAGAAACAAGGAAACATTACCCTCGTCGGAAAACTAAAAGAGGTTGACCGTAAGGGGCAATCGTCAACCTCTAAGAAGCAAGCCCCAAAGAAAATAGCACGAGTCGCATCTCTTCAACACCCGTCTAATAGCGTTTTTGTCGATGGACTAATCGATGGAAAAGAAAGACTGCTGCTATTAGATACGGGTACAACGAAAACTATTATCAGACCAGATATTGTGGGAACAACGGCAAAAATTACACCGACTAAATGGCGACTACGTACTGCACAATGGTCATTGGAAACGTGTCGTTTGAACATCGAGCACTGGTAGCTGAAATTGAGGATGAACTTATTCTTGGAATGGACATTATGAACACCAAGGGATTTGAACTGGACTTCAAGAATAATGTTCTGAAAATAAATGGCGAGGAAATCGTACTACATCGAAAGACGGAGGAAACAATCTGAGTTGTCCTGGCAGAGGATACGGCAGTGCCAGAACGAAGTGAAATGATCTTGGACGCTCATTTGGACGGTAACCCGTGTGTTGGAAATATAATGATGTTTGAGCCAAGATCTCACGACGGCGAGGTAGCAAGAGGAATAGTTTTAGGGTACTGTTCTGCGGTTTCCTCCGTCATTCGAAGATTAGATACTCGAGGAAATTCAGTTGGGAGGATTACAGGCGAGTTATCGAACCTCCTATCGTCTTCCTCGAGATCTTTGAGAAGTGATCAAACGACGAAACTAAGGAGTCTGATTACTAAGTACGCAGACATTTTCGATAATGGGCAAGGTGGAAAGGGCAGGACAAATGTAATCCGGCACAAAATCGACACAGGTGACGCCCGGCCCATCCGACAAATAGCAAGAAGATTGCCACTAGCCAAACGCGAGGAAGCCGATAAAATCGTGCAGGACATGGAAAAAGATGGGATCATTGAACCATCTAATAGTCCGTGGGCGTCACCAATTGTATTGGTAAAGAAGAAAGATGGCTCAACCAGATTTTGTGTGGATTACCGTCAACTAAACAACGTGACGAAGAAAGACAGCTGTCCATTGCCTAGAATAGATGACACCTTGGATACTCTATCCGTATCAAAGATTTTCTCAACCCTAGACTTGAAGAGTGGATATTGGCAGGTCGAGTTGGCACCCCGGAATCGAGAGAAAACTGCGTTTACCTTGGGTACAGGACTATGGCAGTTTACCGTAATGCCGTTCGGATTATGTAACGCTCCGGCAACCTTTCGCCGGAAGCAATGACGAACAAGCTGAAGCCAGAGTTCGACACGTCAGTCCACCAGACAGCGAGCTCTCTTTCGAGGAATTCATGTTGCTTCATTCCAACGGCCAGAAAGCTCGCTACGGTGTAACGCGAGAAGAACCACGTGACCTGTTCCAGGCTCCTGCTGACTTCTGTCTTGCCCACTGCGTAGCAGCAGATCTCCGAATGTCCCGAGGGATTGCACTTACCTTCTAGAAGGCGTTTGGACAGTTGGAGGAGTTACGCAGACAAAGACCAGAGGTTGGACGAGTCCTTCAACGTGATTTGAAGGACTCGTCCAACCTCTATATTAATATTTAAGACAACTACAGATGCAAAAAGAACTTGTCTAAAATGTTTTAAAACACTCTTTCACAATTTATAAAGCAAATGACGTTATTTGTGCCACGAAAAAAAAAAAACGATAACGTTAAAAACATATTTTTTTAATAATTGCGTTTTTTTCATTTTTTGACTAAAATTTGCCAACTTTGAGCTTCTGTCGGGGGCAAAAGATGTTACCCGATCGTTTTCAAATTTTAACCAGTTGTTATTGAGGCCAAAAGGCAACTTTTCCCGCCCCAAGCATTTCGATCAGACAATTATCGACTGTGACGCTCCGCCCTACTGCACATATTTTGACAAAACAAAATTCGCTGGTCCGTTAAATGGCAGTCCCTTTAAAAACTGAGACGACACGCCATCCTGAACGTTCGAACACATTTATTTCTGCATTCCGATGACGTCTCTATTTATAGAGATACATTATTTTATTGTTCTCGATCGGTGCTAATTTAAATATTTATAGACCAAAATGGATTACCTTAAAAAAGAACATCCGCCAGGCGCAGATTAAAATGTATTATGGTCGAATTCCCTTATAAATATTCTAATACGACCGGCGCGCGGCGTGGACATTGACTCTTTATTGTGGTGTTAAAACAATCTGCAAAATAAGTACCTACTCGAAACCGCTTTTGCGTGCCACATATGTATGTATTCCGAGACGACTTTTTTTACTGCTATTAGTTCCGGAAATTGTTCATTTCTACAAATTTACGCTATATACATTGACCTCTTATTGAGATAACCAAAGTATACGTATCAGCGAAAATAATTCACCTCGTCTTTTGCCGTCAGAAGCCGCAGATCCCGATGTGGACCTTATTGGTGCGGTATATTTGACGGTGAAAGACAACGAACAAGCATAGCGACTTAGTGTTCGGTGAGGAAAATATGGTTGTTTTTTATCCATATCCATACCTAATTTTAGTAAAAATATATTAAGACGCTCTGTATTATGGTTCATCAAACCATAATGTGATTACGTAAATTATTTTAAAAAGATGCAGTTAAATACTAAATAATACGGACTTTTGCCAGGACTGCATAATTTAGTTTCGGCTGAATCTTTGCCAAAGGGATTTACAAACCAACAATTTCCTGGGAAGAACTCGAGATAAAAAGACTTTATAAAATCCAGACTTTGTACAAGCATCCCCCCCCTTCTATAAAAAAAAACCCCCCCCCCCCCCCCACAATTTTTTTTTTGGGTATAATTTTTTTTGGAAAAAAAAAAAAAGGGAAAAAACCCCTTGGTCCTTTTGTTTTTCCCCACCCCTGGAAAAACGCGCCGGGGGGCCCCCTGGTTTTTTTTTTTTTTTTTTTTTGTGCGGGGGGGGGTTTTTTAATTATATAAAAAATTATATCTCCCCTGGGGGGGGGGGGGTTTTTTTTTTTTTTATATAAATACGGGGGGGGGGGGGGGGGGGGGGGGGGGTTTGGGTTGGGGGGTTTTTCCCTTTTTTTTTTTTTTTAAATAATGGGGGGCCGGGGGCCCCCCTTTTTTCACCCCCCCCCTTTAATGTTTTTTTTGGGGGGGGGGGGGTGTAAAAAAAATTTTTTTTTTTTTTTTTCAGGGGGGGGGGGGGCCCCCCCCCGCCCCCCCCGGGGGGCCCCCCTGCCCCCCCCCCCTTTTTTTTTTAAAACGGGGGACACATTTGGGAGACGTTTTTTTGTTCACAATTTTTTCTTTCCGTTTAAAAAAACCCCCCGCTCAAGATAAAAAAAATAGCCATGTACAATAATTATGTACAAATTATGCGACTATTTCTTAATGCCGTATATCATGTGGGAAACCTTGTGTATACCTCAAAAACCGTTCAAAATATCACAAAATGGAAAAAGAGCAAAATCAAAAAAAAAAACCCATCGGCCTTTCAGAAAAGTATCCAAAACAATCAGTGGCATATGACAAAAAATTTCTAATATGCAAATGGAGCATGGGCCCTAAAAAAATATTATAAAGTGAAATATGATGAAGTGATAAAGTATAAAAAATATGATGCGTTCTATTCGAGTTAGAGCGGTTTTTAATTTTCGGTGGCCGATAGGGTTGGTTTGAATGCTCCCAAGGGGCTATGCTGTGATTTAAACGGTTCGCCGACTAGACCCCAAAAAGCAACCCCATGTAGAAATTTGAATTCGCAAGATTTTAACGGCAATTTCAGCGACATACAAGATGGACTAAGGACTCCATTCCGGTACACTTTAAGACCTCCTCGATACGTTCTGTGTATATTTGGTCGCTATCCCGTTTCTTCAACCCATTTCCACACCGCCTAAGCTACCCCTTTGTATTTACGCAGAGTTTTACGTGGTTTGATCTCTGTTGGGCGAATCCATTGATCCTAATGCTGCCAAATAAATTAGTGTGGAGTGCCACAACTCACATTCACCCTTTGACAACTCAGGCAACCCTCCTGGCCACACCCACACCAACCTGCGGGGTCGGTCACCCTCTGGTTCCGCGCCTGTAGAAGGGTGCGTGGATTGTTTCGGATTCATGTCGTTGCATTACTTGAAGGCTCTAGAAGTTGACGGAACACACTGAGGACGGCCGATTGAGCGCCAAAAGTGATATTCCAACTCCAACCCACCCCCTTTAAATTTGCCGCCCTAAGTGGTTGTAAGCAGGTCCTGATGCGTGGGGTGATTCATAAATCTTTCCTGAGGATGCAACTCTTTTTGGCACACCCCGAGTCATCCGTCTCCTTCAAATCCTCGTTTGCGTCCCATCACCCTCTTTTTTCAAAAAATGTTTTGAGTGGATGAAAATTCCTGCAAGAGAACTCGTTGGGTAGGCGAAACCTTTCTTTGCACTTGTGTGAAATTTGTGAGAGATGTTTGGTACGCGCGGCAAGTGTTCATGTGACTTGGGCTCTTGAATCCTCGACTGGTCTAGCACCTACGAGGCAGACCACCCAAACAACACCTTTTTCCACTAATTTTACGAGCGAGAGCATGTTTGGGTGGCCTACCTCGCAGGCGCTAACCCAGTCGAGGCTTCATGAGCCCAAGTCGCAGTGAACACTTGCCGCGCAGCAATTATTATTATCCCACACCAATTTATTAGGCAGCATTAAGATCAATGAATTCGCCCAAAATAGGTCAAACCACGCAAAACCCTGCGTACATGCAAAGGGTTAGCTTAGGCAGTCTGGAAATGGGTTGAAGAAATGAGACAGCGACCAAATACACATAACTTATCGAGGAGGTCTTAGTGTGTGCCGGGATGGAGTTTTTACCCGACAGCATCCTTCTTACAGCAAGTCTCTAACTCGAATGGAACGCAAATGGCGCTAATCTAAAAAGCGTTACGCTAATTTTGATGAACAACTTATAATATATATAAATAATTAAGTATATCTACTTATTACATCAAACGTATAAAATTATATTACCAAAATTATATTACCAGTATTTGCCGAAAAAATGTTGTGAATTTATTATAAAAATTAATTAATATAAAATTTATATATACATGCACATACATGTGTACATGCTATATGCTATTTTTTTTCGCTATTGTGTCATCTAAAACCGATTATTAAGCCGTCATATTTCGTGTGGCCCACGATGGATATTAAAGAATTTAGAAACCTCTAAATAGTGGAGGAGGAATACTAATAATAATTGAAGATATACTTAGTGTCACCTCGCTTGACCTCTGCCTTTACATTGATGACTGTGATGAGGATAATTTGTCAGATTTAACGGACTGTTCATTACGAGCCAAGGGCGGATGTGGGCTATAATTACGGCTAATATCCACGTTACTCGTATGTAGGTATACGCTACATACCTAGTAATGGACCATAATGCATATAACTGTTTGACAATGCTTCTTGGAAAAAAAAATGTGAAATATACTGGGTGGTTCTCGAAAGTGGCTGTGGCTCATCCCCATAACTTTTTTGTTTTTTGAGATAAGACGATGAAAATTGAGAATTGGATATACATAAATCTACATTTACTGACATAGTCGTCAATTTCTATTCACTTCCGGTTTAACCGGAAATGGCCCCTACTTCTGAATCTTGAACAGAACCTCATGTTTATGTTCACTTGTTGTGACTTAAACTGCTGTTCTGAGCACAATGACACCCCATGCCATTTTTAATTACATAAAGTCATTTATTTTTTTATTGACATATTTTGGTCTAGTGTTTATATAGTCTCTTAAAAAGTTTTTCATATTTGTTTCATTTATTAAGCATTTAAATATTGTGAAGAAATATTTTTCATGTTTTCGTTTTTTTTATGAGAACACTGTGACTCATAAGTTTTTCTAAGCAGAGCTTTTTATTCCCTGTAATTTGATATGACACATTCCTATACCTACTTAAGAATTCTCCAGAAAAAATGCAATGAAACAATCAAAAAGAAAAATCAAAGAGAGTACCTAAATAAACCTGTCAATTTTAATACATAATCAATATTCACAAGTTTGTTTGGAGTGTGTGGCATAAGAGTTTAAATAGTACATTTAAAAGCAAATTTCCTTGTTTGAAAAATACTGAAAATTGAAAAAAAGATAACATACTTAAAAACGGTTTAATAAATCTAAGCACTCTAGATCAAAAGATGTGCATACATCAAAAAATAAATTACATTATCTATCAAAAAGTAACAAATGTGTACCGTTGTGCTAGGAATGACATTTTAAAACAAGACAAGTGAAAAAAACATGATGTGTCAATAGAGATTAGGAAATTGAAGCCGTTTCCTGTTAAAAGGGCATTTTATTTGTCATACAGGATGTCGCAAACTTAGCCTGCAATAGTTTAGTGGCATATATAGGATATTTTCCAGAATATCTGCAAAACCGTTAAGAGCGAGACAACTTAATGAAATTTTATATGGTATCTACAATAATTTGTTTATGCAATTTTTTTTCTATAATACATTTGAGCAAATAATTTGAAAATGTTAAGTCCTTTATGTGAAAAAAGGTACTCTTGAACGATCATCGAATTTTCCGGTAAAATGGACAGTATCACATTATATATCTAGGTGACGTTTAAAAAAATTCTTTAAAGTATATGGATAATGATGAGAAAAATATATTCGAAATTTGTACCTTAACCCCCATGCTGTTCATCAGAGAAGAAAGAGAACTGATCAGAATGAAAAACAAATAACTTGGATGGAAACACTACAAAATGTTCCATTTGAACTAAACAGGAAATTTAACATACCTGATAAATGGAACTAGGTAGGTATAACATTAATTTATTTTAAATGTAGATCGGAAAGCATCTTATCTTCTCGTATCAAAATGAAGTGGGAGCTTGGTACCCAAAGAAAAAAAAAGTTGTGATGGTTATACCAGACCATAACATGTTTTAATCAAGATAATAATATTAAAACATTAAATATCTTCCCGTAGTACATAAACACCCCGAGGCTTCGTCAATATTTCGAAAAAGATGCAAAAACGTGTGCAAATCAAATACGCACAAAAACTCACACTGAATAAAAGATGACAAGGGGGCTAAAAGTTACACAAAAGAGTACCTATAATTCATTATAATACCACCTGAACAAGACCACCTGTTCTAAACACAACTCTAAGTAATTCGCGTCAGAACAGAAATACCTCGGGGTAACCTTACTAACCTGCAATTGGCATTTGGACAAAATAATCAAGAAGGCTTAATCTCTTATGAGCAGCGCAGTCCAACTATAAGGAAAACCTGGGGTAGGAATACAAAGTGGTGATGTGGATGTGTACTGTCACCATAAGTTCGATGATAACTAAGGAACTGTTGTTTGGTGGTCCACCACAACAGATGTAAAAGGAAGCTGGTAGGTTTGGTCAGGAAAGCACCCAGTTGGAGCATTTTCGGCCCGAGCACCTAGCTCGTTGCCTTCACAACAATAATTCAACAAATTAAAGAAGACACTCATGTGATGAACCATGGTATGAAACAAACAGCACCCAGGGATCTTTTAATGCACCCCGACAAAGAAGCAGTAATGGTACATTTCGTGATATCCAGGAATAATTTTCGTTTTGTAACAGGTATTCCCACTAGATTTTGTCAGCTAAGAAAACCTCCAGAACTTGAAATGAAACGCCCGAAAAAATGAAACTGTATGTCAGCAACCCGTTTGTCATCACTCCTAACAAACCCTGACAAACCCGATGTCTTTTTGTTGACACCCGGCTGTCAGCAAAAAGAGGAGAACGTGCGACATGTGCCTAATATGCTACTGCTCCGCAATCTCATCAACAAGAGAATCCATGCTAGGTGAACGTTGGCCATACCTGGACAACATAAAGGGGTTCCCCCAAAATAACTTTCATCGTCTTTTTTAAAACATTAGGATTCCTGACAATTAGGTGGGTTTAAATCCCAAGGAAGGAAGCACAAGGGGCCCAATGGGACCTAAGCGTTGCGACCCTCAGAAATCCACTCTCCCACGCTTTCAGAATCCAGATTCCAGAATATTCTATATTGCTAATGAAGTCGGTACCCAGGTTAAAAATAACATATATAATTTAAAGCATTGGGCCGGCGAAATTCGTAATTAAACGAGGTCCTACCAAATACATGTACCCAAAAATGGTTTTATTCGTAATAGAAAAGACTACATTTAAACATACATGGGTACAAAAAGCTGAAACAACAATGATGTATTTAATATGTAGGTAGGTGCTTACAAATTGATTCCTTACAGTTTATAATCAACTTAACACTGAGCCAATTTTAATTAAATTTCAACAAAAAATCTGTTTATCTTTTGTTTCAAAAAGTTTATTTCGATAACTTTTTCCAAATGTAGAAAAGCAAAACTGTTTTACACTTTTAGATTTATTGGTGAGAAAATGTTGAATCGTTTGAATCGCTGAAAATGCATCGTTTATTGAAGATCGTTGAAAATCGATTATTTCGTCCATTTCTACATCTTGACTCCATATTTGAATCTGAGCCAGGCTAATATTTCATCTTCGGTTATACAGGCTGTCTGAAGGAGGTAGGAACATAAGTGAGACTCTGCAGTATTTTTCAACTTTTTTTTCTGAAACGCGATAGTCGTTTTTTCAAATAGCAATATAGGATTTTTTGTAAATTATACATGGTCACATTTGTTTTCTGAATCAAACCATGCATAACAAATTCACTTTTGTGAAACATTATGCAGAAAAAGTGCCAAAATGTTTGTATTGGTAAACAGCTTTGACTAATCTTATCACGTATGCCGTGGAAAGCAAAAAATAATACAATAAAGCAAATAAATGTATTTCAGTCATGTAGTCTTTGTTTACATTCTACTTTAGTAGGTTATTTTTGCGAAATAAGCTTAGCAGAAAAAAAAGTCAAAATCAAAATTTCAATGAGTTTATTGCCCATCGTGTAATATTTTTTTTCAAAACACTGATATCATCCAAGCTCTTGGATTATTTTCATATTCAACAGGAAGAGATTTAACATTTTTAAAACACCAAGGCTGCTTAGCTTTGCCAATAACCACAACTTTTTTCCGATCCAGTCATGTTTGATGCAACAAGAACCGTGAATCGTTCCTTGGAAAGTTTGCCTCCGACACATTTTTCTCCTTTAAATTTCATATATTTTATTTTATATAAAAAAATAAGAATATGTACATAATTTTAGAAAGTAATTTTGGAAGTACATATGTACATGTACTAGTCAACACAAAACTTACGTCAAATTCTTTGGCAATGCTGACTTAGACTCTCCAGCTTCCAAACGCCAAACTATTGCGGCTTTTTCAGCGATTGTAAACGCTTTTCGTGTCGTCAAATCAAATCGATTTTATTTTCTTTAAAAAGTGTTTGTTAAAACAAAAGGAACGACGTAAGTCAGGAACTTTTAGGTAACCACTGGCCTCTGAATTCTGAACTGAAGTCTGTCTGTTGCGTCCGCCTTTCGTATTTATGTAATTTCCCTAGCTTTCGGTACTTTCCCGAGGTCCAAAATTTAAGCATTACAGATTTTTAAAAAATGACTGTTTTGGAAAACGAAAGGCACTGGAATTTTGAGCTATTTTCGAGCTCTTCAATGCGATTTTCGAGCTGTCTGTAGCAGAAAATTGGAAAATTATTTTTTTTGTCATGCTAACATTACATCTGACGTTGTGAAATTGATTCTCTAGAAAAAACGCATGGCACAGGAATTTCGAGCTATTTTCTTGCTTTTGAATGCGATTTTCGAGCTTTCTCTACCTCTTACCATTTTTAAGAAAATCCAGGAAAACTGATTTTTTTCGAGAATTACACCTCATTTTGAAAACTATGCCCTGCATATGCTATTCTCGAACTCTTCAATGCTATTTTCATAAATTATTTTCGATATTTTCATTCGGAAAAAACTGATTTTTTGTATAATGATGTGTTTGCATTTTTGAAACCATGACCTCAATAAAAAAAACAAATATTACATGAATTTCGAGATATTGAGGTGTAATCGTAGCAAGAAAAATCAGTTTTCCCTGATTTTCCGGGAAACGGCGTGAGCGAGAGGGGGTCTGAAAATTGCATCGCATAGCTCTAAAATAGCTCAAAATTCCTGTAATATTTGTTTTCTCCTTGAGGTCATATTTTCAAAAATGCAAACACATCATTATACAAAAAAATCAGTTTTTCCGGATTTTCCGAGAAATGATAAGAGCTAGAGAGAGTTTGAAAATTGCATTGAAGAGCTCGAAAATAGCTCGAAATTCGTGTACCTTTTATTTTCTTCTGCAGGGCATAGTTTTCAAAATGAGGTGTAACTCTAGCACGAAAAATCAGTTTTCCTGGATTTTCTGGAAAGAGCTGATAAGAGCTAACTAGAAATTTCGCTCGAAAATAACATTCATGAAGAGCTCGAAAATAGCTCTAAAATAGCTCGAAATTCCTGTAGCGTCTTCCGTCTTTTCGTCGTAACATCTGAAGTCGTTATAAACGATAGGTTTCACATATAAAAAGGACTATTTCCGGCCGGGACTTTTGAAATTCGTCGCAAAAATCGCCATGTCGTTAAATCAGATATCGGTATAAACGATATCTACTTTATATATATATTTTAATGTTTTTACTACATGCGATTACTCATCTCGGCATGATACTTGAATCACATATCATGATTACGAGATGTCGCAAATGTATGCGCCACAAAATATTAACCTACATCTTAATAGCGCACCGTCAAGAAATGATATATGCATGTATCGCCAGCCAGGAAATCGAAAGGCTTTAATCATCACAGAAACGTTGACCGCTGACAAGTTGACAGTGTTCCAACTCGCATGAAAAATTGTAAACAAAACGGTTGAAAACGGACGATAGTTTACGCCTCCGCTTCCTGTCGAATTCTTTTTTTAATTCATAATTCATAACGCATCTCTCTCGCGGCACACATATCGGTCGCATCACATTTAAAATTAATGATAGTAAACAAGTTATTGCCAAGGCTGTCTATTATCAACACGTCATCATCGCAAAAAAAAAGGATAAATCTTACGCGTGAATGTCGTTGAAAATAAAAAAATACTTATTTATGTATAGTGTTTCCCAAAAAATACGCATCATATAGGATTTTTTTTCTTTAACTTTATTCGAAAATTGATTTCAGAGAAGAGTTAAAGTTGTTTTAAAACCAAAAAAAATCCTGACGTAGACAGTCCAAGTCATCTCAGTATGTGAAAGGACACCGCACTAATCTTATGGAAATTGGGTTTCGGTCTTTGCTCATATTACAGGATTTAATAGATCTTGACATCCTGATCAAAAGTCAATATGGGCACAAAGCTCTGAATGCTTTAGTTTCCTACAAAAAACATTCGTATCATAAACCGCCAGTCAAAACGAGTCAAAACGACGTCGACATTCCTCTACAGGGTGTTTCAGAAATAAGAAAAAACTGTTTCGGTTAAATGGCAACACCGCTTAATTCGCGTCTAATCAAAAGAAGTAATTAAGAAAAGTTGTTCAGAATGCCGAAATATGGCGATATACGAAAAATCGACGCGATAAAAATTGAAAACCCAGAAAATTTAGATTTTCATTTTTGTTAATATGTGAATCATCAAATATTTTTTGACTTTGAAAGTAATGAAGTATTTAAAAAGATATATTTCGCCAAGCACTAGACGCACCACAGGAAGGTTGTTCTAAAATGATGGTGAAACATAACAGTGTTCAGGAAGAACCAAAAAGTGTATCAAATGTAATATGTAATCAGATTTCATACACTTTTCAAATTTAAATGTGGTATCGATGAGTTAGTGAGAATTCCCACCCGCATTTCAATGTTATTTTATTAGAGCTACAAAAAAAAACGTTTACAGAAGTAACGTCTCGTTTTTTTTTTCATAATCAACGAGAGAATACAATTTTTTTATACTTGTGATTGTCTCGAAATTTTGAGATCGGTAAAAGTTATGGAAATTTGAATTTTTATTTCATCACATTTCTCTATGAGATTTTCCAATAGTTATAACTTTAAGGAAAATAATAATTTTGCAAAAATCACAAGTATAAAAGAATTGTATTTACTCGGTGATTATGAAAAAAAAAGATTTTGCCAATATTTTGCATGCCGTTTCCAAGATCTGCCCGGAGAGAGCCATTTTTTGGAAAAAAAATTCGCAAGTTTTCCCTGAAGATTTTTTTGTCATTACAGCCTTCTACTTAAGTCTATTAACCACCCCCTAAAATATGGTGTGGGTCCCATGCATCCTTAAGGAAATACAGCATGTCAAATTCCACCGGCCGCCACTGGATTTTGGTTAATACAGTTCTTATCAAGTTAGCCATGGAGATAAATTTATGATGATATTTGTAGCTGGCAAGTAGATATACCATTTTGTAGCTTTGTCAGCTTTGTAAATAGATAAGAGAAAACACAACCATTTTGTAGTTTTTCTTAACGTAAACAAACTTGCGTTACAAAATATTTTTGTTTCAAAAAGTTATGGCCATTTTAATTTTGGGAAACAAAATGTTCCTATAAAATTAAAATTAAAATGGCCATAACTTTTTGAAAAAAAAAATAATTTGCAACAAATCGAAAAACGTCTCCTTATATTTGTTTCTAGATTATGAAAAAAAATATACTGCAAATATCCCACAGAGCGTACTAGAACCCAGGAGTGCTCCAGTGTTTTTGAAAAATTTTTTCGCAAACTTTGCTGACGATTTTTTTCACTATAAATCCTTTCTGTAAGAGGTGTATAGTCATCACCTAAAAAGTGAAGTGGGTCCCATGCGTAGTTTTCAAGATATGGCTAACTGAAATATCACGCACCGCCACTGCTATGGACATGTTAAAATTTGAAATCAGCAACCTCCAGAACCCCAGGAAATATAATTTTGGAATAAAAGTTGTGTATTTTGTCAAATTTTCATTTCTTACCCCTTTCAATCCCTATTTTACTCGATTTTCACCCTTAGAATAAATTTCTTGTCATGACAATAGTTATGTCTAAAATAACCAACCTACGCAAACTAATGGTTTTACATCAGGAGTAATTTCTGCATGTACTTCTTGTCGTCATATATCACGGTTGATTATACCCTAATTTAGAGGCGTTTATCACTGTATCTCAAAATTTTCAAGGTGTATTGACTTTTTTTGAGGTTGGATTCGAATTCAGCGTCGAAAAATACATGTGGATACTAAGGTCAATATCCAGGATCATGATTTTTTTTGTGTAGCTGTGTAACAGTTAATACAGAGTATTAAGAGTATACTGAGATATAACCGAGGAAGTTGTGCCAGACAAAACCCAGCGGCATCTGATAAATTATTATGACATGACAGACTGAATGTCGGTTTGTTGTAGAGTTGCAAAAAAAATATCCTAGATTATGGAAAAACGTTGTACATAACTCATTAGAGAGAGCACTAACATACTCGTGTGATTTACGTCACACTGGTATGTTATATGCTACTTTCCATGCTCATTATGTCATATACTATAAACAGTCCAATGGCGCAACTATAATCAGTGGAAAATGACGCTTACATGCAATAAATACAAAATGCGTAAAACTGAATGAATAGTACTCGTAATCATTAATGAAAAATGAATACGTTGAATGAATTTCATTCTGGCATAGAAAGACGAAAAGTCGCAGAGCGAATTATCAGATATGCTGCGATTCAAAGTGCTGCGTCTACTAACACTAACGGATTAATAACTCGTCCTCAAATTCAATCTAGTATAGAGTCATCAGAGTTTTAAATGGTTATGCAGTTACTGCAAGCGATAAACTGATAATATACCAACGCACTATATCGAGCAACGAGCACATCCGTTTTCTTATGCGTATTCTGCAGAAGGAACCTGTTTACTGAAACTAATTACTGCGTCTTTTACATACAGTGTGTCCCAGTTTTCAGGTTAACACCTGACCAGGAACTGTTAGAAGGATATGGAATTCCCAAAAAACAATTTTTTTATTAGTACCCTGACAGGAGATCAGTTTAAAACCTGGACATTTTAAAACTACCATTTAATTGGTGTGACAAAAGCCTGGTCTACTACGATTTTTGAAGGGGTTATCTATTCAAAAAGTTATATTAGGCATTACCAAGCTATGGTGGGTGTTAACATCCATCAAAATACTCACACACCTAATTTGATCGACAAATATCTACTGCGTGTTTTTGCTGGATGCTAAACTTTGAAAAAATTGATACTTAATTAAAAATACATAACCATATTAATGTTTGTCATGGGACTAAAAATTAATGTCAATCGGAAAAAAATAGCAAATACAAGTTTTATACTTTTAATTTTACCAGTAAAATTAATGAAACTCACAAAAAATGTAATAAATCATTTTAATATGGGAAAACAAAACGTTAAAAAAACATTTTATTATGAATCTAAACTGAAAAAATTTGAAAATAAGTATTAGTTGTCTCTATGTAACCTCCTTAATCGAATGTATTTATGCAGCCGTCTTCTTTTAGAGATACTTTACTCAACTGTTGTGGAGTAATCTCTAATAGGGCTTGCCTTATGCGATTGTAAAGGTATTTCAAACACCTTGGTCTATTTTTATAAACTTTATTTTTTAGAAATCCCCAAAAGTAAAAGTACATATGGGTCAAGTCAGAGGATCTAGGTGGCCGTCCTCTACTACAGGACTCTTCCCAATCTACTTGTTCGGAAACGTGATTCAGCCAATTAACAACAGCGTATTCTGCATTGGAGCAGCATCCAGTTGCAAGTGCCTAAATACAGGGTGTTGGAAAAGTACTGGAACAGCAGAATAACTCGCCAGGAGTGCATTTTTTGGAAAAATGTTTTATACAAAAGTTTTAGGATTTTTCCCCGGCTATCCATTGGTGACCTTGATTTTGACCTTGAACATGACCTTCAAGGTCATTTGAAGGTCAAGGTCGTTTTTTCAAACGCCTATTTTTGACCCCGGAATCGAAAAGAGCGGAAAAAACTACAGTCGGACGCGATCTTGATTACCTTCATTTCAAATTGTGGAGGTCACCATTGTGGAAGTCACTCATAATATCGTGGGAAAATGATTCTTCGCAAACAAGAGAGACAATGTCACAAAAGGTTTATTCCTGGTTATCCATTGATAATCTCAAATTTGACCTTGACCATGTCCCTCAAGCTCATTTCAAGGTCAAGGTCATTTTTATAAACGTGGACCTGCATATTCTTGAGCTCGAAAATGAAGAATGGAAACAAATCGAGACAACGAAAATCATCTTCTCATCAGAAGGTCACTCCAAAATCAAACGTACAAAATTTACCAATGAGGGTGGTCACCTCCACAATTTGAAATGAGGGTAATCAAGGTCATATCCGAAAGTAATTTTTTCCGCTCTTTGTGATTCCGGGGTCAAAAAATAGGTATTCCCGTTTGAAAAACGACCTTGACCTTCAAATGACCTTGTAGGTCATATTATTCAAGGTCACATTCAAGGTCACCAATGGATAGCCGGGGGAAAATCCTAAAACTTTTGTATAAAACATTTTTTCCAAAAATGCACTCCTCGCGAGTTATTCTACTGTTCCGGTACTTTTCTAACACCCTGTATATCTGCATTTCTGATAAAGGAATTTCTTCTACGAGTTCTATAAATTATTTCTGAAAAACTGGAAACTGAAATTTGACCATTTAAATTTTGATAAAAATAAAGAAGCACCTAGAAACACATTCATATTTTGCATGTGAAAATGATTTATTATAGTAGTTTCATTAAATTTAGTAGGGCAATTAAGTGGAAAACTTATATTTATTTTCTTTTTTTGTCCAACTGACAATTATTTGTAGTTCCAAGACAAATTTTTATTTGTTTACGTATTCTAGATATATTTTTTTTCAAACTGTAACACCCAATTAAAAACACTCATTGTCAGTAGATATTTGTCGATCAAATTAGGTATATGCGTATTTTGATGTTAAATAGTTAAATAAATATTATTTTTTAATAAAAAATGCCTAACACAACTTTTTGAATAAACAAAAAAATTGTACTAGGCCAAGCTTTTGTCACGCCAATGAAGTGGTAAGTTTCAAATGACCACCCTTTAGGGCACTAATTAAAAAAATGTCTTAATAAAAAGGTTTTAACCTCAAAATCAGGACACACTGTGCAGGGTGTTCCATTTTCGACGTTTTTCTAAGATAGACTCGGCTATTAAAATACAAGAGATAGAAAAATGCCGTTTTTGCAAACCTTGGCTATTTTGTTGAGGGAAATAAATGGCTATTTTTTTCAAAAAATCCGCTGTAACTCAAAAACTAGAAATGGTATCAAAAAATCTGGCTGGCTCTGAATTTGTCTCTAAAAAGTAGCCAAGATTCGCGAAAACGGCATCTTTTATCTCTTGCAATAAGCGAAAATGGGACACCCTGTACAGTAATAAAAACACCATGACAGAAAATACGACAATGGCGATACGTTACGTGCACCGGCTCGAGTTGCCTTAATCTATAATTTGTAATTTATTATCTCTAACATCCTGTTACAATTCATCCTGGATGAATCTATCGAGCGCCATATATCTTGCTGAATTAATCGAAACGTTTTTCCTGGGAACATAAATTTAGCTTGCCGCCAAGCAAAAAAAAGTTTGCAAGGTACGATGTTTTACATGCAACGCTAATTAGAGGAACGTAGTAATTAAAAGTAAACGGATAATACAGTGTGTCCTACAATGAACCCAACGGCGGGAGTGGTCGACATATGAACCAAGCTTAGAACACAAAATATTTTATGTTTTTTTCAGGGAAAAGATGCGTTGAATATGGGAAAACAGTGTAAACATTACTGGAAGCGTTCTTGACCTTGATCACTATTTCAAGGTCATTTTTTTCTACATTGGTAGTGGGACTGCAGTCAGGTTGGGAACTCCACATAAGAAATTCATTAAATTTACCTATAAATGTTGCCCCTAATAAGAGCTCGATTTTAACTCGCATTTCCTTGCCGTTAAAATGTTAATGATACACACCACGACAACAACACGATTAAGTTCTACAAAAAAAGACTATACCTATGTCTGTATTAAAAGCGATTTTAGTTTGTTCGTGGAGTTGCTCAACTTGCTATGCTCGTTTCAAAAAAATAAATCATCCGTCACTTTTAAAACGTACATACAGTATGGAACAGTCAAATGGAATACATTCAGTATCTCAATTATCGTGTACATTTAGGAAAGATCTCGAGACACATCAATTTTATTCTTAAATGACATCCTGCAAAGTAAAAATGCCTTAAACGTCTAAATGCAACCCCTTCGAGTAGCAGTTGTAACTCCCAAATCGTTAAATTGGAAGTAGGGGTCTGTGATATCTCATTTGAATGGCCTTTACTTTCTAAATTCAAAAATGATGTTTTTAAATTGTAGGTACTCCAAAAATTAACAGTAGAAAAAATAAATTCATCTGTTTCACTTCAACAAACTAAAAATTCAATAATTAATTATAGTAAACCCAGAATAACTGTGCCCTTTGCCGTTGCGAACAATGAAGGTAGTACGAGGTAGAACGACCGTACCCCAAATATATAAGAGCACAATTTCGGATTTTGTCTACTGCGGCTAGGGGCAAAGCTACTTATGGTGCATCTACCGTTTCGTTCTTGATATTTAGTTCTTAATCTCAGTGTTGTAAATTTTCAAAATATATACCTTGAACCTCTTGGCAGCATCATTTTCTAGGATTAAATATATTTCAGACAACGGTATTTACACTTTCAACTTCGAACGCTAGCATATGTATATAAGAAGTTGTAGCCTATTGAATTTCCTAAATTTTAAGCCCAACCCGAAGTCTCCTAGTGCTATTGTTAACTTGCAAATGCAACTGGGGAGGGACTGCTGTTTGTAGTATGAAGTTACAAAAAAAATTTGAGCTCGATCCGTTAATAATTTTTCGAGTAATTAACGATCGAATTTTTTTTGCAAGCCTTAATTAACACTGACTCCATTTCTTTGTTTATTGTACGATATTGAGCGGGTTGGGCTAGAAAAATCATAAATCTCTTCAAGTTTGCGAAACTTTTTGAGATTTTGAAAAATATTAATTTGGGCCAGTTTTATAACGTTTTCTATGCGACTACCTTTTTGGACGCGACGTATATATTGTTTTAGCGTTGCCGCTTCGAAATTGTGACTATAATATCTTGACTCTTGACTTTTTTTTTTAAATACGCGTCTTGAAGCCATGCTGGAGGCATGCATTTTGAACATCTTCTGCATTGATAATGATTTGTTTTTTATTATTTTTAATGTAACGAATTTCCTACGCCGGAGAAACTTATCTGTTTTTTCTTGTTGCTTTCTGCAATAAAATTTAAAACCATAGCAGTTTTGAATAGAGAATGAAAAAGACCTTTCAAATGAAGTATCACAAGCCCCTACTTCCAATTTGAAAATTTAGGGTTTGTAGCTGTCACCTGAAGGGGGTTGAATTTAGGGATGACATTTTTACGTCGCAAGATTAGAAATTGACATGTCTCAGGATTTTCTAAAAAAATGCATAATAATGGAGCTACCGAATTTATTCCATTTGGCTGTTCCACACTGTATATAAACTAGTAACAAAAAGTAAAGGATATTAAAAAAAAATCCAAATTTTTGGGTGATTTTCAACAAGGGATAACTCGGAGAAGTTATAACTCGAAGGGATAACTCGGATAACTTGGTCGTACAGAAAATAAAAAAAAAGGAAATTGTAGCCTCAAGTGTCTAGTTTTTCAGATCTGGACTTAAACATTTTTTAGCGGGAGCGGTTCTCACGTAATCATCCGAAAACCAAAAAAAAAAATGTTTTCCAAATTTTTGCTCGTCTTTGAAATGGTCTGTGGACTTCAAAAATATTTTTTTCATCATGTGGACAATTTTTCTTTTGGACAGTTTAATCAGCTTTAATTTGATCTCTTAACGAGCTCCGTACGTTTTTTTTTTTTATTTTCTATACGACCATTTTTCTCCGAGTTATCCCTTGTTGAAAATCACCCAAAACCTTGGAATTTTTTGAATATCCTTTAATTTTTGTTACTAGTGTACGTCGCGTCAAAAAAAAGATCGCGTTGAAAACGTTATAAAACTGGCCCAAATTAATATTTTTTCAAAATCTCAAAAAGTCTCGCAAACTTGAAGAGATTTATGATTTTTCTAGCTCAACCCGGTCAATATCGTACAATAATAAACAAAGAAATGACGTGATTGTCAATTAAGGCAAAACAAATCGATCGTTAATTACTCGAAAAGTTATTAACGGATCGAGCAAATTTTGTAACTTCATACTACAAACAGCAGTCCCTCCAAGAAATTTCATGATCATAGTCGCCCTACTTTCGAAATAAAAAAATAGTGAAGAAAAAAGCACTTTTTTCAACTTCAGCAGTCATTTGCAAGTTAACAATAGCACTTGGAGACTTCGAGTTGGGCTTCAAATTTAGGAAATGCAATAGGCTACAACTTCTTACATACATGTAGACGTTGTTTTTTTTTCACATATCGTTAACTAAAAAAATTAGCGGACGGTTTCAGCTTTACGGACTCCTCGCGTTGTATTCTACGCAAAAAAAATACATAGGGGACCGTCAAAACTAGCCCCTATATCTTCTAAGAACAGTTTTTGATTATTTTGGCTCCCTGACTACTGGACTGCCTACGGAACAGCCGCGACTGCTTACTCCGCGAGTTTCTGATTACACTTACTAAAAACAAACATATTGGTGTAAAAACAAACACATCTCGCACAGAACTTTATAAGTCGGCCAGTAAGTAGGCAGTTTAAATTAAGAATTAATCCCTAATTCAATTTCGGTTCGATAAATCGTCTCGTGAATTATTTACGTGGGAGTGTCTGTAGGTTGCACTACGGACAGACAAATAACAGAGTTACGCTCCCACATGGAATGCAGCTATTAACGGCGAGAAAGCGGCATAACATTAACTGGAACCAGCATCATTCAGCAAGTGGGGCTCGTGGGATTAGCCGGAACACGAGCAAATTTCATTGATCAATATGTGTACGCTTTCTTGCTATAAAAAATTGCCATTTATTATACGGGTCTTGAATCGTATTGGTCGCATGTCAAAAGGTTTTGTTATCGATGTTATTTTAATGACGAAATTGGAAAGAGTGCTTTTCTTCACGTACATACATATGTACGAGCCCAGTCACATACGTATTGGACCAAGGAAATATGTGACCTAATGTTATATTTCCGTATTGTCATTTAAACACTTATTGTAACGGAAATAAAAGCAACCAAGTTTATTTGGTATCATGTGGTGTTTGCACTTAATCAATAATATTTGCGAAAAAAAACGTTTTTAAACAAATTTAGTTATCTCGGTTAATAATAATCGTATCGTCATGAACTCCAAAAAGTTGCCTTTTTTTATTGTTAATAAGCTCCCGCAATCGGCATTCTGTGCGATAAATAGTTCCCGAGTTATAATCAATTGAATGCGGAAAATCGCTAATTGTTAACAATTTGTTATAACAAAATAGGGACTTTTCGCAAGTATCAAACTGTTTTTACACATACCGTTGGATGTCCTTTATCATATGCCGTATGCGGAATATCCATAAATTAATTATAGCGTTGTTTATAACAACTTATCTGGAGGTATAGTTTTTTACGCGACGTATAAAACCTCGTACATAGCAGCAAAAGGAAAAATCTGTAATGCAAATGATTTGCAAGTGAAAGTACTTCAAAAAACGCACATTTAAAAAAAACATTTCGCTACCTTATTTTATTGTTGAGATATTTAACGTCAAAGTTTTTGGCTCATATCTCCGCTCCTTTGTTTGGCTCATATCTCCGCTCCGCCCCTATAACTTTGTTAATAAGCTTTGTTAATAACGCGACCGCGACGTAATTAATGAACGCAGACTTTTCAAATTTTAGCGTTGATGAGTCGATAGCTCATGAGATAAGCTAAAAGTTGCTTTAAAGCGCTAGTCGAAAAGTTTATTAGGAACAAAAACTGATAACTGACGTTAAATATCTCAACAACAAAATACCTTAGCGACATTTTTTTAAAATGTGCGTTTTTTTAAGTACTTCACTTGCAAATCATTTGCACTACGGATTTTTGCTGCTTTTGCTGCTATGGATATATGCTTTTGCTGCTATATATGCTTTTATACGTCGCGTAAAAACTATACCTCCAGAAAATTTGTTATAAACAACGCCATAATTAATTTATCGATATTCCGCATACGGCATATGATAAAGGACATCCAACTGTATGTGTAAAAAAGTTTGACACTTGCGAAAAGCCCCTAATTTGTTATAACAAATTGTTAACAATTAGCGATTTTCCGCATTCAATTGATTATAACTCGGGAACTATTTATCGCACAGAATGCCGATTGCGGGAGCTTATTAACATAAAAAGTCAACTTTTTGGAAAGTTACATGACGATACGATTATTATTCACCGAGATGACTAAGTTTGTTTAAAAACGGTTTTTTTCGCAAATTTTGCTCGATTTCTCGTTAAAAAAATTAATTTTGTAATAATCGGATCCATATATTTCGATGGAAAATTTAATAATAAACAACTTTTGTCTCTTGATAATTTTTCGTAAGACGCATACTTTTCGAGATAATTCGACTTGAAGCGAAAAAAATGGTGTTTCAGAAATAATTTGTTTACTTAAAACATGATGCAGGGCACTTGCGTGATTCCACCTTCTCGGATCTTTAATCAAGAAGGTTTCTTCTATATGAAACCGTTGAGACTTCTTTTATGGACTATTTTGTCAGTCCGAAACATAGATCGCCTGGACTATATGTCGCTCCGAAATGTTCGAAAATACCGCGGTATTTTTAGTATCATATATAACCTAGCATTTTGTAGTATCTGTGGCCCGATCGATAATTTGGAAAGGATGATATATGGTCCTGGTATAGCTGACTAAAGGTAAAAAAATTAACATGCCTGTATTTTGAAAATTTCATGAAGTAAACACGTCCTGAAACTTTAAACGCGTTTTCTTCGACAACATGTTTTTCAAACTGGTGGGCAGTATATCTCGCGCAATTTTTATCCGATCGACTTGAAAGTTTTACTGTAGCTTCTTAGATAAATTATCTAAAGCGGTACACACGATTTTTTTCGATCGATTAAAAATTACGATTTTTATAAACAAATTAATATCGTTTTTTTTCCCTCTTAAAATTTTATTTTATCTTTTCAAACTGTTGACATTTTGCGAAAAATCAATATTTTACAATGATCTTGTGTACCGCTTTATAAAAACTCATGTATATAATGAAAAACATTTTTTTATTTGTTCAAGTAGCTGTTAAAAAATTGCTGTGCTGCCGACCGATGGTCAACAAAAAAAAGCGTATGTGCTCGATGTATACACGTTTATGACACCATTTTGTATTTTAAAAAAAAATATATCTGTATATACCTCATTATGTAGGTACTTAATATAGTCCTAAAACGAATTTTTGATCGCTTTATTAGCAGAGCAAAAAAAAATCCCAAAGAATGCCTTGATTTTTCGCACTCCAGAGGGGTCTAACCCCTTAATATCAATGGTTCAATACACGTGCGACTGGCCTCGTATAGTACCGGACAATATAAAGTTAATGTTTACTGTTATATTGATTTTGTCCAAGCTAGTAAGAAATTCCTGTTTACTCTTTCATTCCTGTCCTACTCTTTTATGAAACGAAATATGCAATAAACATAATTGTCATAGTCTTTTTAGTTTTTTAGTGAAATGAAACGTGAAACTGAAAATTTGCACTTTCCGGACCCCTCTATCTCATCCTTCTTTCATCTTATTGGAAAAAACGGACTTCCATAAAAAAAATTATGTAGAATCTAGTGGCGCCATCAGTTCTTGTCTCCCATCGTCCATTTTCTCAGTATAAAGCAAACATACAATTTTTTTTAAAGGAATACCCTGTATATGTTTATTTGGTTAATTGGTTGGAATTAAGTATTTTTCAGAAATATGTATATCGCTACTGGTAAGCTCTCTTAACAATAAGCTCACAATTTGAATATTTGACAAAACTTGTCTTAAATTACCAGTAGACTTTAGTTTATAATAATGATGAATTAAAATCAATCTAATGTGAGAGTGTTTACTCTCACTTCAAATTTACTACAGAAGACTTCAAATCTTAATTTCAAATTTTATGAATCAATTTATCAAATCTCTGAATCAAGATTAAGTACACGTAGGAAATTTCAAATGCAAATATCTCCAAAACGGTTAATCCTAGCGACTCCAACAAAGTGGACCTTTTTTACGTAAAAAAGCGATACAGTGAACCGCAAAATAGTTGTGTCCTTTGAAACAAGCTCGATGTGAGGTGGCGCCCTCTATTAGTGACGTCAAATGTATGAACGAATTTGACTTTCTCGCCTCAAAAAACCCCCGAATCTCTAATTTGGTGCCATTATTCCTATTTATTCAGAATTTATTGAAAAAAAAAAAGGAAAACCAAATTTCAACTTTGACACCCTGTATCTTGGTTATTAATTTTATGGTCTTGAAATAGCAAGTTGGAGACTTAATGCATATTGTACCTATGAGTGGACATATTTTCTACTAATACATTCCACTACCTCCATTTTTTGGTGAAATTTCAAAATACAAAACACATATCAAATTAGTTCGTCATTCCTGCGACAGTGCATGTGTTCACAAATGATTTCTAAATGTGTTTGTTTCGTTGTTTTTTTTTTTTCGAGATTTTTACCGAAGTTTTTTTATAAAATGGTAAGTAGAAATCTCGTTTTTTTACGAAAACTAAATATTTTTCTTAAAATATTTACATAACATTGTTTTACACCACACAAAAAGTAGTGCCCCTAGTCCCTGAGAAATGACACTATTTAGACACTTGAATCTACTACTAAAAAAAAAAAATAAAAAATCGACTCATACTTTGTGCCAAGTGTCAGAATTTTAAATTATTTTTATCACATAGCGTGACTGAAAGGGTCGTGACAGTAGGTTTAGAGTGGTCAGGTGACCGAGGAGACCATTTATAGGTCCATTATTTGCTATCCATCATTGAGAGAAGTTATTTTCTAAGAAAGGTCGTATCAATTGGCTATTGTGGGCAGGTGCCCCATCCTGCTGAAAATACGAGTATATATTATATTTAAGCTAAAGGAACGTTATCTATTAACGCAAACACATCTTGTGTTATACAGGGTTTGTCCGGAAAGTAATGTCAGTGAATTTTTTTTCCCGACACTGTACGCGCCAGCCCGCGCTTTACGTGCTGGGATTGTGGTAAGGGGATCTGGCAACAAGATCCAACAAGTGTCAGTTGGCTACCGGTCGTTGTAGCGGTCGCATCACTCGTTCTTTGCGAGTCGTTACAGTGACCCGGTGCAAGAAAAAATGCAACGTTCGCTTGAGCAACGGATGCCGATCAAGTTTTGTGTGAAACTGGAGAAGAGTGCTGCGGAAACCATTCCAATGTTGAAGAAGGCTTTTGGCGTCGATTGTCTTTCGGACAGGTAAATTTTCCGGTGGCCCAAGGCCTTCGCAGAAGGTGGGGAAGATGTCAACGACGAGAACCGCGCTGGACGGCCATCAACCTCGAGTTCCGACGACAATGTGAAACGTGTGCGTGACTTGTTGAACACTGACCGTCGTCTAAGTGTCCGTTTAATTTCCGAAACATTAGCCATTACGAAAACCATTGTTCACAAAATTGTGTCGGAGTCTTTAGGAATGAGGAAGGTGTGCGCAAAGCTCGTGTCAAAAGTGCTAACGGACGATCAAAAAGCGAGGCGCGTCGAAACCTGCCAAGAACTTTTGGACACCTGCGAAGACGCTTTCCTTGATGACGTCATTACCGGGGACGAAAGTTGAGTCTTTGAATACGATCCGGAGACGAAGAGGCAAAGTGCGGAATGGCACACGTCGAACTCCCCTCGCCTCAAGAGCCAGGATGTCCAGGTCAAAGATCAAGACAATGCTGATTGTCTTTTTTGATTGCCGGGCATTGGTCCATCATGAGTTCGTTCCGCAGGGGACAACCGTAACCGGAAAGTTTTACGTCGAGGTGCTGAAGCGGCTGAAACGCAGGGTGAATCGCGTCCGCCCAGATATCTCAAAATCTTGGAAGCTTCACCACGACAATGCGCCTTCGCACACCTGCTTCCTCGTGGCCGATTACCTCGTCAAGGCAGCCATCACCGTTGTTCCCCAGCCTCCCTACAGCCCCAATGTGCCCCCCCCCAGACTTTTTTCTATTTCCGCGCCTCAAAACCCCAATGAAAGGACAGCATTTTGGGTCGGTGAAAAACATTCAGAAGGCTTGCACCGACGCTTTAAAGGCGATTCCGGAAAACGACTACCGTGCGGCTTTTGATGCGTGGAAGACCCGCTGGAACCGATGTGTGGACGCAGGAGGAATGTATTTTGAAAGTTTCTAAAGATTTGTACACATAGAACCAATAAAAACCATTTTTCAAAGCTCACTGACATTACTTTCCGGACAAACCGTGTATGGTATTATGGCGGCCATACCGCCATAACACCGATGCGAATAAAATTGGTATAACTATTTCCTTTACGATTTGGAAATTTTGGTAAATAAAAAGTTACCCCCCACCAATTATCCTTCCAAACCCTTGCCTGATTAAGTGCATAATCTAATCACCTCCAATTTTTTTACTTGGGTGAGATGGAGTTGATACTTTAAACGTTCGGTTATCGCATACTTACAAAACATATTTTTAAAAAAATTTATATTTTTTTAAGATAGATAAGTACACTTCTCACGCAACGATATTCATCAAATTCAAAGAAACGCTTGTTTTCTGTGAATGGATGACAGACAGACGAACGGAGGAACGGATGAACTTTTTTTATTCAAACGAGGAGCATTTTTACCATCGGCGCATCCGTCATTTTTAACAAAATTTACCAATGACACGCCTACGATTTTTTTTAATGAAATTTAGAGCCCCGCAGTTCCAATAACATTATTACACGTTAAATTTTATTAATTCGTAAACATATATACATTGTATACATGTTTGAAATCAGAAAAGTAAAAAATATACCGGGTGGCACAGGATCATGGCATACTCTTCGTTGCTTTCAAAACATATTATACTGATAAAAAAAGTCAACTTTTGTCATATAGATGGCATCTATACAATTTGCGGTTTCACAGAGAAGTGCTACCAACTTAGATTTTCAAATGGAAAACCCTATAGGTGATTAATGGAAACCATTCATTAAAAGTATTGGGTAGAAATTAGTGTTTTTTGAAAAGTTGGAAATCAGTCAATAAACCTATGGCGGACTTGGTTTTATTGAAAATATTTTCAAGATGGTTACATTTCCGGTTACACAGGAAGTCGACAGCAACATCGGCATTAAATGGAATGGTACCTTTTTTATTCCAGATTTCGACTCTATTACATGTTATATTTAAAAAGTTATGTGGGTGTAACTTTCCAGAATCGCCCTATATAATCCATATATCTATTTGTAAAAATATGTTTTAAAATAAGGATCTGTGGCTTTCAACGTGCGAGGCTAGGTTCGAATATTAACTCAAGTGAGTAAAGTCTACTATTTTCTTGTTCGAAAATTATGTCAAGTCAATTGGTAACTCGAGTTCGATAATTTTACTCAAAAGGGATGGAGTTAACTATTTAAACTCTGTAGTAAAATCACAGGGTTCATTTGACTCGACATGCGCAGAGGGTTTACTTAATTATTTTCATTTTTTGTGGTTATGATCTTATGTCATAAAGGATAAATTGTTCTGTGGCAAATATATGTTCCATGTTTTTAGTCATACTTTCTGCCAATAAAGTTATTGTTGTTTTTTATTTGTGTCTGATTCCATTTTGGCCTTTTGTAATTTGATAAAAACAACAAACAGATTACACAGTTTAAAGAAATCAGTTGCTTCATAACTGTCGGTTCCCTTTGAAGTTTTGTCTTCCAGTTTTATTTTTTATACTAGGGTAGAGGAACATACGCAGTAGCTACTTTCACTGCCAGAGACAAATACTGTGTTTGTTACGTTTACTCTAAACGTGCACTGAACTTGAACCCAGCGATAATTGAATTATTAATGACTAAAAATTGAAGTATTAGAATGTCAAATATACATTTTTCTGTAACAACGGTATTAGGAATGGGTATACTAACAAGAAAATACACTAAAATGTACAGATACTCACAAAAGTATTCGGCCACCCTTCTATTTCTAAGAACGAATGTACAAAATACAAATTCACAATTAAGTGAGACTGCATAATATGCGTAAATAATTTTCTCCATTACTCCTTGATTAAAGGATAATTACAACGTAGACGCAGAATAAAACATTCGCTGGGATTACCCGACCAACGCGTTTGACATATGAAAACGGACACACAAAAGTATTCGGCCAGTTAATTATGCAAAGCGTAGTACGGGCTGAAAGTTGGATAGCAGATATCGCAACATCATGCCACCCGACCTTGTCTCTTGATTTAGTAATGTTTGATGTAGACAACTTTGGCCCTACTGCTAAAAAGAATGACCGTAAAGTAGCATAGTGAAATACAATTCTCATATGTGCAAGAGAGATGACAATAGTGAACAATTTTAATGTTAGTTAATTTTGTGTTATATGTATGGCAGGATGAGTCTGTGTTTATTAATTTTCATATTTCCATCATTTCTGTTGTGAGGGAGAATGGTAAGTTATTCTTTAATCTAAATAAAGATCCAGTAGGATATTTCCATGTTTAATATCGTAGGGATAATCCATTGTTTCTTAAGAATAATGTTTAAGGTTGTATTTATTGCATAAGTAATACTATTTGTTCATCTAAAATTGTGATTATAGCCGGCCGGCATTTACAAATTTCAACCATGTAATATTTATTACTTTATTAGATAAATATTAACTAAATCTACTTTTGTAGTGAGGACGTACTTTAACATTGTCAAAATACTATCTACTACATGTAAACAGCAGGTAAGTTTTTTTTGCATGTAATTAAAAATATTTTACATTTGTACTAAGCCTGCAAGATTTATAAATTCTCTACGGACGTAGAGACATGTAATGTTTGGAAAAATATATGTAAAGTAGATCGAGAACATTGTAATTCTTTCCGTATTTGTCACGATCACTTTGGAGCTACGGATTTCTTAGGCTCTGACCATAAAATTTTAAAACCAAAATCTTTTCCGAAACCTCCCTCTAGTAAAAATTTGTCTACCATCACATCCAGTTCTTTAGAAGAAACTATAGTTATTGATGGAAGTAACATTATGAAAAGTTCATAGCACAGCTAAAACTAATGTCAATAATCAACAATGTTCTTCAACAATGCTTAATGATACAAGTGAATATTCATTTTTAATTGACAAATCAAGTGGTATTTTGACACAAATTTTGGTGTTTCTGAAAAAGGCTTAAACCAGCAGGAGTCAATAATGTATAAAGTCTATCGTAATATTACTGCCAATTTTTTTTAGAATAATTTTTCATTTTAGTTGTTTATACCTGGTATTACGTAATTTACAGAACTTGTTTTTAAATTAGGATAATACAATTTATATCTTTTATATCGTTTTTTATTGTGAAATAGCTCATCATTTATAGTTTCGGTTAAAATTTTATGCATTACGTGTTACCATACGTATAACAGCCCAATTTTTTCCACATCGCGGTCTCACCATCTTGACGAAACCTAAATTTTAGGTGGATGAGGTGGCTTGCGTGTTCCAATGATCCTACGAGCTAAGCCAGCGGTAGCATGCAATGCTACTGGTAGGGTCACCCATGCTGAACAGGTCAAAGGGAAGCAACCTGACTAAGAGTGATACAAACAGCTTTATACTATAACATCTAATGGTATTGTTCTGTAAATAATGTTCTATTGATATATATTGTTAATAAATGTTGCTTTTTCTAATTTTTTTTATTTCTAATAGTGAAAATATAATTTTATAACTGAAAACATCAAATATCAGAGATAAAATTATTATTTTTACTTTTAAACCTTGAATGCTATGTGAAATTAAGGAAACAGTTCCTCCCTAATTTGAGGGAGGATGCTTTTCTTAATTTTACAAAGTATCAAGTTTTAAAAGTAAAGATATAAAGAAGTAAGTATTTTTAAAAAGCCCGCGCTGTGCCTCCTAGAACTGTCAGTTGTGTTGCCATCAATTAATCAGTAGGTAGCGCTTCTTATGCTATATGTTTTGTGGCGTAGTACTTAGGTAATGCAATTAGAGATTAGAGTAGGGTTCTTGGCCATAGTGTTAGTGTGTGAAAGGCAGCGTTACCAACTCTACCTACTTTTCGGTAGATCTACCTACTTTTAGTGTCTTGCTCAAATCTACTACCTTGCACCTAAAACCTACCTACTTTTTGAATTTTTCGAAAAGGGTATCCCCCATAAGTATGGTGAAATGCCCCCCTTTTTTTATTTTCTTCGCATGATGAAAGTGTTTTTTTAAGGTTAACTATGAAAGGTAGACCTAATTTTAGGTCCAAAAAATTTTCCTCTCAGCTAGGTATGGAAAAAAACCGTTTTTTACGTTTTTTTTTTTTTCTAGGTTTTTAACTGTCGAAAAAATCTGAAAAAATTCATGAGTACAGAAAATATGATTAATTTTATGTAAAAAATTTTTCAAGCTCATTCAAGGTCATTATGACCTCTAAAAAAATTATTCAAACATAAAAATCCCATATCTTTTAACCAAAAAAAAGCTTCAGGCTCAGATTTTTAATATGTTATATTTTTAACTGTTTTTTACTACCTCAAATATAAAAACTACTAGTTTCGATAAGTGGAATTTTTTTTCTTACTATTTTTAGTGAACATATTTTTTAATTGTTTGAAGTCATTTGAGTCCTTTTAGTGCAAGAAAAAATCAGGACACTATAAAATGATGATTTTAAGCCGTTTTAAGTCGTTTCACGGACAAAAATTGATTTTTCGCACTTTTGGGCATGACCCACCACTTAAAAAAATCTGAAAAAATTTGAGGTAGTAAAAAACAGTTAAAAATATAACATATTAAAATTTTTGGTTAAAAGATATGGGATTTTTAAAGTTTGAATAATTTTTTTAGAGGTCATGACCGTGAATGAGCTTGAAAAAAATTTTACATAAAATTAATCATATTTTCTGTACATGAATTTTCATGAATTTTTTCAGATTTTTTCGCCAGTTAGAAACCGAGAAAAGTAATAAAAAGTAAAAAACAGGGTTTTTTTCCATACCTAGCTGAGAGAAAAATTTTTTGGACCTACAATTTGGTCTACCTGTCATAATTAGCCCTAAAAAAAAAAGGGGGGCATTTCACCATAATTATGGGGGGATACCCTTTAAAACATATCTCCATAAAAATGATAATAATGATTTATATTTTTTATTGCATCAACCTTTTTTATTTATTTTTTATCCATTGATGTATTTAGTGAATGTAATGGATAATAGATGTTCCAGGTTATTGTGCAACTATCAAAATATTCATATATCTATGATATATGAAAATATTTTATTTACTTTTTACATCATGGCGTCGTTTGATGTTACCAATTGTCGATTCTAGTAAGCGATAAATTATAGGGATATTTATTAACTTTTTACATTTATTTCATTATACCAACCTAATAATGAGTTAAACGGTTTCTCTTAGGGACAAACCTATGATAACCTATGATAGGTTTTAGGCATTGAGCGTTGGCAGTATTGAATTTGACCAATTATAGTTACAAATATTGCAAAGTGTAAACAGTTAATAAAATTGGATAATTTATTGGTATGTGTAAAACAGTCTATAACATTATTAAAATGAGTGAAAATAATAAAAATTCTCCACCTCAGAAATTAAAGAAGCATTACGATATTCCGCGCTGTGGGAAAAGGATAAAAATTAGGTAGGGTGGATAACAGCAAGTCATAAAGGAAATACATATTTTCGCTGCAATGCATGCACTCTGAAAACATTTACGCCCGAAGTCTGTTTTTCCTCCATATTCAGCAGTTTCCTTTATGAAATTAGTTAAAATACGTCTTATTCAATCGAAAAATAAATTCGGAATGCCAGATTTTTACTCGAGGATCTCTAAAATACTTGAAAAATAAAGGTAGTAGATCTACCAACTTTTCATAGTAGGATTTGTTGGAAACTACCAACTTTTAAAATCCAATCTCCTACCTTGACACATTTTGAGTTGGCAACGCTGGTGAAAGGTTACATATTAACTGGTATAGACTGCGTGCCTCTATTAGACAGTGTACACTTGTCACGCAAATAAAATGCCAAAAGTACGCGAAATCAGCGTACCAGAGCGACATCATCTTATCTCCTTAGCAAAACAAGATATTGCACAGCATAAAATTAACAGAGACACAGACATACCACGAAGTACTGTACACAGTATAATAAAAAAATATGAAATCGATAAAACGGTTGTAAATACAGCACGATCACGGCGACCCAAAATATTAACTCAATGAGATGAAAGGCAAATTCTTTAACAAATAAAAGAAATTCCAAGTAATAGTCCATAGAACAATACAGAACAATATGTGCTGAGATTCAGGAGAGTACTGGAAAGAATATTAGTATTCAGACAGTGCGTCGAACCTTAAGAAAAAAGCGCTACCACGGCCGAGTTGCCCGAAGGAAACCCTTGGACTAGTAAGGTCAACAGACAAAAAAGACTCACGTTTGCTGACCAGTATGTGAATGAGCCTGAAACTTTCTGGGATCAGGTTATCTTTAGCGAAGAATTATTTGAGATATTTGATTCGTCCAGACCACAAATTGTATGGAGAAAACCTGGTACATCGTTAAATAAGGAAATCTTAAAACCTACCGTAAAACACGGCGGTGGATAGCTCATGGTGTGGGGCTGTATGGCGGCTGCGGGAGTGGGTAACCTTCATTTTATTGAAGGAATATTGAACCAATATTGTTATATTAATATATTGAAGCATCATTTACAGGCCAGCGCCGAAAAATTGGGATTGGGCGATCATTACATCTTTCAACAAGATAATGACCCCAAGCACTGTGCCCGTAAAACGCGGGAATGGCTGCTATACCATGTGCCGATAATTGAAAACACCGCCGCAGTCGCCCAGTACTAACCCTATCGAGCACTTATGGTCACATCTAAAACGATCTCTGCAAAATAAACGAATTACCCATAAAGAAGAGTTAAAAAATCATCTCTCAACAGAATGGAGTAATGTGACCCCGGAAATGATCCCGGAAGTGACCCGTAAACTGGTGGCCGAATATTTTTGTCATAAATTGGACATTATCGTGTTTTGTCGACAGTTTTTAAATTGTGTCTGTTTTGATTACTTTTTTTTATGTGGTATAATAAAGCATAATGTTCATATATCATTGCGTTAATTTCTCTTGTTTGCCAGTCAGTGATAACTATTTCTTGTATGTCAATTTATTAGCAATATCTAGGGTGGCCGAATACTTTTGTGAGTATCTGTAAATAATAAGTTAACCGCTATGTACGCAAGTTGCGCAGTACGGATATTTGTTCAATATTTTATGCCAAGGTCAGATCATGCGCAAAAAAAAGTTGGAGGCACGCGTGAAATAACTTTTTTTTTTAAACTGTGCAGATTATAAGAAAATTAACCACCGTTTTGTGCACAACTGTCAACAGATTTATAGACAAACATATGGTTAAATGTTACGCGTTATGGTACACGCACAGATAATTAGTTCCTGTTCTGAGACACCGTTCGGAAACTAGTCAACTCCTAGTAAACTCAATTTTCACAAAAATCTATAACGGACTGTAGTTAACTTTAACTCTGGGAGTTAATATTCGAACCTAGCCCGAGTGACGAAGAACGAACAGTCTTTCTTTCGGTTCTGGTTACATTAACGTTTTTACTAGGATGGATATTTGGTTGTTTTCGACCTTGTCGGACCCCGCAAGATATTTAATCCCATTAAAATGCACTAGATTGCTTTACACACAATTTAATAGATTTAATATAAACACCTTTTTCCGAAGTAATACGCCAATTTCTCAAAATTGGTGCAATATTTTCAGACTGTACGACGAAAACAAATTGAAGACCTTCCTCTAATCTCATCAAATCTTAGAGAACGTATTAGGGTATTAGGTAATTATTAGAACATTAAGACTAATTTTTTTATAGCGGATATTATATGTTTTCATACACATAGCATAAATATTTTTAAGGAAGTTAGCGGTTAATTTAAAAATAGAACCGCAGCAACTTTATGTGCAGCAATACAAGTATAAAGGATGTTATTCTTTCGAGGCCTCGTCTTAAACAGATACAGGAAATTCATTATAAGATAATTATGTGAATAAGTTGTCTAACTTTTGCAACAGTAACGTCTCGACATTCTAAATTACTGCATTATAGGCATAAATTAGTCGATTTAAAAATTCAGAACTTATAGTGCAGTGCAAGAATGAGTGAAGTCCAAGAATGATAGTGAAGTCCAAGAACGAGTGAACTGTGTTCCGAACTGGTTCTTAACCGTTCTTAAAGATTTTACAAGAATTTTTAATTCTGAATGAGTTTAAAATGTTAAAAAAAGCGTTATTTGTTTTTGTTATAAATTGTATGTACATAAATTAAGTAATGAGACTGATTTTTTATTCGCATGCAATTACAATTCAGTATTGTCTCCTTCAAAATAACTTCCTTGGGAAGTCACAGCGTTGGAGACGGTTCTTCCATTCGTAATAGCAGTGCTGAAACTCATATACTGGAATAGCCTTCAGCTGGTCTGTTACAGCCGTTTTAATGTTTTCTATGGTCCCCAAATGAAGTCCCTTGATGAGATTTTTTAATCTCGGAAAGAGAAAAAAATCACAAGGACTCAAGTCAGGCGAATAAGAAGACTGAGCCACAGCAATGTTTTTACTGGCTAAAAACTCGTTTACTGTAATTGCTGTGTGAGAAGGCGTTGTGATGCGATATCCAGTTGTTCTTGATATTTGGTCTCACACACATGACTCTTTTTCGAGAGTTTTTCAAGAATCTCTCTGTAAAAGTGTTGATTTAGTGTTCGGCCTGGAGGCACAAAGTTTGTGGACAATTCCCTGGCTATCAAAAAAAGCATATCAGCATGCATTTGATCTTCGACTTGCTCATTTTTGCTTTTTTGGGTCTTGGAGAGCTTGAAGTGTGCCATTCGATGCTTTGGCGCTGGTTTAGGTCGTATTCAAAGTCTCATCACCAGTAATGTCACGTTCCATAAAATGGGGATCACTTTCAATCGATTCCAAAAATTCAAGACATCTTTCTCTCCTGACGTCCTTTTGTTTCTGCGAAAGGTTTTTTTGAAACCTCATTGAAACCTCATTGAAACCTTGATTTTTCTCATCCCCAATTCGTTAGTCAAAATCCTGTCGTAAACCGACGATCTGAACGCACAAGATCCCATATTCTACCGACATTTTCATCGGTTCATGAAGGTCTTCTGGTGCGTGGTTCATCTTCAATCGACTCTTCCTTCTGAGAAAACCTGGGCTCTTGAAAAAACACTGTCTCCGTAGGCGTGTTGAAGTTGCAAAAGTATGCGTTGCGCTGTTGCTAAAAATTAATGTGACTCATTTTTAAAACGCACTTGAAAAACCGGTTTACGAAAATAGTCACAAAGAACAAACAAATTACTCTAATAAGTTCAAACTTGTACTGCAGGTGCATTACATGTTAACCTACCGCCCTTCCAAGTCCCGTATTCGCAATGTTGCTAGATCGGGTGCTACGTTGCCAGTCTCATTACTTAATTTATACACCTCTTATATTAATAATGAATAATGACAGTGATTTAATTACCTTACAATCCTTCCATTTCTCCAGTTATGTTAAATATATTATAGAATAAAAGGCCGAATGTTCTGTATATGTTCCAATAATAGTTGGCGATTCTAGTTCGCTCATGGATTTTAAGCAGTTCTGAATCACTCCTCTGAATTTTCTGTTGGAACAAACCTTATGTCCTACCTGACTGGTGAATTTTAACCGTTTTTTTTTTTTCTAACTGCCTGTCGATATGTTAACTCTTTCTATGTATACGATAACTCGAGAACTTGAAACTTGAAACACTTATGTATCAAGGTGAGTTCTGGAACTTATTACATTTTAAGCTTAATCGGTTGAAGGGTTGAGGGAAACATGAGGTTAATTCACTTTTTCTTCATCAAGAGGTAATTCGCAAACAATACAAAATATGCACTTCAAATTTGGTACACATGTACAGGGTTAGTTTTTATATTTTGACAAGTTATTACGAGTTTATTATTGAAATTAGAAAATAGTTCTTCAGACAAAAGTTATAGTTTTGCATATATTTGTAAAACACGAAATGAGAAAAAACAATTGAACATCAGCAACCATAAAACTGATCCAAAGTTGTGTTTTTTTTTTTATATGGAACACCTTATATTATATTAGAAATTCTGATTCCTCGAATTTTTCCCTTTTCAAAAATATATAACATGCCTAGGCTATGTTTACTTTGACAGGTCGTGATGAATCGTGGGGACAAGATTCGAAAGTGTGGAAGCGGTTAAAGCAAAAGCGACGGAACTTCTGAACCAGCTGACAGAAGCGGGCTCCCAGCACTGCTTTTAACAATGGAAAAGTCGTATGGAGCGGTGTAGAGATCGCCAAGGGGAGTATATTAAGGGGAGTATATAAAAGTGAAGGCGAAAAAGTTGGTGTATGGTAACGTGGTAATTGGTAACGAATAAAGTGTTATGATATCAGTTCGGTTATTTAATAGCCACACCTAATATAACAGTTCACAGCAGTGGCGGTTGGTGATATTTCAGTTTCAGTCCATATCTTGAAAACGACCCATGGAATATTATATTTGTTTCTAGATTATGAAAAAAATATACTGCAAATATTCCACAGAGCGTTACTGAGATCCCAGGGTGTGCTGCAGTTTTTTTTTGAAAATTTTTTCGCAAACTTTGCTGACGGTATTTTCACTATAAATCCTTTCTGTAAGAGGTGTATAGCCATCACCTAAAAAGTGAAGTGCGTCCCATGCGTCGTTTTCAAGATATGGCTAACTGAAATATCACCAACCGCCACTGGTTCACAGCAACTCCGTATAATACCTCAAAGCTCCCACGTTAACCTAATTGAATATTTTGTGGTCTGAAATGAAATGACGGTCACGCAAATTTATTATTTCAAGTAAACACATGATAAAGGAAAAAATCTTTGAGATTTGGAATGACACACCCCTGTCATCACTCAAAGCTTAGTAGATAGGATGCCAACCCATTTAAATGCCGTAATTACTGCACGCGGTGGACTTTCAAAATTTTAAATTGTACTTTTATAGTAGTATAATAAACTTATGGGGTGTGAATTTTTGTGACCCAATTTCGTACTTTTTTTCAGAAAAATATTTTTTTATTTTTCTAACCTTTGTTCAGTGACTTCCAACCTTGCATGATTTATTGCTTAAGACTTAACACATTTACCCTCAAAAAATCTTAGTTCTTCCTATTTTCTATCATTATGACTTTTCACGTAAATTTTAATCTTTGTAAGGGAATGAATAATTATGTCTCACTGTAAGTACTAACGAGCCCACGGGCTCCAATTCATCATGTCCACGAATAAATTAATGTCAGTTTACATGGTCTCCAGGAATGTGCTTAAGTCAAGGCCACAACTCTTTCTAACTAACTACGAATTGTAAGTGAATTACTAGATATCGTTAAGATTATACACATCGCACATCATCAATGAAAAGGCCGTTAAATAATCTCTTTCTTCGTCAGTTTACATTAGCCTGTGCACGGAGATTTATCGGCGAGAAATATTACTCGGGAAAATTAAAACTGTTTATCTTCCGAGAATTGGCGCGTTTTATAATGCTGTCAAAATTTCGCGGCTAACGAAAATATTTATGATAGTTTCATTTTTCACTGAGGAACTAAAAATACGTTTCCGTGGATATATACCTATATTGGCAACACGGGATACCTTTTTTTCTTTATTCATTAAACAAGGTATTTAAATTTTTAACAACTTTTACAAATTACAAATGAAAACCTCAAGGAAAAAACGGTGTTACGTTTGTTACACTACTGAAATTTCAATTTTAAAGTTTGAAACCTAATATTATTTTGATTGACCATCACCTGATTCTATTATTATTTGCATAACAATAGCAGATATACTGGCTTTTTGAATATCATAAAAAAATTAAATATAATAGATATTTATATTTTTTGCATTAAATTTATAATTAATTAATGAATTATAACAAATACTCGTAATAATCCCATAAAAAATAATCCCTACCACAGTACCTACCTACCTATCACAATCCCATATGATAATCCCACCTACCTACCACATGATATTGACGAATATACAGGGTGTACAGTGTGTCCCAAATTCGAAGGTGACCATTAGGATCTCGGAAACTATAAGTACGAAAACGTTTAAATTATGGCAATGTTCGTCAATTTGGTGCTCAATAAAATGCCGTTTAAAAATTTAGGAAATTCCGAATACTTCCGGAGATATCCAGAAAAAAACGAAATTTTGAAAATTGTTTTTTCTTTTTTCCTGCCTTTATTCGAGAAGATTTTTTTGAAACGAATTGCACTTCCTCGTTATCACTTTTCATGTCTAAGATAACATTATCAATTTCAAAATTTCAAAAGAGCTCGTCGTTCTAAAAACGGATATATATATGACACTTGGTATATTATTAATAATAACTTTACATTACATTAGAATTACTCGATATATAGTGAACAAATTGACGGCTATTTCACTTCACCGAGGTTGTTCACTATTTAGAGTGTTGGTAAAAATACACAATAGTGATACACCATTAATTTCTCTTTGTGTTGTAACGATATTATACTGTATTTCTTGTTTGTACATTTAACGCGAATAGAAATTGTTACGTGCTTGTAGGAATTCATGCTAGCGAGGCACAATCTGTTCACTATTCAGAAGAATCAGAAGTTAACGTCAATATTTTCATGTTCACTGCAGTGGACAGTTCACTGTATGGTATGTTCACTATATCGAGACCCTACTGTATGTTAAAATCACAAATCAAAATTCTCGGCCCTATATTATGCGAGGAAAGGTCAACCTCCGAGAGATATTGCAAATTAATATTAATGAAATTACTAACATTCTCCAGCAATTTGAAAACGAGACATTACTTCTCACAATGACCGGAAAATAATAAAACTAAATATACCTATCTATTTCCAAATAAATGGAGCGGAAACGGGGGATCTGTTGGCCTGCTAGAAGTCCAGACTTAAATCCATTGGACTACTTTTAATGAATAAGTTAGTAACCAAATTGTATTACTTAAAACATGTTATATAGGTATCGTTAATTTTTGTGTTCGCGAAACAATGTTTTAGTATAAAGCAGATAAATCCCTTGAAAATGCGATTTTACGTCGCAACATACCAAGTGTCATATATCTGTTTTTAGAATAACAAGCGCTTTATAAATCTGAAATAAAACATCCAGGTCCGTATTTAAAAAAATGAAGTTGATGGGCACGAAAAAACGAAATGTCGGATTCAAGAACTGATAGTGCCATTTTGTAGACCAAAAAAAGTGGCAATGAGGAAGTGCAATTCGTTTAAAAAAATTTTCATACAGAGGCAGGAAAAATAAAAACCAAATTTTAAAAACTCCTTTGAATCAACTAACTTTCTTATTTTAAATGGAACACGCTATATACAGTGCTTTCACAACGAAAGGAACAAATTCAATATTTATTTTTGAGATTTTACAAAAAAAAAAGCAAAAAAAATGGGACAGATAGATTTTTTTGAACACACTTTTTCCAATAAATGCGATTTCCAAAGTGTTTTTTGTTTTCGAACTTTGACATAATTGGTCATTTTTTTAAATGACAACCTTACTTTTTTTCGATAGATTTATGGTTTATATCTCGAGAACCAATGAACGAAATTTAACTTAGAATTTTCCTTTTCGACGTACTACTTTTTTTGCACGACTGTACGTAGAAAATGCCCCTCTTTTCGAATCTGTTGAAAAAAAAATTCGTTGTCATTTAAAAAATGGTCAATTACGTCATAGCTCGAAAACAAAAAATAAAAACGATCTGGGAATACCGAATTCGTTCCTGTAAACCCAACTGTTTCTCTTTAAACTTTTAAGATAAATCTTAAAAAACGGAAAAAATCTATATTTATAACTATGATGTGAATATGAAAAAAAAGAGAACTGAAAGTTAGAGAACTTTCCGTTAAGAAAGAGAACCGAAAAACTACAAACTACTACTACTTATCTCGATTTGTTTTTGAAGTTGGCTAAATGTAACAATAAACTGGACACTTGGGATAGCATTTGCGAAATTATTTGATTTGCAGAAAGTAGAGCACCTTATGTTCTTGTACTATGCCAACAATGGAATGCGAGCCTGCTAATTAAGGAAATTTGGATTATTATTTTATTATGATAATACCGGTACCATTTCCATCAGTATTATTTCATTATTATTAGTTCATACCAGTATTTCATTTCTGAAATTTTATAACAGCCATAACTTTAAAAAAATGAAGACATTCAAAAAGCACAAGGATTTATTTTATATTCACATGTTAATTAGAGGAAAAAATAAAAAATGCAGTTTTCAGGACGTTCCGGTGATGCTGACGGTTTTTGAAGTTTTACAGCTTTCTATTTGGGTTTAATAATCACCTACTAAAATATCCTTCCTTCTAAAAATACGAGTATTTCAAATCTCACCAGCCGCCACGGACTGTCGGGGTTTTATAAACTTGGAAATGGTCGCAGAAGGTAGATTTCCGATTATGTTAGACCGGACGTTGAAATTAAGAAGTTGAAACCACTAACCTCCGACCGGAAAGGCATAACGTTCCTCCTATTGCAGTTTTTTTTAAGGTCTAGCTGTTTTAGCACAACCGATGGGTCAAATAGAGGTAGATGCCATTTTTTAACATACTTTTATTATCATGATCTGTACCTGTATGTTGTATTGTGTATTACGTGTTTAACAAATCTTGCAACTCAAGTTTCACCAACTTCTGATTGTCCTATTAGTTTGAAATGTTGCACACTTACTAATCTTCGATGACAATGCAATACAATTATAATTAAAACCAATAAGTTATGAGCAGTTAAATGAATGATGTGATTCGACATTCGACACAATAATGAGTGTAATAAAATAGTTAATAAATGACAAGCTGAACGTTATGTAGGTGATGGAAATATTATAAAGACTTTGTCCAACTCGGGTTCGTCCACCCGGCGTTATGGCAAGCCTATAGGTTTATACTGCTAGCGACAGGAATGTAGGCGACCTTGAAGGTCGAGCCTAGTGGGTTTTGCATCGAAACTATTTTAGTTATATTGTAATCTATTGCGTAATTCTGTTCCGTCCACTTCCGTCGCGAAATACCGTTGAGACAAAGATAAAAGATTTTCCTGAGCTAGAATTTGACGGTATTCAAATCCGATACAAAATTTGCAATGTAATACCACAGCATTACGACATGCTGTGGTATAAAGCACGTATTGCTGACACTGAAACTGGTCATGAACAAAATCATTTAATTAAGACATTCCATGGAAGACGGTGAATCATCCTGAGTTTAATCAGTTTTTACAAAATTGTGTAACGTAATATATAGTGACGTGAATGTACTCGCGAAATTCGCCTTGAGAACACAGTTGACGACGTTAAAATTATAATACAGCTACTGGATCCAAATGATGTTTCTATTTTACAAGCTCAACAAGCATTTATGGACCCAGCTATACAGGTAGATTTAGCAAATATTAATGGACATTATTCAAGAATACCTGTAACTACCTTATTATTTATTGAAATATATTATATGTTTTTTTTGTCTATTTGCAATAAAGATAAGGTATTTTTACTTGGTAGAAATGTGTAAAAACTGTACCGCCTGTGTTTGCAAAAAGGACCAATTATATATGAACGGCAGTATACTGTAAGAACATTCTGGTACACACAAATAAATCATCAATATTTTTAACCAGCTATGCCAGAAGAATCTACATCATGTGCATATAACGGCAGGGTACATAACAAGCCGTATTTATTTTCAAGTTAATGAACTTCCATCTTTCAGAATATACAGCCTTAATAATTATATTTTCCGAAACCGGAAACAATAATTACCGTGTATTAGGCCCGTAAATTAAACGGTAGACGTAAAACGTACGTATTTAAGAAATAGTAGTTCCCTTGTGTTTATTTTCCCACAATGAAGAAGTCCAACTTACTTGCGCTAATGAGTATTAATTATTATTTCCGTCATATACAAATACAGTGTTGTGTAGAAGGTGACTCACGGCGACGGTTGCCACCATGGTGTTGGTACAGGATGTTCCCGCTGCTTGTGAACTACCTCGAATGGAAAAGAAACAATTTGAAACACGTCCTTTATATGAGTCGTGTAAAAGCAAAACTTGCTTTTTGTATTGTTTTTGGGAAGAGTTTGATCTACATGTATACAGGGTGTCCCACCGAGGGGTAAACCACTTTTTAAGTCTGGTGTACATGTTCATATTAAATATTGTATCTTATATAGACATCCAAAAAAAAACGTCATCAACTCTGGCTATGAACGAGAGAGATGGAAATAGCGGTCATGTCTAAGCTTTTCGGTTATGTCAAACTTTTGACAAGTGACTGTCACAGTTTGTAAAATAAACAATGGCTGTCATATAATGTGACAATCTTGACAAGTAAATAAGGTTATAAATTCGATTAAGAATAGAAATACGTCTTTTTTTCTCGGCCAACTTTGATGACGTTTTTTTTGGATGTCTATACAATCTTACATACAATATTACTTAAGTACCTACATATATTAAATATAAAGTATTTCTTTCAGTATTCTTAAGTATAATAATTGTGTAATCTATTTTATTATCACACTTACTATTACTTATTAATATACTCGTAAGTTTATTATTATACTATATATGTTATATATATTAGTGTTGCGAAAATTCGAATTAAATAATTCTACTAATTCGATAGTTAATTAAAAGCAACTAATTCGATTTTCCTTTTCGATATATCGAGATAAAAATGAGTAGTATTTATTATTTAGTATTAGTACTCCGACGGGAAACGGAATTACGAATTATTCAACTGGTATACGCATATACCTATCGAATATTTACGATGGAGGTCGAGTGTAGGCAAAGGGTCAAGTAAAAACGGAAATACTCGGGGGAATGCGGTTGCCGTTGCCTGTAGTGACCTGTGATCTTTTTTTTTTAGCTTTTTTGTTTAATCTGCAGCCGATCGCCCCCCCCCCCCCCCCCCCAAAGGGTCAAGTAAAAACGGAAATACTCGGGGGAATGCGGTTGCCGTTGGCTGTAGTGACCTTTTTTTTTGGCTTTTTTGTTTTATCTGCAGCGATCGCCCCTCGCTATAATTTAAATTTATAATTCTACTAAATAATTCGAATTATTAATTCCATTTTTAAATATGAATTATTACTAATTATTCGATTGTGAAAATAATTCGATTATTCCCAACGCTAATATATATTATATACATATTATTATATTATTATTATATATGGTACTACTTAAGTATCTATTTTACTTTCTTTAAATCCATTGTACGAAAATGTTATATTCAATACTACAAGGAAATATATTATTTAATTTAACTTTTTTTCACATCCCGACAACTGAACGCATTCGACGCATAATAGTAAACCTGATAACAAAAGTCTATGGAATAGGAATATATGTATGTATGATATCAGAACGCATATACCAAGAAATTCTCCACCCAGATTTTTTTTCGTATAAATCTGCGTATGTCTACATATTAATTTTGCACACTGCAGGGGTTATAAGTAAGTTTTACGGCAAATACCCCGTTGGATTAATTTTTCCTCACGCCTACTGGAAAAAATCTAACTTTTAATATTTTTGTATTGATATATTTTTCTATTTTCGAATAACCTTCCAAGCAATGATAATCCTCCAAATAAATGTACTTGGCATAAATCTACTTTTTACAATAGAGCTTTTAAGAGAAATAAGAAATTTGTAACACATGAATTTATTTTCTAAAAAAGGAATGGACCGAATAGGAAGAGAAAAAACATCTTGCGAAATTTGCTTGTCAAGTGGAAATGTATCGAAAAGACCTATAAAGGATACATCACTTTATGAAGTTTGGAAATTCATAAAATTAGAAACAAACGATGAACAACCAGATCAAGGGCGTAGCCAGGGGGGGGCGATGGGGACGATCGCCCCCCCCCAAGGGTCGTAAAAACCAAAAACCCGCCCCCTGCCCACTACTTTTTTTTTGGTTTTTTGTTTAATCTGCATTGCGCCCCCCCAAAGATAAATACTGGTTACGCCCTTGACCCAGATGAAGGAAAAAGTACTGAAGAGATTGTAATGTTGGAACCTTTACATCGCACACCCCCTTTCGATCAAAATAATGAAAACATGGCTAAAACTATGCCGATTGTGAAACTGCACTTTCACATGATACCTCAGTTAATAATGCAGTTTGTGTGGGAGACAATTTAGAGCTGAACAATAATAAGGAAAATGTGCAACATGTCGTGGATGCAGCATCTACATCAAATCAGCCCAAACTCCATTAAATGTCCCTACCCCTAAAAAAGCGCTATTTTGGCTCGACGAGACACCATTAACAAAAAAGAGGAAAAAAGGGAAAAAAATCCTTCAGTAAATATAGAGACATCCAAAAAAAACGTCATCAAAGTTGGCCAAGAAAAAAAAGACTTTTTATTCTTGTCTTGAAAGTATTTCTATTCTTAATCGAATTTATAACCTTATTTACTTGTCAAGACTGTCACATCATATGACAGCCTTTGTTTATTTTACAAATTGTAACAGTCACTTGTCAAAAGTTTGACATAACCGAAAAGCTTAGACATGACCGCTATTTCCATCCCTCTCGTTCATAGCCAGAGTTGATGACGGTTTTTTTGGATGTCTCTATACTAGAGATGCGTGGAGGCGTTATCACATCGCCTGCTGAGAACAATAGTGGCTGAAAACAATAGAGATTTTGAGTTAAGCTCACCAAAGGACTTCAAAATGGATCCTCTTTCATGTGCAATAGAGGCGAAAGATCATTTCACTTCTTTCCTGCTGATAGAGGTAGATATGCTTTGACAGTTGAGAAGAAATGGTCGCAACGATGTGTGCGATAGAGATGAAACTCAGTTTGTCCTGACACGTTTTTTAGAATGTAACACAAAGAATAATAATTATCTAGGTAATATTTAAGGATTTATATTTTACTGCACCTTTTAAGACAATCCGTTTTGTTATATTGGATCTAAGATTTTATCTTGTGAAGTGGAGAGCCGCTAAAGAATTGAATGATTGATTACCTATGTACTTTTAGAATTTCTTAGGAAAAAGAACTGATTCAGTAAGAAAGACGAAAAAATTAAGATGTGAAAGTTGGGATTTTTGTAAAAAAAAAAAGATGTCCTTTAAAGACAAATATGTTAATACTGTTCTTCACAGATTGTATTTATCATTCATACATTGCATAGCTGCTCTATCACAGCTTATTATACTTAAGTGTTCACGATTTTGATTACATTGGTTCCTACATTTTGACAAGTTAGGATTGAAGCGAAAAAAATTCTACTTGAAGTAAAAAGATATTATAAAAATAATCAGTTCCTGTGAAAAAAAAACAATGTGAGACTGTTTCAAGTAGGTAATAAAGGACCTGTTACTTTTAGAATTCTTTAAAGGTATTCGTAGCCAAGTTCAGTATTAATTTGTTTTATTGTAGATATTTCTTTTATTTTGAATTAAACAGATTATGTTGGTCTGTTATTATGTATTGAAACCACACCAAACCCTTAAAAAATGATCTAAACATTGAAGCAATAGTGGCGAAACTCGGAATTTTATATTTGAAAACTAAACTACTAGTTACAGCAAAGGAAATGAAGCACATATTAAAAAGAAAAAAATCCAAAATGTGTACCTAATGAACCGTAATAGGAGTTTAAAGTTTTGGCAAAACTTGAAACGCGAATATCTCAGAACAGCTTTTTTTTGAGTTTCGCCACTATGGTTCTCAGCAGGAGATATGAAAAAAGAAAAAAAAAATAAGAAAAAGAAAGTGGTGCCAGATTTAGAGAACAAAAGAAATTAGATCAACGGAAACGAAAGAGTATCATAGAATCCGAACGTTCTGAAGAAGAATGGGTGGACAGTGGTGATAGCCTTGATGACGTAGACATATTTGGAGAAAATGATGCAGACGAATTTGGGTGAAACATTAAAACCATCGAATCTCCCAATTGATGATTACTTATTGGTGAATTTCTTGGGAGGCAAAAGAAAGACTGTAATATACAGGTAAGTTTAAATTTAAAATAAATACATATTACTTAAAGTGCATTTTTAATATTCATTCTTCTTATGACTTATTATTGCAGATATGTTTGTGTGATGCAAAATATATCAGACCACATAAACGAGATAAAAGTAATGTCCATGAAAGCATTAAATGAAAATTAAAATTTAAATGAAAAAAAATATTTTTAAAGTATGTACAGAACAGACGCCATCTGTAGTATTAGAAAACCGGAAATCTTGGTAAAATTGCCTTCTCCCTGCATTATTGCATCTGGTGATCGACGAAAATACCAATTTAAAAAACCAAATTTCCGAACTTTAATCATCATATATTAACTTCCAATGTGAAACCGTATCCATAAAAGTTATCTTTCCTATGAATACCCACAAAACAAAGGTTGCATTTCCATAACAATATTTATTAATTTATAAAGTTACAGGTAATCTAAAAGTGTCAATAACTGGTCGTTTTCCCTTACTCTCATTTTTACTTTTATATCAATTCTTCCAATACAAGTCACCTAGCTCATAAAAGTCATACATTTTGGTCATACGGGTCGTAAAGGTCATATCTCGGATCATATACATAGATAATAACATTATATTGGTCATATAGGTCAAATCAGGGGTCATATTAACAGATGTAGGTACTTGATACCTTTATCTACCGCGATATATCTACTACATATCTCATTTTGATATTTTGTTAAATACACAATTACAAAGTGAAATTACGAAACTATAAAATAAAAGAAAAGTCCCGAAAGTATGCCGTGGAATCGATCCCGCTTTCTTGAATTACTCTGAGAACTATCAAGTTCTAAAACTTCTATTATTAAGAAAATTAGATAGATTACCGTCATTGTCATTGCATAATACATAAAACAAAATTACACAACCCTTCTACCACTTCTAGAGCAACTTTCGATCATAAAAAGAAGCTTTTTGGTGTGCCGTGATTACCATATTTAGTCTACTTAATAACACGAGTATAACCTCAGAACTTGACAGTTCTAATAACAATAATAGCCCAATCAACGGGGAGAAAACCGGTCACTAATTGTTATCAGCAAACAAAAAATATGGTCGTATAGAGAAAAAAATTCTAAGAAAGATAGCGTTATTTGCGACTCGAGTTTTAATGGCGAACATAACCAAAAAAATGCGCAAAAGTCAAAAAAAACGGTTTTTTGCAAATAAAAAAAAAGTTTCAAGTCCTACACAAGAAAGTTAAATTCGAAAGTTGTAGGTCTTAAAAATGCGCGTCGAATGAGATGTGAACGAAAAAAATCGGTTCATAAACGTTTGAGAAAAATTTAAAAAAACGTCAAAAGTCGCGTTTTCGTATTTTTGCTGTATAAATTCCAATTTTGTTTGAACAGACTTCTTGTTAAAATAACAAACACAGCCCAAGACAAGCCGAAAATGACCCTTTTTTTTCAAAAAATTCAAAAAAACTTTATTTTTTTGGAGTTATAACGATTTAAAAAAAAAGCCGTTTTCAAAAATCAGCTTTTACAGAGGCAAAAATGATCATACAGAAACGATCGTGGGCTCATTTTATTCGCGAAGACTTGTACTTTCGTGCTATTAAAAATCCAAATCGCGTTTATTTAATTTTTGTATAAAAAACGCGTTGTAAAATTGTATCATTTTTCGAACCGGTTTTTTTTCGAATAACTTTTTTAATTTTGGTTTTACATTTTTGGCCGTTGCATATTTGAAAAGTGCCATTCAAAACACGCATTTAAAAAAAATGAAGGTCCAACGACCTCAGAGAGCCAAGATAATTTTTTTTAAGCTAAGGAAAACATAATTTTGCGAGCGCGATCGATTAGAAATAGTGTTTATTTTTTGATACGCCCAAGCGGAGTGTCCCTCTGTCGCCGTGCATTGGCTAGCGCATGCCGCAACCAGCGCTCTACTTTCGCAAACAATTATGTCAACTTAATTTATGCGAAATGATTTGAAATATTTTTTTTTAAGAAAGTAAGTCTTTGAGATCTATTTCGTGTAAAAAAAGAAGTCAATCGGACATATACAGCGCTGTCAAGAATTAAAAAAAAAAAATAATTATCTCGGCTCCCTGAGGTCGTAGGACCTTAATTTTTTTGTTTTAAATGCGTGTTTTGAATGGCACTTTTCAAATATGCAACGGCCAAAAATGTAAAACCAAAATTAAAAAAAGTTATTCGAAAAAAAACCAGTTCGAAAAAATGATACAATTTTACAACGCATTTTTTTATGCAAAAATTAAATAAAAGCAATTTTTAATAGCATGAAAGTACAAGTCTTCGCGAATAAAATGAGCCCACGATCGTTTCTGTACGATCATTTTTACCTCTGTAAAAGCTGATTTTTGAAAACGTCTTTTTTTTTTATAAATTCGTTATAACTCGAAAAAATAAATCTTTTTTGAACTTTTAAAAAAAGTGTCATATTCCGCTTGTCATGGGCTATATTTGTACTTAACAAGAAGTCTGTTCAAACAAAATTGGAATTTATACAGCAAAAATACGAAAACGCGAATTTTGACGTTTTTTTAAATTTTTACGACCATATTTTTTGTTTGCTGATAACAATTAGTGACCAATTTACATGAGGGCTTTCGCTCGTTGATTGGACTACTCTTAGAGTCGACAAATCCCGGGTTCTAACAGAACCGCATTAAGGAGTAGATTGCAGTGACAGTCGGAGGAATTAAAAATTGTATTTTCGCAAGAAAATGTGGGACCCATATCATATTTTGGGGAGTTTACACACAAGTTACTTGCACACAACTAACACACAAGTACCTAGAACACAACAGCAAAAAAAAACTTCAAATGGAACTTCGGATGGAAATATTCGACGGCTTGCTTACCAAAAAAATCTTGGTAACGGCTTATAAAATGTTTGTGATTTTTCCCATAGTTATCAAGTGAAGTAAAATATAAAAACCTATTATAACTTAAACTTGTTACAAAATACCCGAAACGAAATGCTGGTGTGAAATACAAATTAGAATTTCTATAACTTTAAAAGACCTCGAGGTTACGAAAAAAGTAACAAGAGTAAGAAGACTTTGTATTTACTTGGTGATTAAGAAAAAAAAATATTTCGCAAACATTTTACAAGCCGTTTCCAAAATTTTCTAGGGAAGCAGACGTTTTTTTTTAAAGTTTCATTTGAAGTTTATTTTGCTTCATTACCTATAGCATTCTATTTATGTCAGCATTCTATTTAGGTTTAATACACTATCTAAACTTAATCACTACTTAAATTATGATGTGGGTCCCATGTTTCCTTACGAAAATACGATAATTTTTAACCGTCATTGCTACCTACTTCCCCTTAATACGGTTCTGTTAGGGTCCGCGAATTTATTGACCAAAACATGTGGGATCGATTTCACGGCATACATCCTTTGAGGACTTTTTTTATCTTACGATATCTTATGATATATGAAACTCATGGGTAATTATCAAAACCAACAGCTTAGCCGTGGGCCAACCTTACGTAATATTTAGCCCCACGCCCCCATGCGATTTATTCAATAAAAAGTTTTGAAGAGGAAAGATGAATGGAACAGAAAAATGATAAAATCATCTAGACATTCTTTCTCACCATACGGGCATACATTTATAATTCTAAAATAGAACTAATGCAAACAAGTAAATCGAAATAATATATTCAGACTATGATCTTAGATCGTTTGCAGCATTATTATAAAGGTAAGGTCAACAAAACATCCGGTTGTAGAATCGTGATACAAACTGCATTTTAAATAAATGTGTAAGTTAAGTACATGGAATTTCGTTTGAAATAAAACTTACCTTCATAGCATAGGCCGATAAAATCCCCTTCACTTTGTTTTTCCACATTCCATCGCAGCAGCCAATTTCCATTTTCATTTTGTTTAACAAATATTTTGTTTTTAGCGGTCTGTTCTCCATCACTTTCCGAATTAATTTGACTAGTAGACGCGTTATTATTATTATTATTATTATTTGGTGTTCGTTTTAATACATCGTGTCTATGAACATTTTCACTACTAATTAAATCATTACTAAGCGGTTCAAGGTAAATTGGTATTTTTTCTTTGGGATTACACTTCAAAAAGTGGCAGGATTTATCTTCAACATTTTCCTCGGTCGAACTGGCATTATTATCACAATTGTTTTCGTTACTTTCGTTATCATCTTTTTCTAATTCTTCCATTGTTGTTGACTATTATTTCTACACATTACGTTTAATAGACGCAAAGAAAATTTCGCTATGATCCTGAAATGAGGTGGTTGCCATGGCAATAGACAGCCAGGCGACTAGACTTCTGCTTCATGTCTGCGTTCACTGAATCGCGAAATACACTATCACAAAAACACTAATTAAATTATTTACCAGTACACTGTTTTTTAAGCACAAATTATTATGTTGTTTGTAAATATTTGACATCAAGTAGTATTTTTTAACACAACACAATTCGTCAATTTATATAACATGTTTCTTTAATGAAAAATATCACAATGTCACTAAATATCAAATAAACCGGTATTTTTATAAATACATCCTCATAATTTAATTTAAAACTAGCAACAAAACGCTATAATTGAAATTTATAAAAATTGTATACAACAGCTGATCTGACAGGACGTACACCTGCTTTGCGCCTGCGCGTTTTGCACTTGGTGAACATATGACAAATGACATGTAATTATGCAGTAATCTAAAATTGGCATATTTTTCAGCATACAATGTGAATTTTTGTACATATTTTGTTTATGACAGAGAGTACAGAACGTTACCACTTATGAAAATTTGCATAATTTAAATGTTCACTTCAGAAATTACTACAGACAGGGTTGCCACGTTGCGCTCCTTTTAGAAAATCGGCCTCTATTCTAAACACCAAAATTGTAGTTTTACCCCATAAGCTTTTTTAATGCATAATTTCTATTTCTAGACTACAATATATAATGAAAAAAATAGTATGCATAATTTATTTACTTATTTGTAAATCTACCCCTATTATTTATTTGCGTTTATTGTTATTATTAAATCTATATTTAGTTTAGATCAAAGATTATAGAGAAAATATAAGAAATGTAGGTAAGACGTTTATGGCTTTTAGCAACTAGGTAGGGTATAAGCACCGAACATAAACTATGTAGTTTATGTTCGGTGGCATAAGCGTTGGCCCTCTGCGTGCATTCTTACGTCAGTCTTCTGGCATTCTGCGACGTGAATGGTCGTAGATACCAGATAGACAAAATACGCATATGAGGACCAACTCTAAATTTAAATACCTATATATTTGAATTTAGAATTAAGAATTTATGAGACGTTAACAGGTACGGTTGAGCCACTGATCTGTGTTAGTATACAGATCAGTAAGTTGAGCTTTGTTGAAAACGCGCGAAATTTAAAAAAGTCTGATTCTTAATCATACTAAATGCATATATTTTACATACAGGATAAGAATTTGTAGCCTGTGTATATTTTATTATACCAGACACATACATATATCTTACACATATATTCTATAATTATACATATGTATAATGCACAGGTATTTAAATTCTCCAAAAAAATGCAAGTATAATCCACTTTTTGTCGCTAATGAAATTACAAACTTGAAAGTTTAAAAAATATAGTCACTATTTTTTATTTTATTGCTATATGTTTATTTGGTTTAAATTCAATACAAGAATAATACTTTTTCACAATGCCTAGCTAATAGATTCCCATTAATAGTAGTTGTGATCAAAAATTTTTAACTCTGGCTTTTAGCTAATTTCGCGTGCGTAAATAGACAAATATATCAATAGCAACACAAGCAGGTACAAAATACTCCAAAAGTTAGGTATAGGTACCATACAAAAAGTTTATGAACAATTTAGTCGCTCCATAGACAACAATGTGTTTAAGATATATGTCTTTTATGAATTTTATGACAATGATTGCATATTTTGAAATATATTTTAATTAGTTGATAGTTGTACTTAAATTTATAAGGGATGCACAAAAAATGTTTGAGATCTGGCAACACTGTCACCGACAGTGTTCTATGAAACCAGGGGTGAGGCAAAGTTTTGTTTATAGTTACCTATACTATAATAAATATTATGCAAGACTAGACTAGAACTAGTTCTAGTCTTCTTGATATTATGTTTTCTGGTTTCTAGTTTTTAACACAGTACCATAGAAAACCATCACAGTATACAACTTATACGTACATGTATTAGGTACATACATATGTATGTAGTACACATACTTGGGCTAGAACCAAATGGTACATGCCAGGGTCGAACTTGAGCATGCATGCTGCAGTGAATAAATAGTGACTTACTAAGTAATATTGTTTTCTCTTACTTTTCCCGCATCCGTCACACTCTTACACCTCGTTGTTCTCATATAGGAATTCACTTCTTGGGATTCCATTTCTTTTATTTTCTCGGTGTTTTAGCGACTTTACTTGCTTTTCACATTGTCATTTTCTGTAAACATGTACGTAACACTTGCATATTTCAGAGTACACAGTGGTAGCTTTAACACTTCAAATCTGGACAACCTTGCACCATTTTTTTTTTTTTAATTGATAAGCAAATGGGGTATTAAACTGTAAATTAAGTATAACAATCAGTAATGCACAGTTTCAGGCGCGCGACCTTCAAAGGACTAAATAAATACGGAACCTGTTTCGCGTCGCAGTCGTCCCGGCCCCCGCCCCGCTGGCCGAGCCACGGCCACCTGGAATACGGGATACCGATACGCGGCCGCCTGGAAGACGGTCGGTATCCGAGACTTTTGTTCTAGCCCTAACACATACATACATATGTACATTTGTACCTATATATGTATGTATGTACGAGAAACCACTCTGGAAAATTTGTTTGGTAAAATTTATTGGTTTAAGGGCCGGTACTTTTACTCCCGGTTAAGGCCGGATTAAGTAATCAAATGCTAAAATGTATACAGACATTATACATTTGCAACACAACTGTGTTGCTGTGAAAATGTATACAGACATTACACATTATACTATTTTCAGTATTAGCGTCTGGTTACTTAATCTGGCTTTAACCGGGAATAAAAGTACCGGCCCTAAAAGATGAGCTTATTCCTATTAGTTATGTAGAACAAGTGACGCCAAATTCCGGAGCTGAGACTTGTGGAAGAAAACACAAACCCCTTCTGTATACACATAACACAGAGCAGAGAGCCCCAACCACATAGGGCCGCACTTAATGACTATTTTTTTTATTCAAAAGACACAAAATATACATTTATTTTAAAGATAAATAAAATACGTTAGTCGATAGTTTTTAAATTATGTCCATTAACTTAACAAGAATTCACAATTTTACCGCTATTCAGTAGCAGCGCGATCAAAGGCACATAAACTATACTTAAGCCTATTTTGGAATTACAAAAGTATATGAATACGAGTAGAAGACTTGACCGTAAAGGTACAGTAGGTATTTATTAAATTACATTTTTATTAACTTTTAGGGCCGATACTTTTACTCCCGGTTAAGGCCGGATTAAGTAATCAGACTCTAAGACTGTGAAAATGTGTACAGTCTAATGTATAATGTCTATACAATTTTCTTCTGGTCTTAATCGTCTGGTTAGTTAATCCGACCTCAACCGGGAGTTTAGAGAAATAAATACTTAATTTCAGGGACGTACACATTCAGTTTTACTTTTACAATCGACCATTATAGATTTATGGTGGGTTCATGCAGAAATTTTTAGTAATAAGAATAAGAACAGTAATAAGCATAAAAGTTAAACCTTCGTTTTATAATGACCCAGTTCATGCAGCAAATCCTTATTTTTAAAATTATTACTAAAAATTATGTTTACTGCATGAACTGGGTCATTATAAAACGAAGGTTTAACTTTTATGCTTATTACTATTCTTATTCTTATTACTAAAAATTTCTGCATGAACCCACCATTACTCATAATTTTTCATTTTATAAAAAAAGTTTAGTTGGTTTGAGATTTAACCAATAAAATCTCGTAGCGTGTGTGCTTCCCCAAAGGAGTTAGCGGGAATTCGTATGCGGCGGGAATTCCTCTAATTGGTCAAAACCTTTTTAAATTTAAGTTTTTCATACAGAATAGCAGTTTGTTTTTCCGTGAAACGACAAAAACAGTGATCGATGTTTTGTAACTAGCTGGATGAGACAACTTGATTTTTTCCTAAAAATTGTTTCATGAATTTTTTTACTTCACTTGGTTCCTAACCTGTTTTGTCTTGTCATTATTATTTATTTCACAACATACATAATACGTATGTTTATCTTCTAATTTGGCATTAGACATGGAAGAATCTAGGTTGAAATATAACGTATGATTCAGTATAACATTACGCTATGCAAAATTAACATCACTTTTTTTTAGAAACAGCTAAATTATTCCAGTCAAGTATTAGTCGGCAGTTGGTTCGAAGAGCGGTGTTCATACACGAAAAATGATTTCAAACATGTTTCTGTTTATTCTAGCGAATACGCAAAGAAACCATTAACAACAAACGATCCTGGAATCATTTGGAATGCAAAAATCAAAGCCGAGGCATTTCTGTGTGCTCTACATGTAAAAACAATTATATTCACGTTTTATTTTTGCTAGGGAATTGGCATCTCTTCAGCTAATCCAACTGAAGATCAACCAAACACATTCGATAATTTCTCAACAATTTACGATTTAAGCTACAACCACTTCCCGAAATGGTATGGCCAGCCCATTTACCGTGATCTACGGTTTCGGCTAGAAAGACATGAGCCATTTGACGAATACATAAAAAGCTATGTAAGAATTACTTTATATAATTATCAAAAAAAAATTCTGGTAATTCCGATATTTGAGATTGGTGGCAATTCTGCTTTTTACATACAAGCAACATATTTTGAACTGTATCTCTTTCTATATTTTCATCGCTTTTGAATTGCAAACTTATACCTAGTCTTTAATTATAAATTTTAGGGTAATATAACAAAAACTGGATTAGCCGATTATAAGAAGCAAGAATGGAGGAATGAAAAGCAGGATCCAAGGATGACCATTAATTCTCTGTACGAAGATACTTATGTCCCTCCAGAAAAGTTGGCGTACAAATTTCGACGATGGTAATTTTTTTACTCTTCAGTAAATGATAAAGTATTTAATGTAACTTAAAACAAAAGAATTTAAATTTTTTCATAGGGCTCGACCAAAAGCAATCAGAACTGAGGTTGGCGATGTGATTTACAAAGGTTATCCCAAGGATCATCCCACGTTTACTAAATGTGATCCAATCACTTGGGAATGCAAAGATGATAAAACAAACATTGTATGTAATTGTATGTAAACAAAATTGAATGTAATTATCTAATTACCTGACCGATATATACAATAAAATTTTATGAACATGATAAGTTTTCTTGAATAATAGTCACATCATAACTTTGGAGAACATAAATTTATTGTAAATAGCTCCAAAACCAGTTATTAATTGTAAGTGAGGTAAATATTTTGGCAGTGTTGATTTAGATAAATTCCTTAACTCTTAGAGTAAATTAAATATCTAAAACACAACTAAAACGTTAATGAAACATGCTAACACTATTATTTAATGAATGTATTTCTTTACAATTAATAATTTGTTTATTTGTCCTGATTTAAGCAGCTTCAAGCTTTTGAAACATGCTAACACTATTATTTAATGAATATATTTCTTTACAATTAATAATTTGTTTATTTGTCCTGATTTAAGCAGCTTCAAGCCAATTAGCTGATAATTGTCAAGCAGAATAAAACATGCGTTAAGCAGAACATAAAAGAATGCCAATTATCCTCAACATCATCCACCGTCACATCAATAATTTTATTTGACACTTTGTTTACTATAATAGATACTACTTAAATAATTCCAAAGATGATGGAAATCACAACATGAGGCATAAATAACAAGTCTTCACACTCTGCGCTCCTATTTCTAAAATAATCTACTACTTCTGCTTCAATCACTTCAAGAAGGCCAAATAAACAAACCTTAATGCACATATCACAAAAAAAGAGTTTGGTATTAGTTAACTTGATCCATTGTTTTTATATAACTACAACCAAATAAAAAATCTTATAGTGCTAGCTAACATTTTTTTTAACAATAAAGAATCTACAAAAAAATAAATATATCACTCTTACAGAATTTAACTAAAACACTTTTTTAACTTATGCAATTATATAACTGCACCAACATAAATATACATTGTTCAAATTATTCGTCTTATAATATTACATTAATAACTAAATCACAATAAATACACCAAAATTAAAACAAATAGTATAGAGCTTACTCTACTCTATACAATGATTAAAGCGTACATTTTAGGACGAAAGAAATTTTTTTCAAGAATATTTATGTTTGAAGCGTAATGTTACCTATATCTAAAATTAACCAAAATATGTAACACATACATGTTCAGAAAAATCTAGATTTTAGTTTTTTATAGGTTTTATCAACACACAAAATATATTATTATTTATGATAAACCGAAGACTGTTTCATGAAATATAATGTTCAACATAATGCAATAATAAAATGTCTTGTTACAGGACATGTTTTTTTAGTTTTTGCTGTTCATTGAGCTACAATAACTATAACATTCTGTTTTGCAAATTAACCAGGTAATTTTAGAGTTACAAAACTAATACATTCATGGCAACTGTGTAACTACTTCAATTGGAATATTAAAGATTTGGTAGAACTTGAAAACAGCAAAATTTAATTTTATTCATCTCCTGATGATGCCAACATGGTTGAAACAGTATGATACATATTTCAGTACAGTATAGTATTTCGATGTATGGAAAACCTGTCTTTTTAATCCTACATGGATAATTCCAGTCCCACTTGATTACCACACCACAATTAAAAGTTTGGGACTGGATTTTCTGGTCACTCTTATCACTACTGAAGTCAAAAAAAAAATTCAGTTAATTGGACATTTTTAAATTCCTGTCTTTGATTTCATGAAAATAAGCTTCAATTAAAAAATATGGTGGATATATTAATTAGATATGGATATGGATATACATATATAAGTTAATGTTCTCTAGAAAGATCATATCCATAAATCCTATGAATCACTCAGAATAGATTTGTGACAAAAACATCCTAACTTAGATGTGGCATCTGAATAGACTGAGGTAGTGTATTGAGAGATCCCAGAAAGAGAAACCATATTATGTTTCCATCTGTGAGGCAGGAAGGTGGTACCACAGAAAACAGGGTTTAAGGATTATCCTCGACAAGCAATTGAGCTTTCAGCAACATATCGAAAGTGCTACCAAGAAAGCTAAAGAGGATGGCCATGTCACACTCGTGAGACTAATAATGAATATAAGAAACCCCAGAAGTAAAAAAAGATCAATCCATTCTTTTGTATGAAATTTCAATATGGGGCAGAAGCTTTACAGAAAAACTGCTATCTCCTGATGATGTCAACATGATTGAAACAGTATGATATATACTTCAGTACAGTATAGTATTTCGATGTATGGAAAACCTGTCTACATTTTTAATCCTACAAGGATAATTCCAGTCCCACTTGATTACCACACCACAATTAAAAGTTTGGCACTGGATTTTCTAAACACTCGTATTATTACTGGAAAGTCATAAAAGAAGTCTAACTGAATTCTTTTGGATTGAATTGGACATTTTTAAATTCTTGTCTCTAATTTCACGAAAATAAGCTTCAATTAAAAATATATGGTGGATATATTAATTAGATATGGATACGGATATACATACATATATAAGTTAATGATCTCTAGAAAGATCATATCCATAAATCCTGTGAAACACAGAAGAATAGATTTGTGGCAGAAACATCCTAACTTAGATGTGGCATCTGAATAGACTGAGGTAGTGTAATGAGATCCCAGAAAGATAGATGATATAAATACTATGTTTCCATCTGTGAGGCAGGAGGTGGGACTGCAGAAAACAAGGTTTAAGGATTATCCTCGACAAGCAATTCAGCTTTCAGCAACATATCTAAAGTGTTACCAAGAAAGCTAATGAGGATGGCCATGTCACACTCGTGAGACTAATGCCAAATATAAGAAAACCCAAAAGTAAAAAAAGATCAATCTATTCTTTTGTATGAAATATCAATATGGGGCAGAAGCTTTAGAGAAAAACTGTTATAAAAAAAAATTAGTAAGCTCTCAAAGAAAAATTATACTGCATATTACAGCAAATGCCTTCAGAACAGTTGACACAAGTAGTAGCAGAGGTTATACCAATTGAGCTTCTGACAAATTTTACATGGACAATTATCATGGCAAATTATCCGAGATCTAGAATGAGGAATGGATAAATACGATGAATATCTGACAAAAAAAATGGAAAGGAAACGATAGTGTTGGACAATGGACAAATAAATTAATTCCCTCTAAAGACACTAAAGACTGATGGAGATGGCCCACAGGAGGTTTAATTAAATTGTGACGCAGATGCTGATACATGGATGCTTCATCTTACTGCAAGATAATCAGTAGAACTTCTGACGATAGGTGAATACTGTGTGAAGACGCCCTCTCAAACATACCAATACCATCCTTCATTGTGATAGGTAGCATTGTACAACAGGCCACATACATTAAAGGTTGAGACCAAACAGCCGAGAACTTTACCCAAACAATGATTGAAGATGAAATTCTTGGCAAGGGGTCTATAACTTATTAAAAACATACCGAGGACTAAATAAAATGAAGAAAGAAGGGTTCAAGAAAGAGAATAAATAGACAGAAAAAAACCTGAACTCCCAATCATCTACATGGTGAAGGGGAAACTAGGGAAAGACAATAACTTATATAAAACTAAAGTTAGGCCAACAAATTAAAACAATCATTAGCACAACAAATTTGAATTCACTTCCATACATATGAATAAGGAAAGCAGATTGACCACATATTTGACTGGCAAACACATACTTCGTATTCGAGCGGAACAGCTAAAACAATCTTCGTCCACAACAGGCAAAAACTCTCGAATGTGATCTGATTCGAGACCGAGAGTTTTTGCATGATAGATGACAGGTGAGTTGGTTGACGCCGCTGGAAATGACAATCTGTGGCAATTAAATAACACTTTATTTTTCACTTGAAGTAAAAACATTGATGTTCCGTTGGTAATATCACTGCATTCTATAGGTCGAACGCATCTGTGGTATAAGTTTGACATAAATTGTGTTCACAGTTCTCGAGATATGTCGTGAAAATCATGGGCTACTTTTGGTCAAAAATTGTGTGATGCAAAAAAGGGGCAACAAATCGTTATCCAATCTCTAGTGAATTTAAGCGAAAAGTGGGCTGAAATTTTACGAAAATGCAAGCCATATATGGTGAGGAATGTTTACTCAAACAGTGGGTGGGGAAACGAGAACTGCGACAAATGAAAATGTAGATGCCAAAGTCACAAGTCAAGACAATGCCCATTTCTTTCTTCGATATTCGAGGTGTGGTCTAAGAGGTGAAGAGAGAAGGTGGCTCGAGTTTGTCCATAATTGGCTGAAAGCAGATGGTTCCTGCATCAGGACATGCTCATCACATTGAGCGTTGATTATTCATGACTTTCTAGTTAAGAGAGTCTGCAGCGACATTTTCCTCTATCTAGAAATAAAGAATCAGATCACAGAGACCCATTTTGAAGGTGTTCGGGACATCCAAACGACCACGATATGTGTTCTTAAAGAGATAACTTTGAATTAATTCCAGGACTGCTTTTTGAGTTAAGAGTGTCATTGGATGTGGTGCATCGAGTTAGAAAGAACCTATTGTGAAGGCCTGGAATCTTAATTTAATTGTACTCTTCAAAATATATTTGTAAATAAATAAGTCGCGTTAGTTAATTGCCACACCTCGTATGTCGAGATAAAGATGATTTAGAAGTTTGGTTGTGTCCTCAAAAGAAAAAAAAGTTAATAATCCCTATGTAGTGGTGTACACTTTGAAACAGTCTTAGGTGTATTATAAAAATAAAATATTTGTACAACTGCATTTTTTGCTTTAGAATCCCTAACATGCTACCAAGCTTTAAGAAGTCAACACACAATATTATTACATTCAAATGTCAAAGGTTTGTTTCTCTAAGTACAAAGGATTGTAACATGTAACTGAGATTCCAAAATAAAGGGGTCCTACCACTAGTGCAAAACTTTTAATACTTTAATTGCACACAAAAACTCTGGTATCGACTTAAAATAGAAAATAAAACTGGAAACTAAATCACGGTGCCAAATATTTAACATTACTTTAACTATATTCTTATTGTGGTAATTTTTATTAAGCTAATAAATAAGAGATGGCATTACAGTTGTATCATATTAAAATAGAAATACATCCATCGCTTGTGTGCATAAAATGCTATAATGCTTTTAAAGATAGATTTTCAAATTTATGGTAAACCCAAAATAAATTTTCAAAAAAAATAAAATATATTGCAAAATTAACTAAGAGTTAGTTCATTTTGCAATAAATTTTATATTCAACATTATTAATATTCTGTTTTGAATTATTGTGATGATAAAAAATGTTCTCACACTGAGTACATTTACAAAAAAAAGTAGATTATAAAGACACTAATAAAAAGTCTGTATGAGCAACTTTCCTTACACACCTGTTATCTTCTTTTAGGTAACAGAATTTGGTTAATTTAAGATATCTGAATTAAATACACAAATAAAAGAAATTGCGTATACTTCCTTTCAGCAAATTAGAAGTATAGGAAATTATCCACTGAGAATAAAACAGAAACTGAGTAACATTCCACTCTGCCTCAAATAAAATAAATACTTTTAATATAAGCACTTTATGTCAGTAAATATTTAGTTTCTTTGATGTAACTTATATTCCTAAATTAAAAACTATCCTAAATATGCTAACAATGTGGTATCTTAAAACTAGAGGATTGTGTACTTATACCTGGTAAGTTATTAAATAAGCTGCCCACAACTGTTTGCTTACCAAACACATGTGGTGACTTCACCCTGTTATTAGTGGTGTTAAAACTCTTTAACGACAGATTGCCAAAACTACTCTCAAAGTTGTGGCGAGCATTGCTTCCCTGAATAAACATGTTATTTTGGTTTAAGACAGGGTAGAACACATTATTGTCAGTCTTGTAATATAACTGACTTGAGTTGGGTGATATAGATAGCCTAGGCGATTGTGGCAAATAAGAGAAACTATTATTTTTCAATTGACAACCATTGGTGAAACCATTCGAATTTATTGGTTGAAAATGATATGGGGGGTTCAGATAAAATTGAGGTTCTCTCAAAGTCACCGCAAACAGACGGTTCTCTAGAAGGGGGAAGGGAGCTAAATGGATTATAACTGATCGGGTCATTATTTGAAACGAAGCCGGAAGTCTGACTTGATGAACGACTTAAGTTTGAAAATTCAGAGGAAACTGGAAACACAGTTACATCATTTTTCCAGAACCCTCCAGCAGTCCACGAGTTCTGTGTGACATTTTTTAACTTGGGTGGTGACAAAATCGGTCGATTTACAGCGCTAACTGAAAAAACTGGCGAGATACATGTGGGTGGTTTTGCATTTAAGCTGCCTAAGTGTAAGTTGTCTAAGCTTCGGTTTAACTCACTACTGGAATTAAGATCACTGTTTGATTTAACAGAACCACTTAAAATAGAGGAATTTTTTATACTTCTGGCACTGGTAAATATATTCTTCGTATTGGCATTACTTTGTACTTTGCTTTGGAATAAAGAAACGGAATCCGATATTTCTGTAACATCTTCGTCTATATCTGAATAGTCTGTGTTTTCAGCACACCTACTTAACTTCTTAAATTCAAATTTCTTCTTCGTTGTTTTCCTTGGTCGTAAGTGTTTACTTGTCGATACTAAACTGCATATGATAATAGTTGCACAAAAAGCCTAAAATATATACAATTTATTTACAATGCCATACAATTAGTTTTAAACCCACCGCACAGGACAGACAGTCGGTCAGCGACTATTTTGTAGAAAGAAAACGCAAACGGACCAACAGTAGGTGAGCTATCGGAAATAATTCACACACGTACAGATAGTCTGTGGCACGTTTAGACAGACCACGGCCGTGGTGATGCATGTGCAAAGATATGCAAAGATGTGCATTGCATATTACTAAAACGTAGAAAAAGAAGAAATAGTATTTTTTTTTACGATTTTTTATTTACCCGTTTATTAGTTACGTTTATTGAAATGAAAGTTTCATTTACTATTTAAAGATCTTGTATCCAACACCAGATTGTGACTATGTGGTACGCTAGCTACTGACCACGCATTATATTTCAGCCCAGCTCCAATTAAATTATAGTTCGTGTGTGTTACCTTGTATTAGTGCATTTGTTCCATTTGTTACGGACTCGTCGCAGACAACTGAATCGGTGGCAAAAATGGAACAGGTTCCAATTTTTTAGTCTTTCTAGTCTTTTTACTCTGTTGTCTGCGGTGTCTCATTTAAATGTACACGGTGCATTTATACAGACAAAATTGTAGGTAACCGATAGTCGGTCGTCTGCGGTAGGCCTTAAACATTAATTGTCATGAGGATCAAAACATTACTTAGTACCCAAAAAGGTTTTTGCCTAAATGTTTCAAATCATGAAAAATTCTATGCAGTTTACTCTGGACGTTTTCCACTAAACACCGAACTACTACGCTTTTGTGAACTGTGATCCAAAGTATATTGGGCAAACAAAAAGATCTATTTTGACTAGATTTAAAGAACACATGGCATATTTAAAATATGGCAGAATGGAAAAATCTTGTGTTGCCCACCACGCTTTTGACAACAACCATAGGATAGACATAAATAATTTAAAATTAATTAGAAATGTAACAAACAGTAGACAGTTGGATGCTTTTTAAAGTTTAGAAATCATTAAGTGTAACAGTAGTATGAATAAGGACAATGGTCCGATACCCACCAGTCCACTATTTCCTCTGAGAAACAAAGACAGATGTTACGGTTCAGTGAACCGTGATTAAATATAAATAGTGCAAGTGTGTAGGTTAGAATTTAGTTTTAATCTTCTCCTGAAGATGCCAACTTAGTTGGCGAAACGCATGTCGAGAAAACTATAGTAGTTCAGTGTTTCGTGGGAAACGTCCAGAGTTTTTTGTTTCTACGTCGAAGGTTCCAGTATCCACTCCAGGATCTATGCAGTTTGTCAATTTTTATTAAAAAAAATAATCAACAATAATATTCAGAATAGATTTTTACTAATCTTAATCTACTTATATATAATTGTACTCACTTGTAATAATTTTATGTATGCAGAATGGTTTCCATCAAATGATATCAGTGTAGTAACAACTAATAGGGTCCACCCTAATATTTCATTTACTTTCCACCAACTGGTTCGTTGATCCCAGATAAGATAAATAAGTTGTAAAAGTAGACCAGAACAGGTTATAGGTAATAAATTATTATAATGAAGTTTTATTTGTTTGGGAAGGTACAAATTTATATGACTTATGGCATCACTAATAATTATCGACACCTTAGAAGTTACGCCCGCAATATCATTTAAAACTGGCAGGGTTGGAATAAAAAATTTTGGGATTAATGGGGTAATTTCATCAGCAGGATAATTCATTCGTACCTCCAAGGTTTGGCAAATTATCAGAACAGATGATAAAATAAGCAAGTACTTTAAGAGATTTAAACAAGATGAATATTTGGCAATCTTAGTTTTTTGTAAAATCTGATTCTGACTGAGGAATGAATAAGCTTTGTTGTGAATTTTCTTAAGGCGATTTCCAAAAAGCCAAGCGTGTTGCTTTTCAATAGTGGTCTTCAAAACATTGTCACATTTTTTTACACAATTTATACGCCTTTTCCAACTGCTTCCTAAAAAGATAAAAAATAATGACATGCCTTTTATCTTCAGTAAGTATTTTACTTACTCAAAATGTTCCACTTCCTTATCGTAATTATTCTCATTTAAGGGTACAAAATTTGCCAACTGATAAACTTTTAATTGTTGATTTTTATTACAGTAAGTACATAAACCATTTGCCGCAGGCACAGTCTTCTTTATAGTCTTATTGATTTTATTAACTGAGGTTATGTCATATTGTGCTTCTAGTATTTTATTATATCCTCCGTCTTCATCAAAACCATTATATTGTAGACACGAAGGACAGCAAAAACTGTTTCGATCTGTATAAAGAACTTTAGTCCACGTGTTACAAAACCAACAGTTTGCATTCACATAAAATCCGTTTCTAAAACAATAATAGCAATTAATTAATAATTCAGTGGTTATGCAAAATGAAATAAATCAGTGTAGGTGACTTACCGTTTTATGAGATAAACAGTAAATAGAAAAAAAGGTATTAAAAACAATAATATTAAGGATAATGTTTCAGAAACTGTTTCCACTACATTATCCATTTTAAATTAAGATTAATATACAAGTTAAATAGGCTAATACTACTTTTTACAACACAAATTCAACAAACAAACTACCATGTCCACTCTAGACCACACGGAATTCGCGGCTTCTATGTCAAAAACCTAACCTAAACCTTTATGACCTCGATGTTATCACAGAGATCAGATTGTAGATATACATAAGTTCATAATCGGTTATGGAAGCAAAGAAAAATTATTAGATCATAACTCAAAGCGCGACTTCCGCGTACGCGTGAATCCGTATTCAGCTTTAATTTCTCTTCAAAGAAATAAATTAAACTTCCTTTTCAACAACTGATATACAACTGATGCAATTAAATACAGCAGAAACGTATTTTTACTAATAACTTAAAGGGTTTTATGGCCTTATATTGTATCCCATAACATGGTGGTTTCATAACTACAATTGTTCGTGAACATTACATGCTATTTTATAAATCAAGGACAGTAATTCATAAACGTAAATGTTACGCTGCATGCAGCAGTGGTTTGCTATACATATTTAATAATGTTACTGAACATGTACTATTTTTATGTTTCCATCATGTGATGTTCACAAACCAGTGAATGGCAATGTTCATAAACGTTACCTGACAAGCTGCAGTTAAAATGTCATTGCAGAAATGTGCACAACTTTTTACTTTAATTAAGAAAAATACTAGAGAGATTATTAACTTAGTGGTAGATGGCAGATGAAATAAAATGAAAGTATAAATGTGAATAAAACAGTATTTGTTTTTAAATAAGGTCTTTTGACCCTATTTTTTTTTATTATATAAGGGATATCGTTTGAAGAAAAAAAATTGGCAAAATATCTATAGTCACATCTATAATAACATGTATAAAACATCTATAATATATCTTTCTTCAATCGGATTGAGAGGTTTTTCAGGTTCTCCTGTAATGCCTGTCTCGAAGCAGCAGTTCTTAATTTGCCATTCTTGTTTGTGCGTATGAATTTTCCAGTCAGTGAAAATCTGAAAATTTATTTTAACTATATTCAAAAATTATTCTATTATTTACCGCTTCCAAGTTCATACATTCTTGGGCATTCAGTTGCATTTAGTAGTTTAATAAATATTGAATACCTCAAACATCTTTTAGTAGGTACCTACATTTGGGTTATTGGTATAAAATTTGTTTATATCAAATGTTTGATTAGTTTTCAGTTCAAATATGTACACATATTTCATGCTGCCTGATAGTGGTTTTACTTTGTCGAAGCTTTTTAGAAAGTGGGACACTCATTCCATAAAATAAATTAAAAAAATCCCTACAGAAGAAGAACTTTGTGTTAGACCAACCGTCATGCACCGCCCTGTGTGTCACGCCTTATCGTGGAATTTGTTTCGTCGATTGACATTTTTTGCTGATCTGTTTTTTTGCTGGCGGCTCAAGATGTATGATAGAATGGAAAATAAATTACAGTTAGATACCTACGACTGTTGTTTTATTAAGCACATACTCTGTAAGCGTAATATTTGTTTAAAATATTGTGACATTTTTAAAAGTGACATTTGTGACAGCTGACATTTATTAAGTTTTATAGTTTACATACTTAGTTTATTTAGTTTATACACACTAGCTATTAGTAAAGAATTGTATGGAATGACATTGAATATTCTGGATGTCAAAAGAATTTTCTAGAAATGTAGAAACTATAAATACTGGTGTTGTTGCTAGGAGTTAGTTAGTTGTGATTTGGATGTAACAGAGTTAAGGTCGACGAATTGTAAAGTATTAATAAAAGTGTTTAGAAGTGAAGAAGTAAATCATTTAGAGAGAAATACGTAACATTTTGGTGACAGCGGTGGGATAATAGAATTCGAAAAAAAAAAAAATTATATGGTGAATACGAGATCTACAAAATACAACGAAGAAACGACGACGATGGATGTAAGTGAAATATTAAAATTCTTGCAACAAGGGCGACAGGAGGACGAACGACGACGACAAGAGGACCGTGAGGAGGCAGAACGACGACGACAAGAGGACCGTGAAGAGGCAGAAAGGCGAGAGGAAAAGCGACGAGAGGAGGACGAACGACGACGGCAGGAGGACCGTGAGGAGGCAGAACGACGACGACAAGAGGACCGTGAGGGAGGCAGAAAAGCGAGACGAAAAGCGACGACAAGAGGACCGAGATGAAGCTGAGAGGCGACATCAGGAAATCTGTGAGTCCCAAAAAGTAATAAACACCAGGTTGAATGAATTTTCTGGAAGAATCGACGGCGTGGAACAACAGATTGACCAGGTAGGCCTAAAATTCAATAGAATCGAGAAGGAATTTCAGGAGAATAAAGAAGAAATCGAGAGAAAATTAGAAGACACCAGACGGCGAGTACAAAAAGAAATACTGGAAAAGATAAATGGGCTGGAGCACCAATTGCATCGTGCTTCAATAGCCGATTCAGGAGATTGTTTGACCTCACCAGCTACTCCGTTACAACATTCAAGCCTTATGCATACTGAAAGGTCAGTACACAAAATGCTTAAGCCTCCTACGTACGATGGACAGTCATCATGGTCCATGTACCGCAGACAGTTTGAGGCTGCCGCAAAGGCCAACGGATGGACTCCACAAGAAATGGCTACTTCGCTAGTCATATCTCTCAGAGGTCAGGCACTAGAAATCTTACAGAGCATCCCGGAAGAGCAGCAAAACGATTACAACAGGATTGTAGGAGCATTAGAAATAAGGTATGGACACAAATACCTCCGCCAAGTTTACCAGTCCCAAATCAAAAGTAGACAGCAAAGAAGCAATGAGTCCCTTCAAGAATACGAAGCTGACATCGAACGACTTGTCCATTTGGCATACCCTCAAGCACCCAAAGAATTTCTCGAGCAAATTGGCATCCAGACTTTTATTGATGGACTAGTAGACACTGAAATGCAGCAAGCTTTGCGGCTTGGCAGACACACCACGATTAGTGATGCACTCGTAGCTGCTTTGGAATTTAAAGCAGCTAAAGAAGCATCGAGGAGCTACAAATCCAGAGTAAGGCAAGTTAAATTCGACGAATGCCAATCACTTCCCGAGACCATGGAGAAAATAATGCGAGCATTGGATGAAATCAAACAGTCGAACTCACCACAGAAGGAAACCAGGCGCTGCTACAACTGTGGAAAAATTGGGCACCTACAGCGTTTTTGCAGGGCTAGGTCAAGGTCCCAGTCAAGAACGAATTCACCAGATCGACAGCCAGATTCGAGATCAAGATCCAGAAGTCCAGACAAGAGAAACTGGAGAGAAGAAAATGGGACATTGAAGACTTCACAGCATAGGACTGGTCGTTCCCCAACCCCAGACCGAAGACCTCGTTCCAGATCACCAGCAAGAAATTCGGGAAACGACAATTAGTCGATGCTAGGGGGCGCGTGTCGACTACTTATACTCAATGCCCCAAGATTTATGTCTCAAAAATAAGTAGCGACGAACGAAGCCTGATAGTCCATGGATACTTGGACGATAAATGGTGTTCCTTTGTAATTGACACCGGTGCTACAAGAACTATTCTGCGGCCTGACATTCTGCAAAAATCATCAAAGGAATTATCCAGACATGTGAAATTGGAAACAGCTACTGGAGAATTGATTCCTGTACATGGTGAACTAAATGTAAAAATTCAACTGGGTTCGAAAATCATGTATCACCGAGTTTTAACAGCCGATATCAGAGACGACTGCATATTAGGACTAGACATATTGAGTAAACATGGTTTTGTCGTGGATGTTAGAAACAAAACTATACAAATTCAAAATGAAGAAATTGTTATGGCCCCCAAACTTCAAGACTACGATAGATCAAGAAGGATCATAGTTGAAGAGGACATCCAAATACCCCAAGGATCAGAGAACATCATCATTGCAAAATTAGATGGAAACGGTCTGAGTACCGGAATAGTCGAGGCGAGCGAAAGGAACGATGGCTTATTGGTTGCAAGAAGCCTAGTACAAATGAATAACCAAATTCCAGTAAGGATTGCCAACATATCAGACAAAAAAGATTATTCTTAAGAAGAATGAAGTATTGGGACGTTGTGAACCAGTCGAAAAGATAGTTAAATGCGAGGAAGTCAACCAAGCTCAGACGAATCAAGCAAGGGTACGTGATCCAACTATTACAGAATCTTTGCTCAAAAATGCTGCTCATCTGGAACCGGAAGAAGCTAGAAAAGCTAGACAGTTCCTCGACAGATATCAAGATGTATTTGCCAATGGAAACATCACCGGCAGAACAAGTCTGGTTCAACATCGCATAGACACCGGCAATAACCCACCGATAAAGCAAGCTCCAAGAAGACTACCATTCGCTAAACAGAATGAAGTTACCGGAATGATTGATAAAATGCTGAAAGAAGGTGTCGTCGAGGAATCATCGAGCCCATGGTCTTCACCCGTTGTTTTAGTTACGAAGAAAGATGGCACAACAAGATTCTGTGTGGACTATCGGAAGCTGAACAATGTGACTAGGAAAGACAGTTATCCTCTACCTCGAATCGACGACACCCTGAACACACTTTCAGAGTCAAAATGGTTTTCAACATTGGACTTGAAGAGTGGATATTGGCAAGTCGAACTTCATCCCGACGATAAGGAGAAAACTGCGTTTTCTGCTGGTACCGGCCTTTATCAGTTTAAAGTTATGCCATTTGGTCTTTGCAATGCACCGGCCACTTTTGAGAGACTGATGGAGTTAGTACTCAGAGGAATGACGTGGAAAACTTGCTTGGTATACCTTGATGACGTCATTGTAATGGGGAAATCATTTGAAGAACATCTTAAGAATTTGGAGGATATCTTCAATAGATTCAGAAATGCCAACCTACAGTTGAATCCAAAGAAATGTTCCCTGTTTCAAAAACAAGTGGAATTTCTAGGACACATAGTATCCGCCGAAGGAATTCAAACCGACCCCAGGAAGATATCTGCAATCAAAGAATGGCCACGACCCAGAGATAAACATCAAGTAAGAAGTTTTCTTGGACTCTGCACATACTATAGGAAATTTGTAAAGGATTTCGGAAAAATTGCTAAACCACTACATCGGCTCACCGAAAATAATGTTACCTTCGATTGGACTCCAGACTGCCAGCAAGCTTTCACAGAACTGAAGAAGCGCCTAACTACAGCACCAATTTTGGCATACCCTAAACAAGATGGAATGTTTATTTTGGATTGTGATGCCTCTCAACACGGAATTGGATCAGTCTTATCCCAGGTTCAAGACAAAGAAGAAAAGGTAATCGCCTATTTCAGCAAGACACTAGGCAAGGCTGAAAGAAATTACTGTGTTACGAGGAAAGAATTACTGGCCATCATCAAATCGCTGGAGCATTTTCATAGTTACCTTTATGGAAGACACTTTTTAATTAGGACAGATCATAACGCCCTGCAGTGGATTATGAATTTTAAGAACCCGGAAGGACAAGTTGCTAGATGGATGGAGAGACTACAACAGTATAACTTCAAAATAATGCACCGGAGTGGAAAAACACATGGTAATGCAGACACATTATCGAGAAGACCGTGTTTAGAACAGAAATGTCGCTACTGCCAGAAGATCGAGACTAAAGAGTCCTCATATGAGACCGGCAATGAACTGTTAATGGCAACAACAATACAGGTTGAAGATGAATGGTCCTCGGAGGAATTAAAGAAGAGCCAGAAGAAAGACAGTGACCTCAAATTAATCCGGAACTGGGTAAAAAATGGAGTTCGACCAACTTGGCAGGAAGTTTCCAGATATGGTACGACTATAAAGGGATACTGGGCTCAATGGAGTTCCCTTTGTCTTCGCGATGGCCTACTGCATCGGAAGTGGGAGAGCCCCGATGGAGTATCCGCAGTCTACCAGTTGGTCTTGCCTAAAGCAAGAATCCACCAAGTGCTAGAAGAGCTTCACAGCAGTCCATCCGGAGGACATTTTGGAGTAACCAGGACTTTGGCTCGAGTAAGGGACCGATTTTATTGGGTAAACTGTCGCCGAGACGTCGAAGAATGGTGCAAGAGATGTGATCTGTGCTCTGCCAAAAAGGGACCAAAAACAAGAAGCCGTGGTAAAATGGTGCAGTACTTATCCGGAGCACCATTCGAGAGAGTAGCAGTGGACATTCTTGGACCATTACCTGTAACCGACCGTGGAAACAAGTACTTGATGGTGGTAATGGATTATTTCTCGAAATGGCCCGAAGCAGTACCTCTCCCAAATCAAGAAACAGAAACTGTAGCCGAAGCGTTCATCGAGAATGTCATAGCTAGGCATGGAGTACCTCTCGAGCTGCATTCCGATCAAGGAAGAAACTTCGAATCAGAGCTGTGGCAAGAAGTGATGAAAACAATGGGCATCAAGAAAACCCGAACAACTGCGCTTCATCCCCAGTCGAATGGCATGGTTGAACGCCATAACAGAACCATATGCCACTACCTATCTAAATTCGTGTCTGAAAATCAAAGGGACTGGGACAAATTGGTGCCTCTGTTTTTGCTGTCATATCGAAGTTCCCAGCATGAATCAACCACCTACACTCCATCTATGCTGACCTCTGGAAGAGAGATAAAGCTGCCTACTGACCTCATGCTTGGCCGTCCACTGGAAGAAACCGAAGAGCGATCTCTGCCAGAATTTGTGGAGGACTTGCGAAAGAGAATGGACCGGATCCACCGATTTGCCAGGGAGAAGCTGAAAATTCACAGCGACAAAATGAAGCAGCGTCTCGACACTACATCAACAGAGACTGCCTTTAAGCCTGGTGACGCAGTATGGTTGTACGCCCCAAAAAGGACAAAAGGAAAAAGTCCAAAGCTTCAGAGCAACTGGGAAGGCCCGTACACCATAATAAAGAAAATCAATGACCTGGTCTACCGCATCCAGCTGTCTCCAAGAAGCAAGCCGAAGGTGGTCCATCTGGAAAGGCTCGCAAAGTACACAGGACATAATCCACCCGATTGGTTTGTCGTCGAAGATCCACCGCCTAGGACTGAAGACAGTGTTATTCGGGACGAATAACTTTGAAGAGGGGAGCAATGTGACATTTTTAAAAGTGACATTTGTGACAGCTGACATTTATTAAGTTTTATAGTTTACATACTTAGTTTATTTAGTTTATACACACTAGCTATTAGTAAAGAATTGTATGGAATGACATATTGAATATTCTGGATGTCAAAAGAATTTTCTAGAAATGTAGAAACTATAAATACTGGTGTTGTTGCTAGGAGTTAGTTAGTTATGTTTTGAATGTTACATGGTTAAGACCCACGAGTTGTAGATTGTTAAATAAACGTGTTTGGACAGAAAAGCGAGTAATTTGAAGATATATTCGTAACAATATTCTTCGATATAAAAACGAAATTTTAGTATATTTTAGTATATATATATTTAGCAGTTCTTCCAAGGTCAAATGTCAACATTGATGCATACAAACTATCATTTTAACACAAAATAATTTGTACATTCTTTATAACAACCACAATTTTTTGTGAACATCATAAATCTACTGCATAATAAGATTTATTAATACACGTCACTTGGTCGCATTCAAATCCGCGCCGATATGTGATCATGCGCATAACGCGAAAACCGGTCAGCTGGGATTTTGTTTCCTTACTGTCTTACAAAATGGTGGACCTTGTCGCACCACTTAAACCATGCAATTCCACGATTTAGACGATTTAGATTAAACCATGCAATTTAGTTACTTGCATTAGTTCTAAGTCCAACTTACGAGCAACTGAGTGCTTTATCAGCGTACATTCACTACCAAAGTCTACAAAACACAAGACAGATTTATTATTTAGCCTAGCTGGTTTGAGATAAATGATCTCTTTAGAAGTCTATTTTTCTTCTTAAGAAGTTTATTTTTCTTGAGCGTAAACTTCTTCTTCTTGGGCGCGTTCAACCGTGGTTGCTAGTTTATCGCTATTCACGCGCTAATACGTTCTGTTTTTAAATCTGAAGGCAATGAGCAAATTTAAAATGTTTTGTATATGTATATAAACCTGTATATTTGCAATAGAGTTAGTGTAGTAAGAACACTCTAAAAACATAATATTTCATTAGGTACAATTTTAAGGTTCAAAAACGCTAAGAAACTTCTATTTTTTTAATATGTATACATGCTCATTTACAAGACTATTTCATATTAAGAGTAAATTAGAAGGAACTTTGCTAAACCTAACGAGTAATTAAGTTATACGTATCTTTTCATTCTTTTCATGCACATCTTATTATGTTCTTGTAATACTAATTATTTATATATAAGTTAGATATGTAATTTAGCACAGTATTTACTTACCAATAAGTAGAATAATTTATATTATATCCTTAAATGCCAATAAGAAAAGAAATAATAGTTTTATCACGAAATAATGCACAAAACAATTTGATGCGAATCAAAATGTTCCATTAGGGACGCTTTCTAAAACAACAACAATCAAGTTTTAAATTAAAATGCCGCGTTTCTATTGGGTATGGATCGCCTAGGCAAATAGACCTATGGGATTCCCCAGATTTGGGGAATTATAAAAAATATGCCAACTTCAAAGTAAATTATTTAATCTCTGGAAAGTATTATTATTGTTATTATTATTATTCAAAATGTCTAGTATAACTTACTTTACTTTCTTTAATGCATGTAATTAATATCGCATTAGCTTGTTGCTGAAATTATTACGAGTTAAGGTGCATCTGGCAACATCGTACTGGTAGCGTGTTGCGAACATAGATAAAAGAAGAGGGTCTATATATCCTGAACAAGGAAAGCATCATTTCTCGTCAAGTCGACTCGTTTCTCCGAAAGTGCTTTCCATTTGATTTGTGTCGCCATGAGTCGACGACACAAGTCACCTCAAACAGACTTCGCTATATACCTGAGTTCACGCTGAGTGCGAGTGTAAAAGAAGTGAAAATCTAAACGATCGCGGCAAAGCAGAATATATAGTGGAGGGTTAATGCGCAATCTGATTGAAGAAAATGAAGGTAGGTGACAAAATTAATTATTTGCAGTAACTACTTTCAACAACTTTTGCACGAAACTACTAGCCTAGCGAGCGTTCCATTTACCCATTTGATGAGAGTCAACAATAGTTGACACAAGTCGGCACAGGAGTCACTGGGAGTCGTGTAAATGGAAAGCACCCATTGTTACTCGTCTGATCGCAGCGCCACCTGTGGTACATACACTCAACATCCACATATCCGAACTCCAAATTTCCGAACTCACGATATTTCCGAACTTTTTCTCACGATATTTCCGAACTTGTACTTCCACATAACCGAACTTGTCGCTGATTGGTTGACGACAAAAAACCGCGAAATTTGAAATGAGAAAAAATGTACACAATAATGCGATTGTTATCAAACATTTCGATTGTCACAGAATTCAGCAAAAGAGGAAATCGCCCTCCCTCAGCAGCACACCTGAGACAAGAGTTCTTCTTTGTACAAACCAGTGAAAAACACTTCTTTCAAATGGCGTATCATAAGTACCGGTGCACTTTATTGTGTCAATCCGTCCACTCAATTTTCGTCTTTTTTTTCAGTTTTTTTCAAAGTAAATTTCTTTTTTCCAAGAATTTCTGCAACTGACGATTTATAAATGGTATACATCTTACATAGATCAACATTTTTAACACCATTTTTTGCGTGATTTATCAAATCCAGCTTTTGCTCCAAGGTTAGTCTCTTAGCTGGCTCTTTTCTCTGCAAATAAACAGTACAATAATGTTTATTTTGTATCACGGTTTTTCTTAAAAATACATATTTTCTCATAATTTTTCATTTCAGTTTGAAATTATTATAGGTTACGTCAACAAAATGTTCAATAAAACAAACCTTTACTTTGAATTACAAAATAATTACCTGCATCACTCTCTCCTTTGCACCTGACATTTTGTTGTTTAGAAAAACGTTCTTTTATTAACATGTACACATGTATGTATGTATTACATTTGCATAAAAACCTCGAAATACAAAGAAAAGTACTAGAATGAGCCAGAAAAACCCTGCGCCAGCAGTTCGGTAATCCCGAGGTGACGAGAGTTCGGAAATGTGGAAGTCTGCGGAACGTAAAAGTTCGGAAATGTGGAAGTTGAGTGTAATTGTATGTTTTGCGAATTGCGAAGAAACTGTAGGAAGAAACCAAGAAGACTAGACTACTAAGGAGACCGAACTCCGGCTTTTCGCTGTATAACGCAACGGGCTCGAATATGTCCGCCTCCAGAGGCGCTGTAAACAGTAGTGTACCCTGGTTGCTACGGTATATAAACAGATATCTATACGTATACTGTGGTTCTGTACTAATCTGTGTACGTTAGAGGTTAGAGTCCGTGTGAGTGTCCGTGGTGGGAATACATTTGACAGACGCTCGATATTTTTCATGTCAAATGTCAACATCGTCCAAAAATTAAGCTTTTCAAAGTCATTGAGTAATATTTTAATAAATTTACACGGTCAGTACTTCGCAATAGTCTGAACTCGTATAAAAGGGTAAAGCAAATTGTAGGTACGTAAATGTGGAAATGCAATGTTATTGTGAAACCTTTACAGAGATACGTGTCTAAAGAGCAAGGGAAATTTCACAGATACATGCGAAATGAAAAAATCACTATTTACGCATTATTTTACCCACCCAGCACCTATTCGCTCCCTTTTCCTGTTAACTTGTGGGACTAATACTACTTTGCGCACGATTTTGGTGGTCAAACATAGTGGATATTACTGTTTTCTGGGTATGCGACGAAAAAAAAAACGCTAAAATTGCAAAAGTGGCTTGTCTGAACAATGACCCTCAAAATATTTCATGTTACGTGCTTCAACGTTAACAATACAACAAAGAAAAATATTTCGTTTCATACATACATCAGTAATTTGAAATAACGTCCGGTTATTCGTACTGATTCTTGTATCACACAATGCAACACAGCACTTTCGAATCATATTTATTTTGTATATATTTTTGCTAAAGCATAACGGCATGTAAGCTTTGACAGCTTAATGATAAATGTCATATAAAACCATAGCATGGTTTTCTATGATAATTTGAAAAACATTCAAATGCGGTCCGCCGCTCATCACGTGACATCGAGTACACTCAACATCCACATATCCGAACTCCAAATTTCCGAACTCACGATATTTCCGAACTTTTTCTCACGATATTTCCGAACTTGTACTTCCATACAACCGAACTTGTCGCTGTCAAATGTCGAATGTCGCTGTCGAATGACCAATGAGCCAGAAAACCCCTTTGCGCATGCGCCAGCAGTTCGGTTATCCCAAGGTGACGAAAGTTCGGAAATGTGGAAGTTTGCGGAACGGAAAAGTTCGGATATGTGGATGTTGAGTGTACATTACTGTTTACAGCGCCTCCTGGAGGCGGACAGATTTGATCCCTAGATACCGAACGAGTTCGGTCTCCTTACTTAGTTCTAGACTTCTTGGAAGAAACATTACGAACATAACCTTGCATTATTGTTAAAATATACTTAATTCTTGTTTACAATAATTGTTTCTTAAATATGAGTTTGCCAACTGACTTTGGCCCTGATTCGGGTGGTAGAATGAAGGTATAATTTTTTAAAATTAATGTAAAAATGGCTTTGTACAGGTATATTTTTTTATAGGGAGTTTGTATCGTTAAACCAATTGTATACGGAAATATAGCCAGATATTTTGGCAAAAAAAGAGAGGAAGACGGTCACACACATCAATGGACAGTATATGTAAAACCATATAATAATGAGGACATGTCAGCATATGTAAAAAAAGTGCATTTCAAATTACATGAAAGTTATGCAAATCAGAATAGAATAGTAGTTAAACCACCTTATGAAATAAGTGAAACTGGTTGGGGAGAATTTGAAATTGTTATAAAAATACACTTCCATGATCCAAATGAGAGACCAGTAAGTTAGTAAAACAGTATTATCAAAAGTATTGGGGTGAAAACCTTAAATGCATAAAATCTGTTGATATTTTGTAGTTGTAATTTTTTATGTACCTATTCAAACTGCCTTTATTTCTTCTGACTAACCTGTGGGTACATTTATATACAGGGGTGGATCATAAATAATGGCACATAGTTCAACAGCAGATTCCTTGGGTCAAAATAATGTGATTTACCAAAACTTACCTTAGACCAATTGAGGAGCTTGCTGCAAAACCGATGCAGCTCCACTTTTAATGTGTGACAAAGTTAGCTGCTTATAATTTGGATAAAAATATTAGGCATTATTTAGCGCAAGTTCGACACAGCTCAGTGCATGGAGTATACATACTGATATATGCTGAGCTGCGTCGAACTTGAGTTAAATAACGCCTAATGCTTTTATCGAAATTATAAGCAGCTAACATCGTCACATGTTGAAAATGGAGCTGCGTCATTTTTGCAGCAAACTTCGCAATTGTTGAACATAAATTGTCTCAAAGTTTTAGTTGTTTTTAATTTTTTTCCTACAGTACAAGACAATGGTAATAAATTCAAAATGTTCGGGTTTCTTTTGGTGATAAATTTAAATTCGTTCATAGTTTTGATATCACTAATAAAGGGCGCCATCTAAGGGTCATCATGCTTGGCATAACTTGTTTGCGGCTTAGTATATCGATTTAAGTATTAGAAAAATCGGTTCTTCTACTTTTTTTACATTAAAAAGGTATACCTAGTTGAAGTCAGGAAAATTAATTATTTTAGCGTGTTTTCAAGATAATCACATTTGAAAAAAATCCTGCCCATTCTATACACATCAAAGTATATCTGCCTCCGAAAATTGACTTGTTATTCTTATTCTGCTTGAAGAGTTGTGCACAGTTTTTTTATAATCACACCAAATCAATGGGACTTATAATAAAGGCGCTAGGACGTCAAATTTTCTCTCATCAAATTGAATGCCCTCTAGCGCTTTTATTATCCCATCGATTTAGTGTGATTAAAAAAAATGCTCAGGCAGATTGAGAATAACAGGTCAATTTTGGGGGGGGGGGGCGAGATATTTTTATGGATTTAGAATGGGCAAGATTCTTCCAAATGTGATTATCTAGAAAACGATTACTCTTATTGATTTCAACTAGGTATACCTCTATATACAAAAAGTAAGTTATTTAAAGTTATGTATTATATTAAGTAAGTTATAATTGAGTAATCTTATGCCATTTCTCACCTACAAAAAAACTCTAATCTTTAATTTTATGCCATTATCTCAATTTATTAGGAAATTATAGAGAAAAATTGAAAACTAAATTAAAACTTTGAGGCCCAATATCTTAATTGTCATCAACAATAGACTACTAAAGTCACGACGTTGCTTCCGGCCATGTGTAAAACTACGGATGTGGGGAAATTTTTAGTATATGTACTTTAAATGGGATTTTTCGTGTTTGGAAAACATCACTTTTTGACATTAATTTTAGTGGCATTGCCCGTCATTTAAGGAGGGACTGAAGCTAGGGTGTTTCGTTACTTGATTTCATGAAAGAACCAAGAAGGAACCTGTTTATATTTAAATATACATGGTGGAGACTTTAACTGGAATATATTCGCTAGCGGGGTGGTGAATGGTTTTTCAAAAATTCCCGAGACACGTCAACTTTTAAATGTATTTACCTACATTTTCCTACATTGTAATGTGAAAAATATAGCCCTTCAGGGGTGGCTGAAACCACCCTCGACATGATTTTTTTCAAATGCAATCCTATGGCTTGTGACCCCTCATTGTAAAGCTGGTGGAAAGAGGAATCCAACGCACTGATCAAATTTTAATTTATAGTATGCTTGTAGGGTTGCATACAATTAAAACGTAATTTTATAGTTTAATTTATTTTGAACGCAACAATTTCGTACTCAAAATGTGTGTTGATTAGTTTTGGAATGTAAACCTTACTTTTCATATGTCCCCAAAAAAATTCCAAGCAATTTTTTTGCCACAACTGATATTTGTTATTTTTTGCTAGTGTTTTTACACGGCCGCAAAGAGTAATTTAGTTTGTATGTAGAGATTTCAAACTCTGAATACAGATGTATTCAGAGTTTGAAACGAAGTGTTATTTCAAATTGGTGAAAATGTCTTATTTAACTGAATGACTAAAAATCTAAATTTTGATGATGATTGGATATGGTGATAGGGCGCGAACTCAATGCGAAGTTGTTCGCTTGTTTCGAGAAACGCATCCTGACTTGCCACCACTAAATCAAGGTACCCTTAGTAAAATTGAGGCACAATATCGAGAGATGGGTCATGTCAGGAAAGTACCGAGTAAGAGGCAGGCTGTTGTTGATGACGACACGAAGTTGAATTTGTTGCTTGCTCTAGAAGAAAATCCAATCACTCCAGTCCGTCAACTGGCCCGTGATAGTAATCTTAATCACAAAACAGTTTTAAAAATACTTAAATATGAGAAAAAACGCCCATATAAAATGCAAGCTGTTCAAGAGCTACTTGAAGATGATCCAGATCGACGAGTGGAATTTTGCGATTTATTGATGACTTGTATTGATCAAAACAAATTATCTTTAGAGTGGATAGTTTTCTCTGACGAGGCTACTTTTACATTAAATGGGCACGTAAATCGCCAAAATTGTCGTTACTGGGCTGAAGAGAACCCCCATTGGATGAGGGAACTTCATACTCAGCGCCCACAGAAAACTAATGTGTGGGCCGGAATAATACAAGATAGAATTGTAGGACCATTTTTCTTTGATGACACTCTTAATGGAGCAAGATACTTGCGTTTACTCCAGCACGAACTAATGCCAGTGCTGTGTCATTTATTTCCAAACCCCTTAAACCCTAACTTGACCGACGAGAGGTTATGGTTTCAGCAAGATGGGGCCCCACCACACTATGCTGCCATTGTTCGTCAGTATCTGGACAGAATTTTTCCCGGTAGGTGGATTGGGAGGCGAGGTAATATTGAGTGGCCAGCAAGATCTCCAGATCTTACACCACTGGATATCTTTTTGTGGGGACATCTTAAAAGTAGGGTTTACATTCAGAAACCCAACAACATAGCAGATCTGCAGGAAAGGATAAGAGAGGAAATCGGAAAAATAACACCGCAAATGTTGCATAATGTAAGGGACGAAACCTACCACAGACTGGGATGCTGCCAACAAGTGAATGGTGCACATTTTGAACAATTGTTACGTTGAAAATAAATTTAATTTTTAAATTGTTTTAATTGTATGCAACCCTACAAACATACTAAAAATTAAAATTTGATCAGTGCGTTGGATTCCTCTTTCCACCAGCTTTACAATGAGGGGTCACAAGCCATAGGGTTGCATTTGAAAAAATCATGTCGAGGGTAGTTTCAGCCACCGCTGAAGGGCTATATTTTTCATATTACTTGCAAAATGTAGGTAAATACATTTAAAAGTTGACGTGTCTCCGGAATTTTTTGAAAAATCATTCACCACCCCGCTAGCGAATATATTCCAGTTAAAGTCTCCACCATGTATTGTTAATTGAATCTGTATTATATAACAAAAATATAGAGTGCATGGGTGAAATTATCGATTATTTGAAATTGATGTGAATTGAATCGAGGCTACTGCCTACGACCGATCACGTAAAAGCCATCAAGTTCAGTTATTGTTTTCATCTTAAAGCTGGATATCATGCTTATTGCGTATGCATATGTCGCACTATAAGATATGATTGGCACGAGTAAATTTAAATATGTCAATTTAACCAATTTAATTTATTTTACTCTCCAATACTTTTAAGTTTTCTCTATATTTATATTTTATACGCCAAACCCAAGCACAGGCAATGCTATTTGCCTCTTTGGGATTTCATCCTATGTATGATCTTATTGGCTCAATAAATACAAATACAACCAATCATATATAGTAGCGCAATATACGCGTATGCTATACTCATGTGTCCATATGTGGCTTAATATAAAATGGTCACCCTGATTATATTTTACAATTTTCAATTTAAAATCATAAACAAATAAAATCTCGGTTTGTTTTGTAGGTCCAACCCGACAAAAAAATTCTATAATTTTATTTTTTCTCATCATACTCATATCTTAAATGACCTGTATTTATTAATAAAAAAACCCGCGTCATAAATTTAGCAGAAGTGACATCACACTTTAGTGGTCTATTGAACTAAAGTAAGTTTAGCTAAATCACACAATTTTGACCTAAGGAATCTGCTTTTGCACTGTGTACCATTACTTATGACTTACCCTGTGTGAAATTGTTTATAAAGTATACAATTTTAGAAACCATTTTTCTCAAATAAATTGCTTATATTTTTTACTACATACAAATTCATTCCATTTATGCATTACTTCGCTATAATATAATACATAACTAATATAACGAAAGTGTATTGATTCCCACAATGAAGTTAACTTAGTTGAAGAATAACTTTTTAGGTTACAATGTATCACATATTAAAACTATTCCATTCAGGAGGTACTCAGGATATTGGGATGGAACAGGGTAAAGGACTTGTTTCGGAAAGTTATGATGAAATTGTGTTTCAAGATCCAACACAACTAATGCACCATTTATTAACGAATACTAAACAGCTGACATTAGGAAGATGGGAGCATAATACTAATTGTACGCCTTTTATTGATATTTTTTAAATATTCTGTGATTCAGTGTTTTATTTCAGTTGAAGAAAGAAAGGAGAAAACATTTAAGTCTATTTTAGAAGCCAAACAGAAAATGAGAGCAGAAATTGCCGTGTTAAAAAATAAATTAAAACTGGCCAAAGAGACAATATCCACGTTCAAAGAAGAAATAGCCAAGTCCCAAGACAATCAGCCTATGATGTTAAATTTTGTTTAGGGTCTTTTGAGGAATAATTAATTTTTGTACATGCAGTTGTAAATATTTTATTAAATAACACGAAAAAGTAAACATTTTTCTTTTATTATGTGAATGACAATATGTATACCTTTTTGAATTAAATCAAGATGACAAGAAATGGAAAGATGAACATTTCGATGATTGATTAAGAAAGACAAAATTATGAAGTGCCAAAACTTGATCGTTAAGGCCCCTTAACCCTTTCGCTGCGGCGCGCTCGAACAGGCTTTCATTCCCTTAGTGCTGCGCTAATAGACGTCATTCGCAGTGAAACGTCAAAATCTGTTATTTAAGCTATAATTTATTTTTTTGATCATCACAACTAAATTAATTTTTGTATTTTATGGTTAATATTACTTATTTTTATTAAAACTATTTATAAACATACCTAAATAAAAACCCTTATATCAAGAAAACTTTTATTACAAGGAAAATAACAAAACCCTTGTCATAAAAAACAAAACAGACTGTAAGCCTAAACAAAACGAAAATACGAATCAAAATGTTTATGTAATTATCTATTTTAGGTTACGTAACGTGTGATACTTTTCAAAACAAGGTGTTACACATAACCCGACATCACATGGTTCGCACATATAAACTGTCTCTTTCCGTAACTTATTCTGAGCACAAACAAAACATCTTTTTCTAGCGGTCAAGTTATTTTTTTTGGCGGAATTTTTCTAGGAAAATGTCTAGCTGTCAATCGAATTGGAGCTGGATCGTGCGCCCTTCGTGCTGTGTAAACGTAGTCATCTAAGTTGAATGATATCATTTGAGAAATCAAATTTAGCTGAAACTTAGCCAGTGGTATCTTCTTTTTTGTGGCATCTTGGAATAAGATATGACTGTTCAGCAGGACCATGTCCATAATATGTAAGAAGACTTTTTTATACCACTTAGTTGTTCTCCGTACACTTTCGACAGAGCTTAGCAGCATATCAGTTTTGTCTACTGCTCCCATTCTTTTGTTGTACTCAATAATACACTCTGGTTTCATAATTTGTCTGTTGGTCGTTCTAACAGTTTTTCCTGTAGCTGCGACATTGTTGTCATGGGCTGTACTAAGCATAAATACTTCATGCTTGTCACACCATTTTATGGCAATTAGTCTGTTTCTAGTAGTACGAAACGTAAACTCGCCCCTTTTTAATTTTTCTTCCATTTTAGGCATTTGCTTTCTGGTCTTGCGCACAGTACCGCAAGCGTTAGTGCAACGGTCATATAACCATAAAAATAAATCAGGACTGCTATACCAATTGTCTATAAAAAGTGTATGACCTTCGTCCAAGTAGGGGTCAAGGAGTGTAACAACTACATCTCCAGATTTTCCGAAATTCGATTGCGCAGATTCTGTGGTTGCTCCAGTATATATGATAAAATCTAATATATAACCGATAACTGCGTCACACAAGACAAAAAATTTTATACCAAATCGGTGTCGCTTTGAGGGTACATACTGTTTAAAAAATAGCCTCCCCTTGAAAAGCATTAGACTTTCGTCAATGCATAACTCTTTATAATGGGGTAAAAGATTCTCCAAATGTCGCTCTTGCATGATTCACAATTTTACGAATTTTGCGTAATGTATCATCGTCCCTTGCCAAATTATTGTTGGAAAAATGTATCATACTGAGGATCCTCAAAAACCGATCTCGTGACATTGTTTTCTTGAAAGCAGGTGTTTCTAATAACGCATTTGTAGACCAGTACTCTTGTATTTGCACCTTTCTTACCCGTGCCATAAGAAAATTTAATGCAAAAAACCGATGTAATTCCTTTGCGTCAGTGTCCTTCCATTGGTTCAATCTAGAATGTGGCCGAAGACGCTGCTTGTGTTCCACAACGTACTTATAAAATTTATTAGTTTCGCTAACTATAAAATCCGTTATCTCCTCCCCGAAAAAAACTTGGAAACAATCGTACCTGTGCCCAACTCACGTTTTCGTTTATTTTCTCTGGCTCTTCCTCTGCATCTTCTTCCACCTCAGAACCATCTCTACATCTCTAGGTGAGGTTAATAGCTGTTCCAGAACTTGAGCTTCAATCTCGTCACCAGAATCATCCGATACATCCCCGGCTATAAAATCATCTTCGGAGTCACTCTGTGTCAGGATTTCCTCTAATTCGGCAGTGGTATAATATGCCCCAATTTTAGGCGGCAAGGGCATATTTGATATTGTTATTACTGAAAAAATGCATAAATATTATTACTATTCCAGCACTATCCAACCAAAATAATTACCTTTTATTCTATAATCACTGTACCGGCACAATTCACCCAGAATAACTATGTTTTATTTCATAAATAATATTACTTTATTAGTGTTTTTGTACGCGCTACTTTTTCATATGCTTTCCAGACACTACCAAACATCGCCCGTTGTGTTCCGGCACTATTCACCCAAAATAATTACGTTTTATTTCATAAATATTACTTATTTATTGATTTCTGTAGGCCGCGGTACCATTCAGTATTCTTTTTAAGCGCTACTAAACACAAAACACACATGTGATTTGTGCTACTAAACGTGAAAACGACTCGTAGACTACTTCGAAACCGGCCAGCGTAGTTCAAACACGTCAAACATAGTGAATAAATAACGTATACTGTTTATACGCAAATATGCGCCCACAGCAGCGAAACGGCTAGACCTTTCGCAAAAATGCGTCATCCGCAGAGGTGGCACGAAAATAAAATGACGCATTTATGCGCTATCCGCAGCGAAAAGGTGAAGGATCTTCAAGACACATTAAGGTAAAATTAACCACAACCACAAAGATGGCGTATATGGAAATAATGCGGTAAACATATATTGCGGTACGATATATGACTGGTTAAATTGATGTATTTCAATTTACTCGTGCCAATCATATCTTGTAATGCGATGTATGCATACGTGATATGCATGAATCCCATATTCAGCATTAAGATGAAAACAACATGGGCGTTTTTGGTATAATGGAGATTAACAATACCGGGTGTACCAGAATGAATTAACAGCCGATACCTCCGTCTTTTGAATAGATATGAGCATGAACAAAAAAAAACTGCAAATGGCACGAAAAACTACAATTGGTTACAGATTAAAATCCGTGTTGCGCCTTACATCCTTTAAGAAACCACCCACAAGTATTTTTTTTTCAAATAGCACCCTATATAACTAAATATCTAAATAACACCCTCCTTAATCACAAGGTTATATGTAAATAACAAAAAAGCGATAGGTCTAACAAGTGACAGTTTTGACAAAAGCATGTGATTTGATCAGTTTATACATAAGTATGCAGTATTTTAATAAAAAACATTTGATTATGTTATGACTGCAATATATCTAAGGCCCACCGCAGACGACCGACTATTGGTCACCTACAATTTTGTCTGTATGAATGCAACGTATACATTTAAATGAGACACTGCAGACGACAGACTAAAAAGACGGCCCTACTAAAAAATTGGAACCTGTTCCATTTTTGTCACTGACTCGATTCTTGGTGACTAGTTGGTAACAAATGGGACAAATGCACTCCTATGAGGTAACGTACACGAATTACAATTTAGTCGGCGCTGGGCGAAATACAATGTGTGGTCAGTAGCGTACCACATAGTCACAATCCACAAATGGTGTTGGATACAAGATCATCAAAGAGTAAATGAAACTTTCATTTTAATAAACGTTGACTAGTAAAAGACTTCTTTTTCTACGTTTTAGTAACTTTGTAACTCACATTAATCTTTGCACATGCATCGCCCCGTCTATTGTCCATCTAAACGCGCCATCGACTATCTGTACGCGTGCGAGTTATTTCCGATTTCTCTGTCGGTCGGTTTGCGGTGTTTTCCTACAACATAGTCACTGACTGACTGTCTGTCGTGAGTGGTGGGTCTAATACTGGTGTTTATAGTCTAATACATGTGTAATAGAAATGAAAATAATATAAACGTTTTTGTACACTTTGCTTTAAACCTACAAATATCTAAATTTAAAACGTTTTTCACCCCAAGTATAATATATTTATTAATGTTCTAAAATTAACGACATTTTTTTTATTATAAAAGAAAATATACACGATAACTACATTATGGACATGTAGGAACCCATTAATTAATTTCTTTTTAATTGAGTGATGGCCACTTGTAGTTGTGAAACTAATGGTGGGTTCATGCAGAAATTTTTAGTAATAAGAATAAGAATAGTAATAAGCATAAAAGTTAAACCTTCGTTTTATAATGACCCAGTTCATGCAGTAAACATAATTTTTAGTAATAATTTTAAAAATAAGGATTTGCTGCATGAACTGGGTCATTATAAAACGAAGGTTTAACTTTTATGCTTATTACTATTCTTATTCTTATTACTAAAAATTTCTGCATGAACCCACCATTAGTCTTGGCCAGTTATGAAAAAGGTCAAACAGAAGTGAGACGACAGATAAGAAGCAACCGCACACGCATCGAAGGTAGTGAGGAATAAGACCGGCCTCTCACCACCTGTGCTTGGTGTTAGAACGAGAAGGGTAGCATTTGTCCTTTTTCACAACTGGCCGATGTCGGCTTTACACAAACTGTATACTGATATTTCAGGTGAAAGAAGAAACACAACAAAAATAAAATCTTAAATGATCTGTTAATAGGTGATCCGATATGAATGAAAATATAAGATGATGCATGTTCTTAATGTTTATTTTACTCCAGTCTCACCGCCAGACTAAGCAGTAACTATATGTTGTCCATGAAATATTGTAGAACATTTGACATCTATGATGGTTTTGGATGTTCCAGATCCAAACAAATTGTGCCCAGTTGCAGATATGTTTATCTTACCTACGCATGTATTACATTTTATTTTATATTATATGTATACATACACATATTATAAGCCTTCAAATTCACACTTTAAATTTTCCACTTAACACTGAAATAGTGATGTCAAATACAGTTACTTTTTAGTATTCAGAGTAATCGTTACTTTTATACCGAGTACTCGTTACTTTGTATTCGTTACTGAGTACAGTTACTTATGTATACAACGGTACAAATTACTTTTTATCGTTACTAGAAGTACAGTTACTTGTAACTTTGTTCGTCTGAGGAATCCTTTCATTAAAAAAATATTGGATTTTATTAACAGTAGGTATCATTCTAAAATATAAGATAATATAAAAAGTGTATGTCAATTAAAAACATAATATTTCATTTTTCTCCTGCAGAGTGCACTAGAAAAGGTAGATAAACAATTGAATTCTGTGATATACTTATTTCACAATAATTATTAGGTATCTGTGTTCATAACGTTGAATAATTACAGATTACCTATATATAAAATATCCGATCGTATACTAGACACCTTAATAAACACCAATACCAAACTCAATATCCGAAATCCGCGCGGTGTGGTAAGTTACAGTCAGGTACAAGTACGAGTACGAATACTACCGAGTCCAAAATATTCGTCTTTACATGTAATCATGACTCGGGGCAACGGAACCAGTTCCAAAGTACTCAGTACTCAGTACCGAATACTTTTTCCAACGATTACTCAGTATCCGTTACTTCGCCAAGTAATGGATAAAAAGTAACGAATAGTTACAATACTGACATCACTACACTGAAACACTTTTTTGCATCCAAGCGCGTTTTGCCAACCTTGTTGATATTATCAGGAGATGATTGATCATCTTTTTTCTTCTCCTTTAATAATCTTTGTATACTAAAAGTTCCAATGCTCCTCCAGTATTAAAATCCTGGTTTAATTTGGTTTAGCTTGTAGCAGTATTAAAATCCTGGTTTAATACTGCTACAAGCTTAAGAATTTAATAATTCGAAATCAAAAGTGAGACCTTTATAAACTTAATATTTTTTTTAAATAAATTCTAATTTTTACACCTTGTTTTGGCATAAATTAGAAAAAACAATTTATATATATAAACATACTCAATTTAAGGAAAAAGTACTGGAAAAGTCAAGGTAATATCTGCAAAGATTAAATAAAATTAAAAGGTATATTAAAATCATAATTAGTACTTCTTTTCAAATATAATATAGATAATTATTAATTTACAATATAGTTCGTTAAAATACATAAAGAAAATTTAAACTTAGCCTACAGCAGAAGTGATAAGCTCCGCAACATCAGCATTTGGTGATCGCACAGTTAACTGCATTGTCACACTATCTGTGTAAACTAATTTTGCTCTAACAAGAATGTCGATACCACCTCGAAACACACCTAAAAAAACAGATAATATATTTTTCCAGTGGTTATTATGAATGGCTGTAAAATTTGTCACTAACGATTCTACATCAAAAATATAAATATGATACCCCTATCCAACAACAAGGTTATACATGGACACACATTTATGTCATATAACTGTTTTAGAAATATAAACGTTTCTGACATATTGATGTGCTCTTTAACCTTTTTTAACTAAAAAAAACCATGCCATCTGTTCAAAAATGTTATTATGTACTACACGCTCAAAATGAAATGTTTTCCAAACAATAATAGTGTACACAGTCTAGCACGACAAGATGAAGTATTGCCGGTCTGTTTGTAAATTTGAAAAAATGGAAAGGGCTCCTTGTAAATCCCTTTTTTATACACACCCCGTTTTTTATAAATCGTTATTATGTACTACACACTCAAACATTTCAGTTTGAGTGCTTTTTAATTTAATTAAAAATTAACCTTATTTAATACGTTCACTGCCGGAACGTACTTTATTGTATTCTGCCTTAAGGCCAGGGGCGTATTTGATATAGGATTAAAATTTTCATTTTTTGAGCCATAATGCGCATAAATAGATATATGCAAATAAAGAAATTCCACGTAAGAAATATTCCAAAATTTATCGCCCCTGCGAAGAAAATCGAGGAAATGTCTCTCGGTCATAATGACCAAAACAATATGGTCACACTTTCAGGACTACCTCATTTATCGGGATGATGCAATTGTCTCGATTCTTCAAAAATAGTATGAGATGTATGCTTAACAACTAGTGTAACAATTCAATTAAAATGATGGCACATACCTGCAAGAAGTAAAGTGTGGACATTCTTGCCTTCGGGTACCTTATCTGATCGTTCAGCAGGCTGGAGTCCCAGAAACTGAACAATATTCTTCACCGCCTCATCTAGACTGTTCATGGTACTGAGAGAATAAGTATCCTCCATTTCAATGGAAGTAGAGGCAGCCTCTTCCCAAGCTGCCGCCCAGTTTACCTTACTAACCTTCTGTATTTGATCTCCAAGAGTTATTTCTATATCCTCTAACATATACTCGTCATCATAACCTAAAATTAAAATATGTACATAGTACAATAATCATCTTGATTTATTATTATGAAATGAAAATTGGCGAACTTGGTAAGGAAAATATTGTTCAAACTGAAAAAAACAAAGAAATATAAAAAAATCACGTTTCCAGTCATAAATCTAAAACTTTTTGCTTGAAAGTATTCTTGTAAACAGGCTTAAAAAATCATATCTAAAAAAAACTTATGTTTATGATAGTATTAGGCAAAAACTGTACTGTACTGTGTAATTATACTTTTTTTGTGCAAAAAAAAGCCAGCATTAATTTAATCACATTTATATGCACAGAGTAGTGTTGTTGGGATATCACGTCAAACTTGGTGGAATATAACTCTTTTTGACTTATTAAGTGACTATTGGTCAACTGACTGAATGAAATTTCTCACATTGATGTATACAGAAGTGTACCTGCACAGAAAAAGTATTTAAAAAATAACTAATGACACTTGAACACAACATGGAGTCATCTAGATTTTATATTACTCAAAAATTAGGCTTAGTACTTGACATTTTTTTTAAAACTGTTTTGTCAAAAAAATGTAGAGGACTACTAAAAATAAGTTTTTTTTTTTTAAGGAACTGTAAAAAAAAATTTAAATACTGAAGGTGTATGTTGAAATGAGGACCCAAGTTTTAAATTAAGAAAGCATACATTTTGAGATGAAGAGTTATAGTATACTATAGTATACCTAGTATACTATTGTTAGTTTAAAACTTAAAATGTAGATCGTTTGGTAAATCACAAAATGGGTTTTAAGCTGGCTGAGCCAGATTAAAAACAATATTAAAAACAGGTAACAATATGATCAATAAAGATATCAAACAGAAAAAAAAAAGATTTACCAAAGAGTTTTGCAAAATTCTGCGAGGAATAAAAATCAAAACTTATACTGATTGTGATTGTTTTATAAAAATGTAATGGAAATTGAAATATTAACAATGGGTTAAAAAATCATGCATGCCTTAGGCAACAGTTGCACACATTTCTGTATCATATTTTATTATTCGCACCCTTAGTAAGTGGTACTTACAAGTGGTGACACCTTGTGTTGCTAATAATTCTTCAGAAACTGAAACAACACATTCATATCAGCTCCTAATGGATTGTGATAACGTTTTTCCAACTAACAGTTCTGTCAAAGTATACAGACATTTAATACAATACAACTTTCCCAACTTTTGACCAAGTGCTCTGATTTTCTAACTTTTTCATATTTTCCAAAATGGAAGTGAGCCTCATTTACCATGGCAGATGTGAGATGTAGGGGGATGGACGAACAATATGGATAGGACGGACATAAAGAATAATCGCAAAATTGAATTTGTAAGGGATGTGAAAGAAACAAATGTACTACCTTTCTAGACGTCGTTCCGTGCAAGCGCAGATCTATCGGAATTGGGTTGAACAATTTTTCGTGTGTATGCGCAATGATCGAAAAATATTTTTGCTGAGAAAAAGATCGATGAATGAAGGTAAATTATTCATGTTTTTTGTCTTTGTATGTAACGGAGATTTACTTTCAGTGCTTTCAGTCTTTTATATGGTCACTATAGATAACATATTAGGCAAGTTATTTCATTTAGTCACAGCATTTGTATATTGTCTGAAGCTAGGTAGTGTAAGTCTCTGGCAAGCAAAACGGAGGCGGGCAAAATGGATACCATCCTTTCGCCTGCCTTTTAATGAAAATGCTTCTGCCAAAAAAAAATCTTTAGAAAAACCTGGACCATCAAATATAAAAATGGAAAATATGTTCCAAAAAGGAAAATCCGGATTACTTCTGTACTGTGTGCAAAGAACCATACACACATTTAGAGATGGGTAAATTACGTAGTTTACCGGTAAAATTCAATTTTACCGGTACAAATTTTCAAAAATAAAAAAGTTCAATAGGTAGGCCCCTGTGTGGAGAGCTTTCAAAAAATTCCTAATGTGAATGATATTTTATGTGAAGTACATGATAACTACAACTCTACGATAAATAAAGTATAAACCATATTTTTATATACGCGTTACATTTCTTGCATTCCGTGCATTCGTACGCCACTGACCATCCCCGACAAGGCGCCGGGACTCGCGTATGCGCAGTAGTACGTGATCACATTGCGGGAAAGCAGTATAATTAAACGCAGTTTAACACACGTTATGGCAAGCATTCCGAACCCTAATAAAACTTATAATAGTTTTCTCACCTAAAAAGGTAATTTTCAGTTGCCCACCTCTACACACATCCAACAACTGAAGAATGGATACAATGTATCACCAGTCAAAAATGAACTCATGAAGGTATGTGACGACCTGCCTCGGGATTCTAAGTTGGTACCGTATCGAGCTCGATACGATAGAAGTTTCCTCGATACGATACTAGTTTGGAATTCTAAGTTGCTATCGAATTTTCCCTCGGGTGTCTTCGGGAAAATTACGATAGGACTATAAATTTCAAGAAAGGGAATGTGGATTTTATAACTAATAACGGTAATTTTCGTTTCTGTGACTATTTCTATACCGAATGTGTAGAGGGAAACTTAAAACGGAAATCTAATAAGCGTATCCCTAACCATAATGTGTTATAAAAACCACAAAAATAATGAATTGTAAACTGTTTGTGTTAATTTTCATAAATTCTCTGGAACATAACTTTATTGTAAGTTCTGTGCCCATCCATAAGGTAGGTAATGGTATGTACCTAGATGAATAATAGACGTACCTGTGGTTAGCACTTTATATGCCCTTAATAGTATGTAATTTGCTATTTTTTAATATTGTATATTCATATTTTTTAGGTTTCGAGATGGCATTCAAAGTTTCAAAGTGGATGCCCATTAGCAAATTCTTTTAGAGGCGATGGAACAAAATTCTGTAATCGCTACTGGAAAATGTGTTGGCCCGTAGGGGCGAGATACATATGGGAAATTGTGGGCTGAAACCACAATACATATGCGTGTATTGTGGGCTGAAACAACATAAAAACTCAATACTCTTGAATTTGAAGCCAAGACCACTGAAAAATGGTAAAAAGCAAAAAAAAAACAACATTTACCTTTGTTTAACCTTTTCTTATATAACAATTTTCAGACGTGGACTGATTTTAAATATGTACAATTAGAAAATGAAGACTGTACATATCCAAAGAAGCTTGCCTCAAACTGGTGGAAAGCCACTTGAAGGAGGATTATCCGAGCTGGAATTGAAGTTACTCGATATTTTAGGAGAAAATTTTGTAGGAATAGGTGAGCCTGAATTAGGCATCCCTACTTCTACAGAGCAAGAACGTATCGACAAATAATAAACCTTTTTTCCTTTTGAAATGCTTGTTTTTTTTTTTTATGTACCCCCCTGCAATGTCATTATCTCTTACTTGGGGACAATATATCTACTAATTGCCTCGCTGTCTTACTTAACTTACTTAAGCGATATAACTCTACGAAACGTCTATTATGCACATTAAACAGTCATACTAATTGTTGTGGAGCAAGTGTCAATCCGCGAATAGCAAATACAGCGATTTTGTTGAATAATTCGTAGCATTTGAAAATATTTTAAGGTTACAGGAGTGTACGAAAATAATTACCTATTGTTACATGAATGATTATGTTATGAGATGATTTACAAACAATCAAAGCCCTTATCTTAATCTTCAAATAAACTTTACAAACATTAACAAATGCAGAGGAATGAAAATACAAAATCGCTTTAAAAATTAAAATGTCTATCCTTGAAGCAGCCATAAATTATTGCAGTTAGACGATTATCTAACCTTCTTTATCGAATTAGACTAGAAAGAAATAGATATATCGTTTTGATAAAACGATAGCTAGCTTAGTATCGAGATTTTGGTATCGAATGAATGTCAAAAATACGATACGATACCAAGTTAGAATTCCAAATGTAGGTATCGTATCGAGTCAAACGATATGATAGCAAGTTAGAATCCCTGCCCTGAGAAGCATATCCATCTTACACGTCCTAATCGGGCAAAATGGATAAAAGCTACTCTTTTGTTTATTTAAGTTATGTTAAGTTTATTGTTTCTAAAGACTTCTTTGTTTTAAAAATTTTGTATATGTGACACATATTTCTTGCTCATCCATCCACTAATTACTATGCTAACTATATTGGAATAGCTACAACTAAAATTTCATCTGCCAACTTTTACTCTAAATATACAATATATTTTATAAGAACATTTTTAATGCCAAAAATGACATGTAAAAAGTACTCATATGAAAAATGGTGAAAATAATTATTTTCTTGGACCTTTAAAATGACCAAAAAAAAATTGTGTTCCCAATAATTTGAGTCTACCCCGAACACAGACATTTACTCACCCTCATCTGTATCCGGCAAACCAGTTGTCGGATCACAATCCTTCACAATAAACTTAAGAACGGCACCGAAAGTACCAATACTGTTGGGCAGATCATTTTCAGGGAACTTCACTAATACGTACGTAGTCCCCGTTTCATTATATGGCAGTTTGGCGCAAGGAATTTCTCCCAGGATTGTATATCCTTCGCCCGGATCAAGCTGCACTCTAACGTTCTCCAACAACTGATCGCTCAACGTGTTCAGGCAGTCAAACTGCAACACCATATGGTTTGTGTAGCAATGCTTGATGCACCGCACAAAGTACTCTGTTTCTGATTCCGTGAGCTCTACGACTTCGCAGCTGCGGAATAAAGGACCCAGTTCTTGGATGCCGGGTATAACACTTAGTTTTTCTGCGAAGTTCTCCTCGCGAGACACCGGAGCCGGTCTGGCGGGACCCTGGCTGGTCAGCATTCCTTCGGCCTTGTGCTTCACCTCTCGCTCTTCTGGACTAGGAATGGCTGCTAATGGAACCAATTTAATGTCGAATGATTCATTTGTTTCGCCCTGGGTATACTCCCTTAATGACCTCTCTAAAGATGGGATAGACACCTACACAAGAGCAATTATACTTTCACTACTTAATTAAAAGTAAACTTATTTAGTAAATTATGATAAATTTTAAAGGGTAGTCAAGGGTACATATCATAAAATGATGAAACAAAGACAAACAGGATAAGTACAGTGAGGGCGGAAATTGATGCTACACACTGTGTCTACAAAGTATCGGAAAAGCTGATTATCTTTTATGAGAACTTCCAGTTTTGACTCCAGACTCTGAAAGAATGGGAAATTTTGGTTGACACATGGGAAAGTGACATATGTTTGACCCATGAACTCACTAAAAACCACAGATGTGACAAACAAAGAGGTACTTATATTTAAAAACTGTCTTTTTAATTTTTTCCTTCCTACCGTTTACTCTTTTTTTATCATTACATTTTTTTTGCTTTATCTATCATTTAAAAAAAAGCTGACATTTAAAAAACAAGACTAAACCTAATAAATTCAAAATTGAAATTTTGACAAAACTTCAGACAAAGTTGCCCAATAGTATTGATGATGTAGTGGATAATTAAAGTAATGTTCTAATGTCAAACATATTTTTCTAACCCCAAAGATTTGTAAGTTTGTAGTAGTCTTAAATTTGAGACTATACAAACAGTTTCTATTCCAAACTAACTTCTTTTGAATACTAATAGTTACAATTTATACCTCGTCTTATTTTAATTTCTTGTATACCTGCAGTGTATCCAAAATGTAATTGTTATAGAGGCTCTTGTCTTGTTTACTCAGTATATTACTGTAGTAAGTTGCCCGATCCCTAACTTCATCATCGGAATCCATTTGACACCGGGCAAGCAACACCTGAATATTTTCCAACAAATCCGGACAGGATGCCCCAAACTGAGCCATTGCCGATACTGCTGCTGCCCTAATAGAGGGGCACTCTAAAATAACGCGGTTGTATATGAAGCGAATATATCTGAAAATAAATAAAATTATTAGAAATCAATACATTACTATAAGTGATTAATGTATTCTAGATTATATAAACCTAAATACACTTTTACCCTAAGTTATATTATGAAATACTACATAAAATTTAAAGTAGCAGGGTACCCAGCAAAATTAAATCTTTAAATTTCCTGACTTTTTCGGGATTTTCAGAAAATTAGTTACAATGAATTGATAAGGATAACAATGCGGTCGGACAGAATTGGCCGTGACATAGTCTTCTACAAACCTTATCGGGTGATTATACTGAATGAGGGAGAGGAATACAAAAGTCACACGCCAGTCCAACAGAATGGAACCATCTGGTACACAGATGGGTCCAAAACGAAACAAAGTACTGGAGCGGGTGCAACAAATAGAGACCCAGAGTGCGAAATCAGCATAAACCTGGGGAACTTGGCAAATGTATTTCAGGCAGAAATAACTGCATTATCTGCTTGCGCGCAGGAGGTCATCAGGAGGTCTTACACAAATAAGACGATCCAGATCATCTCTGATAGCCAAGCAGCACTCAAAGCCCTGGGAGCTGTAGAAATACATTCCCAGGCAGTTAAAGACTGTATGGATTCCCTAACACAACTAGAGGAACACAACAGTATCACTCTTAAGTGAATGAGAGGGCACCAAGGCCATGAAGGGAATTAAAGAGCGGACTTTCTTGCAAAGAAAGGGGCGGAGGTTCCACTGATAGGGCCGGAACCCACCTGCGGTCTGGCTTACCGGACAGCCAGGAGGGTCATAATGGACCTAAGAGAAAAACATATATCACACTGGGCAAAAATCCCAGGGTTGAGACACTTGCGGATGTTCATTGGCCATCCTGGGACAAGTCAATAGACTTCATAAAACTGGGTAGAAAACAGCTGAGAGTAGGACTGTTTACGGGACACTGCCCACTCATGCGACATCGCACGACAATGGGGGTGAAAAATGATCCCAATTGCAGAAGGTGCGGAGAGGAGGAAGAAACCTCCTCCCACATATGCGAATGTCCAGCGCTGGCAGCTATCAGGTATTCGAACTTTGGGACTATAACAATAGAACCAAAAGAAGTGTTAGACGCTCCTTTAGAAACTGTCCTTCAATTTCTTAAGGAAACAAGACTAATGGAATGACTAGACTATGGGGGCACAATAAGCATCAGCTTAAGTGCACAGGGCATGCACCTATCCCACACGTAATCGTAATCGTTAGGATATTAATATGTACTAAAACTATTAGCAGTTTACAACAAATAATAATGTAACAAAAATTAACCAAAACAAAATATTTCAAAAAAGAGTCTTTAAATACCAAAACGGCTCTCTATCGAAATCTAGACATCAGGGAATTTGTTTAAATCAAATATGTAATTTTTTTTCCAAATTTCTATTACAAAATTCCCTAAAAAATGTCAGTTCTAATTCGTTTCCCTGACTGAATTCTCTGACTTTTCTACGTTTTCCCGGTTTTGCAGGTTCTGGGTACCCTGAGTAGTTACAACAGTTAAAATTTGACAAATTACACCATGCTCACTGTATGCTTAGTTTGAATTGGCAACCTGGGTGGGTATACACGTCTGAGACTTCTATATCCATTAACCAATAAAATTGTGAGTACTTTATCATATGTTACAAACAAATATCAGAAGAGATGTTCCTCCCATTCAAAGTTCAACATTATTTAGCTGTACTTAACATTATTGTCAAATGTCTGCATTACGTCTGCTGATGGTGAAAAAAAAAAAAGAAACAAAATGACACTGATTATAATTTATGTATAAGCATTTACATGCAAGTGTCACATCTTGGTCCACCTCTCATATCATGTAATACAGGAAATTGAATTCACAACTTTCCCAAAAAAAATCAAATTAAAAAGATTTTTTTTTAAAGTTTATTTATTATTTAGGTGAAGCATCGTAGGCACTACTGTCATCTAACTATGATCTTACAATAATTATCTGTACAGTAGACTCTCAATTATATAAAATTGGATTATCTGAAATGGAATCTGATTTGTCACCCTCCGTTTTATCCGAAACGCACTTTCCCAAATCTCTCGACTATCTGAAAAACTGTTAGTGGGCTTTACCCACTTGCGCACACAAATAGAATTGTCGTGCTTGTGACTGGTGACACTTATAGAGACTGAGTGTCTCAATGTTAACAGATAGTAAAATCGTGAGTAAGATTCTTATTAGGGATAATCTTATTGTATAGTGGCATCTGTGACATAATGTTACGTAATGTAGGCCACGCCCATTTTCGAGAATATTCATGACAAGTCTACTCACTTTGGAAATGTGGTAACAAGAAGGGAAGAAATACATATACAGGATGTTCTACGTAAGGCGGTTTCTCCCGTAAATCCATTATTGTAAATGGAAAGAAAAAAACGTTTCAAATAAAAGTTACCCAAAGTGATGTGGTAAAGTATTTCTAATCACACAGGACACTGCATTTCATGTAAATGCTACACAACTTCATTATCTTATATAGAATACCATGAACATTTTGGAGATATTCAAATGTTTTTGAAAAATATCACGATGACAGTGTTCTAACTATTTCTAGCGTCTAAATCGAAAAAGTTAGAGACGTATGATTTAGACAGTTCAATTCATCACAAATTGTTTTTCATATCTAAAAATTAATGTCGGTCATTCATTTTGAATTAAACAGGTATTGCTGTTGAAAGATTGTCAGGTATAGACTCCAGTATTTGCGACACTGAAATATATACAATTTTTGGCAACAATCAAAATATCACAACTGCACTTCTCTAACTTTTTTGGTTCAAAAGCTTATTTAAAAATATTTAGAGCACTGTCACCATGATTTTTTTCAAAAACTGTCTTACGTGGAACATCCTGTATGTATTTATTTTATAAATGTAATGGAGTATTCACTGTTGGGTTATTTAGATTTTGTTTGCAAAACAGTCTGTACCTACTTACATATTCAGCAAATATGGAAATGAAACAGAAAAGTTTGTAGCTATGGAGGACAAATTAAATGCCTGTATAAATATTCTCCAAATAATAAAATACAGAACATGTTTTTAAAGAGATGACTAAAATATTTAAGATTACCTTGATGGCTGTTTGGTTTTTGGGCCTTCTTTCCCAAGCAAATGCAAAATTCTGACAGCTAAAGAGACATGCTCACAATCCTCTATAAATTCACAAAGGTGGGCTAGGCCACTTTCCTTGGCTTCAGGATTATCCTCAATAATAGTTATTATTGTGTCAGCAATAGACGCCTTATATTCCAAACCACCCTCGTCACGCAACATCGCTGACAAGAAGTTCATAAGCACGCTGTGTTTGCGAGGAAATTTCAAGGCCAATGCTCTAATTGCCTGAACGACAACTACCTTAAATTCATCACTTATCTCAGACACAAATGTGGCGATTTGTTTCATTAGTCTGTCCACTGACGATTCAGCACCTAAAAACAGTTAAAATTGGCATTACAAAACAAAAAAAAATTAACTTTAAAATAAATTGATTGATGAGGTTCATTAACTTCAAAGATTAAAAACAAATATATGAAACAAATTTTTGATATTTCACAAATTGGAGAAGTTTTTTATAAAAACTTTTAAAATAGAAATACTTTGTTTCTAAAGCAAATATATGATTTAAGCTAATTTACCCGCATTCAAATCAATAAGACACAGTCAAAAAAAGGATCATTAAAACATGTATAGTCCTTCTAATTTTAACTGAATATGATAAATACGCCTGGGGAACAAAAAAAGCGGTGCAACTTTATGATTCCATGGGCGTGCATATATCTTTTATAAATTCGAAAATTGTGAAATAATTTTTTTCATTCAAATCAATATAGGAGATTAAAATTAGCCTGCATATAAAACTCTTAATATTTGTAATATAATTTGCTGTAAATAATGCTCATTTAGCCAGACAATCTCAAAAAATTGTCTATTAATAAACCTAGCTGAAATACACGTCACTGGCGTCTTAAACAAGTTGAGTGCCTAAAGTCGTAAATAATTTTAACGACGTCATAAAAATTTTATGGCACAGTGGACCGAAGAAGTATTAGCAATGTATTAAATGCAAAGTAGTCTAATAATCTCGTTGACCGGTGTTACCGCCAGTAGTTTTACTCTGTGCGGCCAGCCGCCTGAGCCGCCGTTGCCGGCTCTTCAAAATTTTCTTAAGTATAGTAATATATGTACATAAAGTTGTTTGAATTTATAATTATTTTTTTCCAGCAATTTTAAACGCTTTATTTTAATGCTAACTAATAAATTTATATCTATGTATTTTTATTTTAATATTTCCAAACTAGCTTTCTAAGAACGTCACGTACTAACAGTTTACTAAAGTATGAAGTATACTTGTATAGTGAGCTTAGCAATTTTAGAAAATATATCTGACAACCTTGCTTTTTTCTACCTATTTTCAATTTAGAATGGTAATAGAGTAAACAACAATGTAAACAAGTTAAAGGTGACAAACAAATATGATCTTTGGAAAATAATGCAGTTACTAAAGAACACTAACCTGTCTTCAAAAGGGTTGTAATTGCCAGAGTGGCAATTGACCTATTAGAATCTGTAATTAAATTCTCCAGGTCCAAGTTACAGGCAGTTACTGCGGCAGGGTGTGAAATAGCAACCTGGTTTAAAGTTCTCACAGCTGCGAACCTGAGGGTTGGTTTCGGAGAACCACAAAATAGCTGGAGAACGCTGATGGCCGGTGCCAGTTCTCTGCTGGTAGTACGTTTCAGATTAACGATGGCGTGGGCAGCCTCGTAAACAACCATTTCAGATTTGTGCCTTAAGCAAGACTCGATGAACTCAAAATGAGAATCACTACCAGAATCCTCTTCTTCAATAAGCTTGGCCGTTATTCGAATCTATAGATACTTTAATTTAGTAAAAGATTTACAGATACTACTTGCAGATAATAAATAAATTGTCGAGCTGTACAGTAAAAAAGATTTAGAAATAGTAGTATGTTAATATGCCTCAAAGGTTAGGAAATCATATCTTGGAGGTTAAATTAAAAAAACTGTGATTATATTTTAACTTCAGGTACATATTTTTCACACTAAAGAAACTGTATCTTGGTGTTTCCCATTCCTAGATTTTAACTTCCTGTTAAAATTTTGACAGCATTTGTGGTAGACATAGTTTTAACCCTTATATGGTCTGGTGCCATCAGACACTACGCCAAAAAAATAATTCTTTCTTATTGGTTAATGAAACCACCTATGTACCACCCCTTCAACTTAATCCTTCTCCTATTGCATAGCAGAATGACAAAATATCTATGCCTGCGATGTAAAAAGCCTGTCTCTAAAAAAAAAACACTAAACCACTTTCAAATGCATGTGCAAAAACGATAAAGTTTAGTTCTTGAAATCTCAAAATGGAAAAAATACAGTGTGTTCCATTTGAAAAATTGAAGTTGCATAACTTGTTGCATTTTTAAACACCCTGCAAATAAGAAAATATAACAGGGTGAGTCAAACTTAACGCGACAAACGAAAGGTACGGATAGGGCATGTTATTCTAAGCAAAAAAAGTTCCAATAAACATGTGTCCGGAAATGCTTCCTAAGAGCGCTACGGACGTTCAAAGATGGCAGGCCCAAATTGATTTTCTTGCCTTTTATTTCAAAAACTGCTTAAAATAATTGGTTTAACGTAACAAAACAAACTAAAATTTTACAAAAACTGCTCGAAATGTCCACCATCATTTTCAATGCAAAGTTGACATCTGCGAATGACTGATTAATTCACTCCGCTGCCTTATTAATTAAAAGAGAAGCAGGCCTTGATAACAATTGAAAGTGTTTGTTTGACAGCCTTGTTTGACGTGTCGATTGAATTCAATTTGTCACTAATTTTAAGCTAGTTTATGAGTAAATTGCGGAAACATACCAAATACCTACACTACAAGTGAATATGCGGATATTGTGTTTGTTTACGGGTACTGTGATGGTAATGCGCGCGCTGCTGTGAATGAGTACGCCCGAAGATTTCCAATGAGAAGAGTGCCCGACAAAGCGGTATTTACTAGAACATTTCAACGATTAAGAGAAACTGGGACAACTTCTTCGAAATCGCGAGCAGACGGTATTTTTGCACCCCTTCATAATAATCGAAGAACAGAAAATATCCTAGAACACTTCGATCAAATACCTTCAAGTAGCACGAGGAGATGTTCTTTGCAATTAGGCTATTCCCAGAGCATTGTGAACCGAACTCTGAAAGCAGATGGTCGCCACCCCTATCATTTGCAGAAAGTTCAGAATTTGCTTCCTGAAAACCTACCTCGAAGAAGAGAATTTTCAGAGTGGTTCTTGGAACAAATAACAAACGATGCTTCTTACTATCGGAAGGTGATTTGGACGGACGAGGCAACTTTTACCCGTAGTGGTATCTTTAACCAACATAATGCGCATATTTGGGCCCATGAAAACCCGCATGCTGTAAAAGAACAACATTTTCAACATGAATTTTCGTGCAACGTTTGGATGGGGTTATGCGACGATACACTCATTGGTCCATATTTCTTGCCTCCAAGACTAAATGGTCCGGCCTTTCTTCATTTCCTGGAAAATGAATTTGAAGCAATATTAGATGACATGCCTCTAATTGATAGAGCAAACAGGTGGTTCCAGTTAGACGGTTGCCCAGCCCATTACACTCTACTAGTGCGGCAATGGCTTCACAACCATTTTTCAGGAAGATGGATTGGTCGCGGTCGAGACTGTCCCCGTCCTTGGCCTCCGCGTTCCCCCGGACTTAACCACTATGGATTTTTATGTTTGGGGCAGAATGAAGAGCAAAGTTTATGCTGAGCCCGTCAACGACGAAGCTGGTCTCCGAGCGAGGATCTTGCAAGCTGCCCAAGAAATACCACTAGCGGAGTGTCGTGCAGCCGCGCAATCAGTCATTCGCAGATGTCAACTTTGCATTGAAAATGACGGTGGACATTTCGAGCAGTTTTTGAAATAAAAGGCAAGAAAATCAATTTGGGCCTGCCATCTTTGAACGTCCGTAGCGCTCTTAGGAAGCATTTCCGGACACATGTTTATTGGAACTTTTTTGCTTAGAATAACATGCCCTATCCGTACCTTTCGTTTGTCGCGTTAAGTTTGACTCACCCTGTATAATATAATGGTTACATATCTTTTAAACAGAATAACTTTTCTATTGAACATTTTTTTCTATGTCAAATCTTTTCAGAGATAATGCTATATAAATAAAGCTGGGACACATGGTATAGCGAAAATATTTAAAAAATAAAACTCAGAAAATAATATCTAAATAAACAACTTTTAAGAATAAACATAAAGAAGCACATTCAAAAAGCAGGAAACTTACCAACATGCAAACAGCATAAGGTGATTTCAATGACATTCTAGTTAATTTTGCTACTAGTTTTGTCACAGCTAAGCGGTCACTTTTTCTTATGTGATACAGCAAACCCAAGGCATGGTACTGAACCATAAAACTAAAAAAGATCACATTTAATTAAATGAAAAATCACTTGGAAGTCCAATAATTATACATTTATATAAAAAAAAGTAGGAACTTAGGATATTACCTAAGTTCCTATTTTACTAGTTTTTAGGAATCTATAGTTTAGATTTTGTATATAGAAAATCTAAACTATACATTCCTAAAAACTGCAAAATCTAAAGTGCTAGTGAAAAGTTTTATGAGTTATCAATTTTATGTCTATTTTGTTTTATTATGTTAAGACATGGTATTAACTTAGTTTATCATTATGTTGATATAATATCCAAAAATATTTTTGTAACATGTATAAACAACAATAATCACTAACTAGTGAAAAATTAGCAATTTTTTTGGCACTGATTACACCGGCCTACAGGGACTTTGTGCCTGGGATTTGTGTGTAAATATCGTTAGGTTTAGACAGTAAACAAAAAAATCACCATCTGTTGAAAAAGTTTGCTTTTGCAACCAGGAGAATGCAATAATAAATTTTAAGAGAATCTATGATTTTTAGTTGTACAGCTGTTAAAAAGCCAAAACAAATATTATTTATATTTGTGTAGTATTGGAGCAGAAGAGAAAGGAAAGTTTAGATATAAAACTGGTTCCATATATTTGCATTTCCGTTGTTTAGCTGGATTCACTATGCAAAAATAGCAGTCTCAAACAATGTCTCTTGGTTCCTGCTACCAACCTTAGGTAAATATGAATGTATAGTCCTTCTATTCTGAATTGAAAATGATAAATACGCCTGGGGGAACAAAAAAAGCGGTGCAAATTTATGATTCCATGGGCGTGCTCGAATAATAACTTTTAGGGATAGGTAATAATAAGTAATTAACGTCGCTTTTATATCATGACTTTTTTTATTTACATACATACATATACGTATGTAAATAAAAACAGTCCAGATAATACATGTATCATGTAAGTATTATTTATATTTATTTGTATATTATACTAATGTTCATTTGGCCAGTAATATATTTTAATTTTTTTGTACTTGTAAACAAGCATTGTTAAAAATATTTAAAAATGCGTCAGAACTAAATTTTTTTATATTCAAAACCAGAGTTTACTAAGATGCAACGTAATGTTTCTAGAGATTTATAATTATAATCAGGGTACTCATGTAATTTTTGTTGAATTATTTCCAAAGTCGGGACTTTGTTTTCTTTATACGTATCATAAATTATTCGCCTAATTACGTCCCGCGTGGCCTCGTCGACATTTTTTAATTTTTTTTTTCTGATTTCGTAATTCAGAGTGATCTATAACAGTCCCAGCTTTAACAACACGATAAATTGTGGATATTGAAATTTTAGTTAATTTATTAATTCGATTAATAATTTCAGTGTCAGTCATTTTGTCATTTTCACGTTATAGGCATTCATATATGTTTAATATAATACGCTGACTTTCACAATGTAAGTCATTATTTTTTTAATTCATCATACTCGACCGTTTCGACATTCTCGCTGGTTATATCTGAAGCTACGTTATTTTCATCCGTTTCGAAAGGCCTCCAGAAAGCCATATTTATGAAAGAGGTATTGATTAAAAATAATATAAACTTATATATTATAATAGATAAATTTATATATAGTATAATTTAAACCATTTAAAAACCCACTTGGCCGTTTTTGTACGCGCACAGAATATAAGACATCAAAACACTCACAAAAACAAGTTGTTTTTTTTTGTATAGAGTCGGTCAAAGATAACGTCGTTATAACCCGTGTTTTACCGCCAACGTAAATCAACTGGGTCGGCTTTATGTGTCTCGTGATGTTCCCCTACCAGGGTGGCGACAATGACCAATGAACTATAGATTCCGCTCACTTCTGGAGTGACAGGATCTCGTCAAACCAACGTTGAGTCCGTTACGGTCTATAAGGGTAAGGATCAGTAGAGAAACGCGTATTTAGTTCCATACAAAGTGTTAGTAAACTGATATATCCTTATCCTACCTCGTATAAGTACCTATTTTCAATTTAGAATGGAAATTCTATAAATAGATATAAAACGAATAAGAACTTTTTATAAAAATTTGCTTAGTTAAAACTATTTTTTAACTTCCAAACATTTTTTATAATTGTTACAAGCAACATGTGGAGCCCATGATGCCTTGACTCCGAATAGGGCACTGAAAATATGCTTCGTAGGCTTCATAAATCTGTACATTTTTATTTAACTGATATTTTATATCTCGTACTTTAATGAATTCACCACATATATGGTACGTCTCAGAAGAAATTGTAAATAAGACTACCTACTAGGTGGTTTTGTACTCCTTCCTCAATCATAATCGCATTTACGTGCCAATGTCACCATGCCGCTAGACAGAAGCTCCTCACATATTATATTTACTTGTGCTAAAATGACCACCGACAGGGTGGTGCGCTAAAAAACTACACACACATGTTGCAACGAGAAATTAAATGATATGTATGACAAACGACTTTCGACATCTTTTAGCCTTATTTAGACTCAAATAGATTACATATATCACATTATATTAGTATGTGGCGCGTTCAGACTAGTAAATACTACGTGAAGCGTAGCAATTCCCTTCACCCTTCACTTTACTTCAAAATATACGAAATTAGTTTACTATGACCACCAAAACTATAAAACCATTTTTATTTCTCTCAAGACTACAAACGCAAACTTTGACAGCGGTATATACATTTTTTCATTGTTTTGATGCATGACAAATAAAAAATAATGAACACTAGGCACAAGGAAACAATTTTTTGTTGTTGACCGGTGTTATATCGTCTCTCCCGTTACCAAAGGTGGTAAATGATAAAGTTGTAAATCTTAGATTTAGTCCACAGGTTTATTTGACCATAATATAATGTCTTAGAATGTAACTGTATACAGTAAGCGGCACCCTAATGCGTACATAGGTACTTGGGCATAGGGGGCATGGTTGTACAGAAAGCTAAGAGGGGGTCTTACCGGAAATCTAAAGAGCACCGTTGCCAGAACTAACTGTAACTCTTAACTCTGCATAATAAGTCTTTATAAAAACCCTATATTTATAAAATACATTGACGTACGATCAATTAATATAGGCCAATTTAATTTTCAGACTGCGTTGCGTATTGTATAATAAAGTTTACTGTTATCTTTTTTCAACCCAACTACTGTGAAATAATTTTAAACAGTTAATATTACTTTAAACAGCTGTGAAACAATTTTAAAATATCTAATAGGAATATTATGTTGATATGACAACAGCGAACAAAGGCAGAACGAACGGTCCAATGGTTCACTCTAAGCTCTACCCACTAATGCACTCTCCTTGCCCCGTCACGGATCTCCGCACTTGTCGGCGGCCGCACTCATACCGTCTGTCATTTAATTATTTGAACTTTTCGTCAATGTGATAAATATCCATTTTTATTTTTATGAATGTATGTAGTGCTTCTACAATACGCTCGTAATAACACACTTTTCTAATCAGGCACTAGACCAGCATAAAATATAAAATGGTATTTTATTTTTAACGTATGGTATGGTATTCAAATTTTAACTCAAACAGCCCTACCAACAAACCGGATGCCTTTCATACACCTGCGCTAGCGATTGGATCGCGATTGGTTTTCACCTCATGTTCACTCTACTTACAAAGAAGTTAAATTATCAATTGCCCTTCATTCGGCTATGTACGCATTAGGCTGCCGCTTACTGTGTAGTGTTATTGTGGTTTCGGTTATGTGACTATTACCGATTATAGTGACATTTGAATGTAATTATTTATCAACTAAATTTTATTTCTACTCTGCAATATTTAAATTGATTTGAAATGTTGTATAAATTTAGATACACTTTGGTAACGGCATTGCCATGAGTACTTGTATAAAATAGTAATTTTATAATATTGCATCTTCTATAAACGGATAGACATACTTATCACTATTTATAGCCTCCTGGGCCTCGTTAACCCATCGTTTTACCACATCTGGAGCCAATTTCATCATGTGCAAAGAGCTTACTAGAGCAGCTGAGCTTACCGCTGAATTACGATCAACAATCGCCTGCTTCATATAACGTTCAATTGCTTGTAGCATAGTAGCATCAGTTATACTGCACAGAGCCCTAATTGCGGCAGCTCTGTACATGTCCTCTTTGCCTGTCATATCCTTAGTTAAGCTGGACGTCACAATAATAACATCGTCAGCTATAGGGCTGAGTTCCTTTATACCCAAATAAACCATACGTCTTAGAATAACATCTCTAGATTGAAACAGTTTTGTCATGGCGAAGAAAACGTCTGTGGCCTCTTTGACGCTCAATGTTTCACCCTTAGAAAAAAAATCATGTATATCAGTTGGTTTATAAGTTTTGTCTCTCTTGAAGAAGCAGAGAGCTTAAACTTAAATTTTACAAAACCGTTGTATAAAAAAATTCTTAGTCTCACTAGTCAATATGGGTATCGGTTGGAAAAATTTTTAGTTTTGGGGTTAAAATGAAACTATATACTATCTATATTGATAATCCTACCTGGTTCAATAAGTATAAGAACTTCGTAAGAATAGGTGTACATTTTCTTGGATTTACTGTGGTTTCATTGAAAATCCTGGCTTCTTGTAAAACTGTGGTCTTTTCAATATTTTGAAATGGGTTACCACCACCTAAATATTAATAACATATATTTATTTTGTTATTATATGTATATCAAGAAACACATACCATCCTCTTCCTCCTTTTTATCCCTTTTAAAAAGAATTCATTGCAAGTGTTTAATAATTTCACAACAAACTATATCTAATTTACAAGAAATTTTTTTTCAAGTTTTAATACACTTATGTTCACACGTCACTTTTGCCCGGTTGTCAGCAATCATTTATCTGTCAAAAGTGTCAAACCGTTGTCAGTAAGTTTAGGCAATTTTTTGTTAACACATTTTTATGGATTTCTTACGATCAAACCTAACGATTTCCTACGACCAAATAGTGCTTTAAGCAATTATGAAATCATTAATAATACAGATGATATAAAAAATTAATATGTACAGCTGATGTTACAAAAAAAAATACGTGACGAAAAGTCAATTACGTTGCATACTGCACACAGCACAAAACATATAGGATTAGAAGCGCTACCTACTGCTTAATTGATGGCAACACACTGACAGTTCTATATGGCACAGCGCGGGCTTTTTAAAAATACTTACGTCTTTATATTTTTACTTTTAAAACTCGATACTTTGTAAAATTAAGGAAAGCATCCTCCCTCAAATTAGGGAGGAACCCTTTCCTTAATTTCACATAGCATTCAAGGTTTAAAAGTAAAAACTAAAAGTAAAACTAAAAGTAAAAAAAAATAATTTTATCTCTGATATTTGATGTTTTCAGTTATAAAATTATATTTTCACTATTAGAAAGAAACAAAAAATTTAGAAGGAAAATTTATTAACAAGATATAACAATAGAACATTATTTACATAACAATACCATTAGATGTTATAGTATAAAGCAGTTTGTATCACTCTTAGTCAGGTTCCTTCCCTTTGACCTGTTCAGCATGGGTGACCCTACCAGTAGCATTGCATGCTACCGCTGGCTTAGCTCGTAGGATCATTGGAACACGCAAGCCACCTAATCCACCTAAAATTTAGGTTTCGTCAAGATGGTGATACCGCGAGGTGGAAAAATTTGGGCGTTATACTTGTGGTAACACGTAATGCATAAAACTTTAACGGAAACTAAATATAAATGATGAACTATTTCACAATAAAAAATGATGTAAAAGACATAAATTGCAAGTATTATCCTGATTTAAAAACAAGGTCTGCAAATTACGTAATACCAGGTATAAACAACTAAAATGAAAAATTATTCTAAAACAAAATCATCAAACTCTTGGTATTGCCAAGAAATAAAAATAATATATAACATAACATTCTCAAACTTTTGCCAAACATAGGCAAATGAAATGAAAAAAAAAACAATAACAATAAACAAAAAATAAAATTCTATCAACATAACTAAATATTCTAATAATAAATAGTAATTGTGTTAATACATATAACACAAAAATAAAAACCTCCCTCGGCTCAAAAATTTGGTATTCGTCACTAAATTCTTTGGTTCATCATGTACTAAAAAGTCGAGTTCTAAATGCACTCATTTAGAACTCGAAATAAACTGAAAAAAAAAAAGAAAAATGTAATTAGTTGGTGAAAGATAAGTAGACTTTAATTGGCTTTATATTTTTATTTTTTTTGCATGTCCACTACCTACTGAATTGTCTATTGCCTTTTTTTTATTTGATCCATTTATAAGTTGTAAGTCTAATACATTTATCTATAATATCGTTTACACAATCATGATGACTACGTATGCTTATTTTATTTATCAGTTTTATTACAGCAATACAACAGGTACATAAATATTTAAAAGAAAAGCAGGCTTAGTACAATGTAAAATTTTTAATTACATGCAAAAAAACTTACCTGCTGTTTACATGTAGATATTGTAGATAGTGTTTTGATGTTAAAACTGTTAAAAGCGTCGTCACTACAAAAGTAGATTTAGTTAATATTTATCTAATAAAGTAATAAATACTACATGGTTGAAATTTGTAATGCCGGCCGGCTATTATTACAATTTTAGATGAACAAAAAGTATTACTTATGCAATAAATACAACCTTAAACATTACTCGTAAAAAACTGGATTATCCCATAGGATATTTAGCATGGGAATATCCTATAGGATCTTTATTTACAGAATTTAAAGAACAACACCATTCTCCCTCACAAAACAGAAATGATGAAAATAATAAACAAAGACCCAATCTGCCATACATATAACACAAAATTAACTAACATTAAAATTGTTCACGATTGTCATCTCTCTTGCACATATGAGAATTGTATTTCACTATATTACTTTACGGTTATTCTTTTTAGCAGTAGGGCCAAAGTTGTCTGCACCAAACATTACTAAATCAAATGACAAGGTGGGATGGCATGATGTTGCGATATTTGCTATCTAACTTTCAGCCCCGTGGCACACAGCGTCCTTATTCTTGTCATCATAGGTTCCAAACATAGAAAACCATGCTACGCATGTTTTCTATGGTTCCAAATCACTTCTCACCGGAAAATCGCTGCTCCTCCCAATCTCAGAGGAATATTCTATCACTATTTTATTTTAGTTCTAGCGTGAAACGTTCTAGACCAATATGCCAGAAAACAGTACGTTAAAGAATATAGTAATTAAAAAAAACTGATTTATGATTAGAATCTAATGTTGTAAGGTGAAATCTAATTTTTTGATCATGACCTTTGTCCATTTGTTAAATTAAAATGACTTTACTCGGTATGTAAAATCTTATATACCTGTAATAGTCTTGACAATCAGAAAATAGTTATAAACACAAAACATCTAAATAGATATAAATTTATTTGTTGTGTGTATTATTAGATAAAAACATGTTGATGTTTTTTTTTGGATGGCTCGTTATAAATAAACTATCGATCACTGATTGCTTATCAAAATTTCTCTTGATGTCTCACTCAAAATTACATACACTCGAACCCCTCTTATTTCACCTTCGCTTAATTCACATCCTCTGTTATTTCACCACGTTTCCCCCTTTTAGGTCGCGAAACCGTCCCGGTTAAGTCGCCGCCTATAAAAGTTTTAGAACTACGTTTGGAAATTGGATTCTCGCATGAATATGTACAATTTCTATTGAAAAAAATGATTGTGTAATACATTTATTGATTTAAAATAGGTTAGGTGTCTTTTAAAAATATTTAATCTAAAATATTCATTCAAGTGGAAAATTGAACTTTGTCACGCACGACTGGGTATACTTACATTGATTTTTCGTTCAGTTGGCTCATTTTTCGTTATAAGAAGTGCTGTGGTATATCTAAATATTTCTTTTTGCAGTTAAAACACAAAAAAGTTGAGGTTATGATCGCGACTTAAGAGAGGCAAAATTTCGCGACTTAAGCGAGGTAATGATGCACGGATTTGGCGACTTAAGAGGGGTTCGAGTGTACATATGGCATTCTAATTTCAACGTTATCCGCTCAGTGATTGTGATTGGTGTGATTGCTTTGTGTGAATGATTGTTATTGGTGGCAACCCTGCTAATTTTTCTGGGCTTTAATTTCTGTGGTAAGCAAGCGTAGATCATCTGTTATTTGGGTAACTGTGGTGCAATAACATAAATGTCAGTGTCAGAGAAGAAAGCGAATATGTCTCGTTTACATAAATTGGCTCAAAAATTTAATTGTTTTTACCTGACAGGTAAGTTTGTTCATAAATAATTACAATATATTGTATAAACTATTATTTGTCATTTATAAATTGCTTTAAATCACAATAAGTTTCGAATAAGTGTTATTGATATTGTTACACCCTCAATCCTTTTTTCAAAAGATATGTATATGTGTATATTTTACAGGATTAAAAGCTTCGGAATGTAAGCCTTTCATTGTGGAAGGTTTTCAGGTGGGGCTTGTAAAGCAGGAGGTCATGAAAGAACTATTAAATTACCCAGAGGTAATTTTTTCTCTTACTGTAATTGAAAATTATTGAAGGGATTTTTAGGTATTCCACGTAACTGCAGGATGTGTAGAGTTGAATCCTGCTTTTAGAGATTATGAGGAAAGAAGTAGTGAAGTTGATAGAGTCTTAAAGAAATTAAGGGCTGAAAAGGCATTTATAACTTTAAAGGGTTGGCGTGATGAGGTAAGATACATTCTGAATGTGTTAGTCAGTTTGACAGTGTTGACAATGATGCTAATTTATACATCACTTGTAAATTATTTATATTATTAAATTTGTATATAATCTTATTTTTTTATGTGTGTATATACACATAATCTTGTTAATTAGTCCAAGGTCAGCAACATTAAACATAAACCTTAAGAAACAATTGTCTTAACATGATATAAAAAAGTTTGTACAAGAAATTATGCATATTTCATTATCATATATTTTATCATCTTGTTTCTATAAATTTTTGCAGGTGATTTTGAATTTTACGCAAAGAAAAAATAAATATATATATGTACATATATAGGTATCAGTATTGCATAATGTAAATGTTGTACTATATGCTTGAATAATACTCTTACCAAAATCTGTTTAAAAATAAGTCCAATTTTAAATTTCTGTTTTATGGAGGTGATATAATACCCTTAGCGTTGTTTTGATCTGGTGCAAGGGCGTAGCCAGTATTTTTCTTTGGGGGGGGGGGGGGGGCAACCAATGCAGATTAAACAAAAAAAGCAAAAAAAAGTCATTAGAGGCAACGGCAACGGCAAGGGCAATCCCCCGACTATTTTGGATTTTACTTGACCATTTGGGGGGGGGGGCGATCGCCCCCCCTGGCTACGCCCTTGATCTGGTGGAATAAGAGATCAGGTTTTGTTTGAATTTTGTTAAATCCGAATGAAAATTCACAGTTCCTTATAATTACTTTAGAATACCACAGTTTTGAACAGGTTTATGAACTTTGATGTGCTAAGACGCATAATGTTAGTGACAGTCATAGCGTCTCAAAATATTGGACATTAGACTTAGTAAGCTATTTTTTTTAATCATTTTAGTGCTATGAAGTTAAAACAGAATTTAATTCCAAAAGTCTCTTAAGAATGGATAGATCGGCAACCTGCTTGTTTGGTATCAGAAACTATGGTGTTGATATAACAGGTTACATTAAGCACCCTGTAAAGGGGTTATGTCTGTGGCTTCAAAAGAGATCAGCTTCAAAACAAACTTGGCCTGGTAAGAATTTCTTCATTTACTCTATTTTTCAAATATATTTCTAGATGTAACAATATACTTTAATAATAGACAGTAATACCCCGCTTAGTGTGGGGGATGCATTTCAGACATACAGAACATTAAGCGAATCAGTGTTAAACAGGGTATATTATGTGTATCTAATGACAAAAAATGTATTACTGATCAGTACGGGATACTTTTTCAGATACTTACCAAACAAATTGAACTATTAAATGTAATGAGTCATTTATTAATGTTTTATTTTATATAATACACACCTGTATGTACTTATACATTATTTAAAATAAACATAAACATCTTCAAATAAACCTAAAAAACCTTTAAACAAACAAACTGATATTTCTTTGACAAGTGTGGGGAACTACAGCGTTTTATAATTGAAAGTAAGCATCTGTGTTATAGCAAAATAGCGATAAGCGGACAAGCGCAAAGTGGGTATTACTATAATATGTTACGTAGTGAATTGGAATGTATTATTATAGTCGACCACAAACTTTTAATAGACAAAAAAATCACAACACCACAAAGGGCCGCCTCAAAAAAATACCTAAACGTAACCTGAATTACACAGTGTGAACTCTCACCACCGCTGCTCAACAACTGTTCGCATTTTGTGGTCCCCTTTTTTCTGCTTTCTCACGTTTCATATGGAATGAGATAATCTAAATTCTATGAGATAGTCTAAGTTCAATGAGATGTGTAAACGACTGTGTATAAGATATTCTTGTTATTTCATGTTTTAGGTTTATAATACATATAGTAAAAGTTGTAAGTAAAATAAATGTAATAACAGCATTCCATCAATGCATCAGTTGGAATTATATATGTTACTCCACTTGCCCCTCACCTAGTTATACTGAGGCATATAATGGGTTTGCTTTGATGGTTTTTTATATCTACTAAAAGTTTGTGGTTATCTATACAATTCAGGTTTAAATTAACTGATTTATAGTTTAACTGAAGTTATGAAGTAGTTCTTCAGCATATTTATGTAATTTTCAAAAGCAAGTAGTTGAAAAGAATGAGTAATTTATTTAGTTATTTAAGGGGTTCCTACACTGTAACAGCCTAAAAAAAAATTTTTTTGCCAATTATTTTTTTGATGGAAGGATAGGTAATAAAAAAAACTGTTGGAAGTATGTTATTAGGCATATATTGAAGTGTATAAAAAAACATTTTTAATTAGGAAGTGTTAAAAAGTGCGGCGCTGGAGCCATTCTACAGACTGTTGATGTTGATGTCGAGGCATTCTGCGGCATGCACTAGAACTAGTGCAAATTTCAATCTGGACCAAAAAAAAAATATATCCTCTTATTGTACACGAGTATAGCTAGAGAAACAAGTACGAGATTTAAAAAATATTGATTTTTGTGTAATTGGCAAGTAGTTGAAGTAAAAAGTTAAATTTTTGACGAAAAAAGGGCAATTATTTGTTTATGAAAAATGTTTAAATTAACTTATCGAAAATTCTGTACGTGTTTCTCTTCAAAATGTTGTTTTAAAGATGTGATTCCAATTTCAAGAGAAAATATTGAAAATTGTTGGAGTTCTGGTGCGTGCCGTTTTGAAAAATTGTGTTTCAAGCAAAACGTGTTTAAAGTTTTGAGAGGTGGTATCATTTTCGAATTCTGACGCTGCGCTAACGTAAATTTGCTTGAAAATTTTGAAAAAACTGAATATAGGTACTTCCAAATGACATCTATGAGTGTATTAGAGTAGTTATAGATCAATAGGTAAGATGTTATGCAGTACCTCCCGAGCAGATATGTACTTAACGCAGGTAGTCGTATGAGAGACATCCGACACGCTTGGGGAAAAGTGAGAAAGGACTCTGCACAAGACAAATGAAAAGTAGGTCTTAGTCGTTTTGTCTAAAAATTGATTGTATGATAGTTCTCTACTTTCTGAACAAAAATTCTCATGTACCAAAAAAGATCCTATGATTAGGATTCAACATATAGAGGGATGAATGTTGATTATTTGGCTATGTTCTCCGCTAAAAAAAATCTACATGGCCAGGAATGGCCTAGAAATGACCTTGTAAGTTTCATGGTCAAGGGCAAGTAAACAGACATGACGTTTGTGGTCTGACCTAATGGCCACATTGGAAAACAGTGATTTATGTGTTAAAAATTAACTTGACCTTGAATTGACCTTGTAAGGTTCATGGTCATGGGCAATATAATACCTCTCAACAGCTGTCTATAACTTCTTTTATTGAAAGATTTCTTGCAGACTACTAATTCTCTGAGTTTATGATCTGCAAAATACATTTGACATATTCAGTAATATAGCCAAATAATCAACCTTCATCCTTCTATATCTTGTCCTAATCATAGGACCTTCTTTGGTACATGAGAACTTTTGTTCAGAAAGTCGAGAACTATCATTGTAATAAATTTTAGACAAATCGATCGGGACCCACTTTCCATTTGTTTTATGCGGGTCCTTTAAATAAAAAAAAAAGCCATATATAAAACCTTTTGCCCCATATTCTAGAAGGTTCAAATTACCTTTTAAGCCAAGAAAAAAAAACGATTTTTTTGAAAATTCTACAGTAGTGTAACCCCTTAATCTCTGGACATTAAGTTAATGAGCAACATTGAACACTGATAAATAGTTTTACATGTTTAGTTGAAATTCACCTTAAATCACTTTTATAATACATGTAAACAGTAAAACATGACTATCAGTAAAATTCTAAAATCACTAAATGATAAAAGTTTTTTTTCCCACGTAATTTTTTTCACATCATTTACATTTCGTTGCTGTCATCTGTAGGGACAGTGAATTTGGTTTCCATTGGGCATAGTATATTAGTTACATCCAAGAAAAATTTCACGTTCTTTCCAAAAATGGAAAAGAATCTCATCCCCATAATGCCAAAGGCAAATAAAAAAAATGGTTCATATTACATTTTCTTACTTATTTTTTACTTTGATTTGTGGTTTGGTTTTAATTTTGTCTAAATGATTCTATTTGCGAATAAGTTACTTCCACTTAATAAATTCTAATAATGGTTTTCTTTTTTTAATTTTCGCTAATCAGAAGGCTGTGATTTTAATGTTAGATAATCCTTTTTTTTGATCCAGTTCGATAATGTTTGTGTAATATGAAATAGTTTATATTTCCAACAAAGATATTAACAAGGTTCCAAAATCAATTTATCACGGGCAAGTCAAAGATTGCAACCTCTGTTGCTAGGTTCCAATCATTTCCTAGTACTTATTATTCGTTTTGTAAAGTTTACAGTTTCTATTGTGTTATGTCACATTTATGCGCATGTTAGCAGCATATTTTAAAATAAGGTTTAGTTATTTAAAGTATTAATAAAAAAATGTACACAACAAACAGTTAATTTATCAATGTGAATATGTTTAATATATGTATTCATAACAAAATAAATTATCTTTGAGTCACGAAAAGGAATTTATGTTATAGCTCGGGAGCCAATGACCTTTTCTTTTTATCGGATAAATCTGTTATTTTTCTATGGTAATCATTTCCACAATAAAAGTAAAAAAAAATGAATTTTTTATTTAGCTATACTTGAAACTTCTTAAGGTAATAGTTTATCTAATAGACAACTAAATGCGTTGAAAAATCATGCTTTTAATCGGTTAAAGCGTTTTTATGAAAATTTGAATTAATAATATTCTATGTGTGATGTCATAAAACAAAAACTTTTATGTAAAGGGTATTTTAAAGTAAAAGGGATATTACTAGATATGTGTAAATACATACATATATGTACATATATACATATATGCTAATTCTGCATGAATATTTCATGCCATAAAGTGTTTAGGGAAATAACTATGTGAAAATGTGTAATTATGAGTATTTTCGAGGTAACATAACTATACTATCAAATAAGTCGCTGATTACCTCGAAATTGGTGACTTGCTGTGGTTGAATAGCAATATATATATTTTAACAATTAAAGATACTACTTTTATTACCATTTTGGAATCTGCATTAGATAGGTCAACTTTTGAGGACAGTGCTATATTCCATGTAGTACATTTTTTATAATGGGTGAATAGTCAAAGTTGGTATGTTACTGATGCTTCATCATTTACCAACAGTCTCTTCAACATTCATACTTTTGTTTTAAAAATAACGAAGCACGAAAGAGTCATACTTATGCTTTCAAATAGAGTGATCTAATAAATGGACCTTGTAGTTTTATTAATATTATATTATTTTATACTAACCTGGAATTATGGTAAAATATTTTTTTTAGGATAATTTTTCAAATATGTAAAATTGACAGACTATTTTTTTTTTTTAGTTTTATAGTCTTTTAGTATGTCAGCTTTAGTTAGTGGCTAGACAATGTATCATTTTCTAATAGCTCTAGATAGTCGCCGAACAATATTTGCTATCTCAATACTCTGTGAGATACAGTTTTTACTATTTAGTATTACATAGGCTATTTCATCAATAGATTTAAGCATTAAGAAATAATAAATGTTTGAAAACGTACTTTGCGGCGTGACCTAGCAGTCAGATAACAATTTTTTTTACTATTAATGAGTAAACAACGACCGCAAAAAAATTGCTTTATCAAAATTTATCAAATCGTGCAAGAAAAAAGGTTGTTGGCTCCTGGGCTATTTATTACTAACAATCATAGTAATTTAAACTGAGCTAATCTTATTTTGAGAGCTAAATAAAGTAAAAGCATTTGTGATAAGGTAGAATTTGCAATAAAGTTAATGATATTGTCCCAGATAATATTTTTATAATTAATATCAGTAAATGTAAACTATAACAATTTGAATTATCATTTTTATTTATATTTACTTTTCATTTCCATGAAACCAGACAAGTATTGTTATTAATTTAGCAGAATGCTAGACAATGTTTGTTTAGCAATATAAATTGTGCACATATACAAGTTTGTTCTAAATTCCTGTTGTACACTGTACTACATTGGAAATAGATTAACAAATACATTTTATATTTTGATAAATACATATACATAGTATATCTTATTTTATATATATGAATTTATATATATACATATACATACTATATCTTTGCCCGCGAATTGCGCATAAAAAATGTACTACGAGGAAGTATGACCATACTCAAGAGATATCAGAGACCCCCCACCCCCACAAAGAAACAATAACAGACTATAATTCTCGAAATGTTAACGGCTGTAGCTACAAAAGTAATTTAGGTTTTATCTACTGAGACCAAGGGCAAAGCTACTGTTGGTGCATGTGGGTGAAAATGAAAATCAATGTATTTATCAGTAGTATCTAAAAGCATCTAATATTTCATATTTCATTTGAATTGTCCAAATATTATTCGACTAATCAATGCAGTGTTTAGTTAACTGTTTACAAAAAATCAGTCGTGTTTACTAAAAAACTAATTTACAATTTTTACCATTTGATGAGTTTTGCTACCCTTTCTTTAATACCACTTTGTTTGCTTGTGCATATGTACTATTCTTTGAGCAATACTTTCTTTTTGAAATCTTGAGGTTTGTTTTTTTTTAACAATTCAATGAGAATCAAATTTATAATGATTAAATTGGTGCTTAACATTAACACATTAACGACCGGGTGCGGGCTAAGCGGTGTCACGGGTATAGGTGCCTCTGGGACCTCGTGAAATCAACATGAGAGATCAACCTCGTGTCCTTCAATATACACGCTGCACTGTTAAATGCATGGAGTGTATTGTAGAGCGGTCCGGGGGACTAGATAATGTTAGCAAGTTGGGGATTAAATGTATATTTTTTTAAATAAGGCACTATTATCATTATAGATTTTAAAAAATGTGTTTTTTGAAGTTTTCAAATATTTATTAAAAGAGAAACATGTCAAATGTTGCTATATTATAAATAAAAAAATAGAAAACAAACAAATCTAGAATATTGCAGAAAAAAGTCGGTAATGAAAATAAAAAAATCAGTGAAAAAAATCAGTTACAATACAAACAGGTTTTAGTTATTGCTATTTTTCTGGGCTGTATGCCAGGCAAAAAAAAAAAAAAACAAGATATACAGTAGTTTTTTAGACACACCGAACATTGGTACTTCGATCGCGTACATTTTCTCTGAGCTTCGAGTCTTCCTAGCTCTGTTTTCAAATTAGCATAGCATTCGACACACCTAGCTTTTTTGTGATCTTTCAGAATGTGTTCCGTTTCTATTTTACCAGAATCTGAAATGCCTCCCCTGTCGTAATCGATTAATCATAGAGCAAGCATTTCTTTGAATTTAGTAATTGTGATTCTGTTCGGAGTGGTCTCTTTATAAATTATGAATGCCGTTCCCGTTTATATTCGGCCATTTTTTACGTAGTCACTTGATTACACACAAACTATACAACTGTCCTCACCTAAATAATGAAATTTGTCCAGATCTAGAACGACTCGAACGACTGCATTGGCTGTAGGATGTCACATGAGTGAGCTCTTGTGACAAGCTGAAGACAAGACAAGCTGAATCCTGTCCGAGACATCACGTAGACCGCATGCGGTCCTATGAATTGAATTGTACTTTTGGGACAGCGTGAGGTCAATGTTATGTCTCACAAAAAAACGTAAAAATAAAATGGTAGAATAATTTTTTTTCACAAAATATAATCGGCACTTGAAAATTTTGACAATCATCTAGCAATGGCAGTGGCTCTCATTCAGCCAATGAACTAGCAAATTTTTTAATCACTTCCTAGCTAAAAAACAGTCTACCCATTTTTAAAAGTTTGTTCTACTTCTAGACATCGTGTAACAGCTAATTTTTCTATTTAATTTTGATTTCTTTAATACCTGATAATACTTCTTTCAATTCCTGATATTTTTTTATATAATGCATTTAATTTTTATAACATTAGGTATACCGGTTATAAAAAACAATAGAAGCAAGTTTATAACTGGCTAGAAATTTCTTAATGTGTTGCGTTAAGAAATTTCTATTCTGCAATGCACAACAGTGTCGTGTTCTACTACGTTCTATGTTCTCCTTTATTTATGGCACTTTTTATACCAGCTTCTTTAGGACTATTTTAAGTTTAGAACTTTTCACTTAGATACGCCTTAACTTATCTCATACAATATATATTTTTTGTTAATCGAATATTTTCATAAAAACTACTAATATTTAGATGCCTACGTACTATATCATAGGTCAAACAACACAAATCTGAACTTTACCTTACTTGTATTACCTGAAATTACTAAGAAAGAACGTTTATTGTTGTTTTCTTTTTCTACATATCAAAATGTTGGTTGAAAAAAAATATATTGTAGTTTTAAAGTACCAGGAACCGTAGTTTAATAGAAACACTGATGTAGGCTTGTTTTTTAAAGGTAAATGGGATAATATGGTTGGAGGGGGGCTGTCAGTGGGTCACGGAATACTGGAAACCGCATACAAAGAGGCAATGGAGGAGGCTTCTGTTCCATCATATTTATTGAAAGGTTTAATAAGTGCTGGCTGTGTTTCGTAAGTTGAAAATTACAAAAATAGATTGTGTGCTTTTTTTGTTCATCTGGATGCACTACCTTGTGTGCTTTATTGGCTCATCTGTATGTACTACATGTTATGTGCTAAGTGTGTACCTTCTACATTTTATTTCAGTGTCAATTGAGGTGTTCAGTCATTTGTCGTCAGCATCAGTCTTCTCTTTATCTTTGTCTCATTACTTTTATGAAAGTGAGAGTTATACAAAATTATTTTTATTTTGAGGACAACTCATTTTAATGATTTCCTATCATTAGTTTATGTTTGCACAGTTCTAAGTTCATCATTATTGAGCATTGGTCAACAGGTATTTTTGTGTTAAATATGTTGCAAAGGTTTTATCAGGGTGGATCAGGTTTTACTTAGAAGGCAGAAAGTATGATTAGTTTCTTTATGCATCATAAGCTCAAAAGTAGTATGACGTGTTTTAATGTTTTAAAGTTATGACTAATTTTACTGTTGACAGCCAAGAATTTATTTGTTAATACAACCAGTTGTTATTTTACCAGCCAGCAATAATTTTAAACCTTTTAACAGCTATAAGCCTCATAGTATTTTTTCTCTTTCTTTGGTTAGTGATGTCTTCATTCTGTTATTCCAGAAATTAAAATATTGTATTCGAAAAGTGTACCAGAATTGTACGTGAAGTTAAAAGCTATAAGGAAAAATTAGACTTTGATGGTGGAATAAAATGTGTTCAAGTGAAAGACAATATTTGGATTGTCTTTTCAATATACCAAATCATTATTTAAACTTAATTTGGTGTGGAACTTAATTGGTTTCTTGTTTGATAAAATTGAGATTAGCAAATTCACTCTTTCTTGTCTCTTTCTTCACACAACTGCCTCTGATACTGTAACTGAACATACATATATTTATATACATATATATAATTAGAATATGCATACTGATTTAAAAAAAATAAGTTATATGAGTCGTGTAAATTCAAAATTTGCATTTTGCATTTTGTTTTTTTTTTGTACAAGATTGATCTATATGTATACAGTATACATCTAATTGAGGATGTAGCGAAAACTTATTTTTTTTTCACTGTTCAGCAACTGAATCACGTCTACTATCTTAATTTTTAGAAAAATGTGAGGACTGCATTTTAATTTTAAATTGTAATTTGGTAAATAATAACATGAGACCCCCAAGTTTGCTATATTGTTGAACTCGTAAATTGTATGCACCATCTAATAATATCATAATATACTGGATGTCCTATTTAAAATTTTCATTGTTATTTCACTTCCGGTGAAACAGTTACTACTTTTAGAAATTGATTACCTCATCATACCAATTTACAGAAAGATCGCATAAAAAATAGCGGCGATATTGCCACTTTAAAATCGTCGTGGCCCACCCTTAATATAGATCAAACTCTTGCAAAATACAGAATGTAAAATATAAAAATAAGACGACTCATATAAAAACGAGAGATGACCTTTGTTTTTAATGGTTATATACAATAGTAACAAATGCAGTAGTAATATGCATTATAGAACATACTTTTTGAATATTTTCTGTGCATGTAACTTGTAAGTTTCAATTTGTATTGTACTGATATTTTCTGTTTAACTCCTCAAATACCTACACTATCATCGGAATGTTTAGGTGTGTATAATAAATCTTAGTAAAATTGACTTTTGGTAAAAAAATAAATAGTATTAATAAAATTATTTAATAGTAACTAATATTCCGTTTCTTAAATATAAGCACATAAACAAATAGTTGAAATAGTTGAAAGCTCCAAGGATGGCAAATAAGGTCTCATAAAACTCTCATTCTGGAGCTGGTATACATTTCACAAATTTGTGTCACAGGAAATGTGTAGTAACGCAAAATAACTGTGTCTGTCGCAAAATAAATAGTCTATAAAATATGGGCTTGTAGCCGATAAAAAGGCTTGTAGCACAACTTACCACGTATTTGTGAAAAAAAATTATTAAAGCTCTTGGAGGCTACTTCGATGGATCCAAAGTAATGCATAATTATAAATTCTTGCAATATCATCTTGTTTTCTACAATTTTAAGCAGAAAATGTCCTTTATTAAGCTCTTGGAGGCTACTTCGATGGATCCAAAGTAATGCATAATTATAAATTCTTGCAATATCATCTTGTTTTCTACAATTTTAAGCAGAAAATGTCCTTTATTTTGTCTTTCTTTTTGAAGTTTTTGTTTTGTGGTTTCATCCTACCATGCCCAACCTTTCCAACAGTAGTGTATGTGTTATTTTTATACTAAAACCACCAGTCATGCTCATGCAGTAACTGTAACCTAGTTTGAAAAAGTTAGTTACCTAGTTTTTGACCCTTTTGATTTAATTTTAGAGATGAATCTGTAAGACTGTGTAAGTGTTGTTTAAGTATGCTTATGACTACTAATCTGTCTTAATGCTATCCTCTCTTATGGGTTAATATATTGTATTAGATGTTGTAGACATATATTTATACAGGTAATGTTGATATACACATATCTCTATACGTGCAATTTTTTTTGAGGTTATAGTTTGAATAATTGATTAGAATTCATAATCTATTTGTATGTTGACCAATGCTTATTTACAAAGTCACGGAAATGTGTGGTTCTATGTCTGGTGAAATTAAAACTGTGCTTTGATTCAAACCCCTTTCACTTTTCGACTTGTTACTTGTTACTGCCTCTGTATCAACATATGTGGTAATAAGAATAGAAATCGTGTTTGTCACACCGTATTACAGTGACATATTTCTTGCTAACGAGATTAATTTGTTTTATTATTATGTTAAATGCAGCAAAACTCTTATTCGTATAAATCATTCTTGAACGATGATGGCTATTTTAAAACTTTACTTAAAATTTTAGTTTCTATTTATTACCTCCAGATTAGAGCCCGGCCTGAGGTGCACCTCTAACATCATTTCCGTTAACATTAAAACCAACATATTTCTAATATCACTTCCATAAATTATGTAATCTCATATATACCTGTCATAATAAAAATCGGTATTTACCGCTGTTATTAGGTAACCAGGTGCCGGCTTTGGTTGGACCTGGTGAAATACACACCTGCGATTTTCTTTTTTTTGCAGCGATGACGCGACGCCGACAACGGTCACTGCTGTTTATTCGTCAGTTTAGTCGTGACCAAGGGTTGTTATCGGTCTGCGTTGTAATTAATCCTCTGTATTTATCACTAAAAACTGTGACATGATGTCTACTCTTGGTGGTTATACGTATATCTTAATATTTAGTATTCTTACATTATCTGAAGATGGTTTACATATGTGTTTTGTTTGTAAACTAAACATTTCTTGGCAACAGAAAACAAGATGTAGGCAGACATATTACATCGAAAGCGCATATTGATGATATACAGTTAGAAGTTCCTTGTGGTAGTCAGGTTTTTAGTGAGCTATGTGAGGCCTTTGTTTCGGCAAATATTCAGTTTTCATAAATTAAATAATGCGAACCTAAAAAATTTTCACTCATATGAAATGTCTTTATTGTTAAGGATTAATGGTGCCTCCAATGAAATGTTAAAGCATTGTCAATATGCCTCAGTAAAGGGTTGTGAATTGGAACATTGCCTTTGATTAATAATAAAGATGTGGTGTCAAAATATGGAAAAATATATGATGATGAGTATTCTGGACCCTGGAAGCATGGGAGCCTTCAGAAGGCCTCAGCATTTAGGTCCCATTGGGCCCCTTGTGCTTCCTCCTTTGGGAATTCAATTCAATTAAGCCATCAGTTATCCTTATTTTAAAAAAGGTGACAACACTGCTTAGGTGGATCTCCCTTATGTTGGCCAAGGATGACCAATAAATCCGACCCAGTATGGATTCTCATGTTGACGAGACCGCGGAGGAATTGCATAGTACATGTTGCACGGTCTGCTCCCCCTGTTGAAAACCTCTACAAAGGGATGTCGTTTAGTTTCAAGTGAAGGTGTTTTCTTATTTTTCTATATTCCTATGTGATAGTATATTACAATGCCCATGACAGTTAGTGATATTTCAAGAATTGTAGTGTTTTGTATGTAGTAACATAATACTTACCAGATTTGGATAGTACCGACTACTGTATGTATTTATTCCTGAATAACGTAAGCCCCTAATTTATATTTTTATGCCCCCCTTTTTTTGATACACCACTGATAAGCTCTCCGTTGGTGAATAGTGGTAATATTGGTGAATGTTCTCATAAAAAAGAGAGAGATATATATATATATGTTCTATCATGTTCCGTGTATTAAAGAAAGTGGCACACATTTTTTTACAATAAGGTTTTTTTTTAATATGGTTATAAGGTTGCAATAATCTTTACAAAGTATTATCATCCAATTAGCTGCAACTTAGTGATAAGTTCTATAGTTCATGCCGGGCTCTATTCCAGATGTATTCTTAAATATAGTGATGTAATAAGTTTCTAAAATTTTGCTAAATAGTTCTGGAAAATGTTACACACCATTTTTACTAAATGACCTAACCAAACCTAAAAGATTTTGACTGATTTGGTCTAAATACTCGGGTAACTTTTGACCTTGAATTCATAGGTCACATTTATTTTTCAGATTCTTTTTTGAGTCAGAGAGGGGTCTCTTTCCCAACACAGAATTTGTTTTTGATTTAGAACTACCTCTTGATTTTACGCCTGTAAATGCAGATGGAGAAGTAGAAACTTTCGAACTGCTTCCTGCTGAACAATGTATAGAAAGGATATTGTCTTCTGACTTTAAAACAACTAGCGCACCTGTAACCTTAGATTTTCTCATTAGACATGGTGTCATCACTGCTGAAAATGGTAAGTTTGTAAGGTTGTAGTCGTAAGGCAAATACCGTTGAATTTAATCAAAGTTTAATCCAAGTAAATACACATGTGTATAAAACATCCAAAAAAAAAAACGTAATCAAATCTGGCTATGGACGAGAGAGATAGAAATAGCGGTCATGTCGAAGCTTTTTGGTTATGGCCAAGAAGACTAGAAGACCAGGAGAGGAAACTCGGTTGAAAAATGCGGGACCGTATACGGATCCACAAGATGGTGATGCTGTCGACCGCGGGTCTTTTATCGCGTCTATTTTCGATACCTCTAGAGAGAGATGCAAGACATTCCGTGGCGGTGAGCCAAATCGGAAAACGGCCCGTTTTTCGGAAGGCGAGGAATACCGGCCGCGGCTCTTTCGAGACCGGTTTTTTTCGACGGCGTCGATATTACTGTATTTTTCCGAATTTTTTCGAGGGGTTGCTCCGCGTTCTTCTTGCCGTATTAAAAATATTGTTTTCCGCTACGCGAGACGAAATTACGGGTTGGGACGCCCGGTTTCGCTAATGTCATCGCCGAAATTCGCTGTCACCGCGACACGATGTCAAACCGCCCAGCGAACGTCCGATTTTGCCATTTTTCCAACGTTCGCCCCGCGCTTAATGGGGCGCGTGGACGACCGAACTAGGTGTCAAAAAGAACGGGCGGAACTTCTATTTTACGCGGATGGCGACTGTCGGGGGCCGCCGACGTTTTTCGCTTGGATATTTGCTAGAGAAAGAGGTCGTCTTTCGGGATTTTCGCTTTTTCGCCCCAACTTCCAACGTTCATGTAGAAGCAGATTCGAGTATTCGGCGACGAAAATCGATGCGATCGGTCAGTTTGAACCTTTTAGAAGACGTTTTTTATAGCGCGCCGCCTCCGGGCTCCTTCGATTTGTAGGAGCGGCGAAGCACGTTCTGTCTGCAGACGAGTCGAAAACGGAAGGAATATGACACACAAGCAACTAGATACGCAGAACCACGTTTTGCTTTTCTGCGCATACCTTTGCTCGTACGCAGCGCCACTACCGGATCCGTATACGGCCTCGCGGCTCTGCATTGCGAAGCATTACGACTTCCCTCTCCTGGTAAGTGACTGTCATAATTCTAAAATAAATAATGACTATCATATAATGCAACAGATTTGGCAATTAAATAAGGGGTAAAAGTTCAGTTTAGTGACTTTCGTGAAAATGGTCAAAATTAAATCGGATTTTTTGTTAAAATCGTTGCATTTGTTATAAAAAGCGATTTCAAACCGGGGGAACAAGGTTTTTTTGCTGGCGAAAATGCAAAAAAATGCAACAAGAGTGTGCGATTATTACATATTTAAACTCCCAATGTTGACCGAAAAACTCGCTGATTTTCACAGAAATCAATAATAAACTAAACCTTTACTTCCGACACAATCCTTTTATGCACTTAACACACCAAATTACGTGCGAAAACTCCGAATCACTCGCGAATAAGTGCAATTGAGTCAACGTTCGTCTGACACCAGCTGTCACTGCCGCTATAGTCGGCGGTAAACGTTAATATTTTGTGCGTTAAGGCGTATTTGCATAATATTAATAAATGCGTTTATTATTAATTGTCGCCCTAAAATCCTTGCCATTCATTACATATTCCAAGTTGACTATTTATTTCCTAAAAACGAAACATTTTTTTATTTAAGATGTCTGTTTTTTTTTTAACTATTTTTATAAATATGAATTTATATTATATACATATAATCATTTTACCAATAATTTTTCAAGAAAATTCGTCAATTTTAGGACGGTAAGAAATATTTGCTTGTGTACTTACGTGTGAAATTCTGAAAAATCAATACCTGTACCTCATTAATTTGGATAATTTGGAGAATAAGAAAATATGGCTTATTCTCGCCAAAGATGCGTATTTTTCAACGTTTGCTGATGTTGACGTTTCAACGTGAATACGCCGGCCTTAACGTCCACCGAGGCAGTGACAGCTGATGTCAGACGAATGCCGACTCAATTCAATTTATTCGCGATTGATTTTGGTTATAACTGTTATAAGTGCATAAAGGGATTGTGTTGGAAGTAAAGGGTTAGTTTATTATTGATTTTTGTGAAAATCAGCCAGTTTTTCGGTCAACATCGGGAGTTTAAATATGCAATAATCGCACACTATTTTCGCATTTTTTTTGCATTTTCGCCAGCAAAAACCTTGCTCCCCGACTTGAAATCGCTTTTTATAACAAAAGCAACGATTTTAACATAAAGAAACATTTTTTTAAAGCCATTTTCACAAAAAGTCACTAAACTGAACTTTTACCAAATAAGGTTATACATTTAAGATAGAATAGAAATACGACTTTTTTTACTTGGCCAAAGATGACATTTTTTTTTTGGCTCAATACAATGTGATATTTTTGACAGAATAAATTGGAAAACTGATGGGAATATTACTGACAATTTTTTTCTGTAGATTAAAAAAATGTATTTATCTTTTACAGAAGAAGATTTTCTGAAAATAGTAGAATTGCTACACATTCCACTTCAGTCTATATATGAAAGGTATTTTCAGTCGACCAGTAATAATGGAATCAAACAAAATGGTACTTCTATTATACAAAATATATAATCAGTTCTAATAGTTCTTTTTATTTAAACATAATTATAGGTAAGAGAAAACATGAGCCTTATATTTGTTTTATATATAACCGTACATAGTTTAGCAATTTCATACATTTTTAGAGCTTAAACAATTTGTAATTATTGTATATTTTTATTTATTTATTAATATTTTACACTGGGTAGGTAAATTAGGATTTTAAAATGTAATATATAGTAAATACATTATTTATTTATTTTATACTACAGATAGTGCTCTGAGTTGAGTATCGTTTTAGTACTACATGTGATAATATATTTTAATTTTTAAACAGAATCATGTTATATATGTAACCAACGAAGCATATTCATTAAGTCATATATACAGAATAAAAAATTTGTTCCAACTGGCTTTTTATTAAAACATCCTTTCATATATTATGGATATAGAATTTTAATAATTTTGGTCAAAGATAATAATATACCATGAAGAATAGAAAAAACAAAGCGCCTTTTTTTAATGCACATATTTTTTTGTATTTATCAATGCACTTTTTATTTTACATGTATATTGACCATTTATCTCTTGTAAATGGTCAGTGCATACTCAATTATAATTTTAATAATCATTTATTTTTTATTGAATTCAGGGTAAATTGGATGTGTGTTATTTCTCTATGAGTGTTATAAACTATTTACATGTTTTATTAAGTAAACGAATTTACATGGGTATACATGTAGGATGTAGAGAATTTCAAAACTGTTTCCTTAATACGATAAAGGCTTTATGTTTAATAATAATTAATTAATTAATAATAACCCTAATAATTATTAGGGTTGGCCGATTGTGCTGCAATACGCCAGATGGGCTGATGGGGTTCCGTCGTTTCGCCCGAGTATCTAGCAGACTAGCATTATTATTAGTCTGTTCGAGGTGTCCACTGAATGTACTTGATAAACAACCATTTCATGAGTTCTGGAACACATACGTTCTAGAGATGCCATTACCAGGTCGCACAACATTACGTAACTATCCAGCAACTGTACGCAATGACATATTGAAGTTGATTAAAAGTGCATTAAAAAATACATGGCTGTGGTTATGTATTGACGGGACAACGGATTGTAAAAAAACATTGTATTCTAAATGTTATAATATGTGTACCAGACTTTCGAAATATACACGCCTACTGTTACTAGCTAGTAAAAGATCAGCAGAGTGTAATGGCAACACAATTATGAGGGTGGTGTGGGAGACCCTCGAATAATTTGAACTGTCAACAAGCCAGGTGGTGATGTTTATGACCGATGGTGCCCACGATGCTGTTAGTAGGCCATTTGATTTCAGAATGCGGTTACAGGTTTTTGCATGTTACGTGCAAAGTGCATGCTTTACATCTTGTAAGCAGAAAAACGCATTCATGAGTTTCACAGCAAATGTCCTAGTATTTCCATTATCACCATTATCACCACAGACGATTCTTACTCCTGGAAATGGTCCAAAACCGCTTTTTATGATGCCCAACATTTCCAGCAAATAAAAGCTATTATTTTAAAATTTAATCGTGCCGAACACTGCGTTGTCCTTAGTGGAGTCCACATATAGTGGACGAAGTAATATGAAAGTGTATTAAAGAAATACTTTTTTTTACCAAATTAAGACAAATTGGTGATGGTGCATCCACAGATCCGTTAGAGGATAAGAGGGTAAGTTTTACATACATATATGGTTATAAAGTATGAATTAATTGCTTTTGTTACTATACTTAGTATTAATTACATTCTTGTAGTACACATATTATATTATGACGCATACGCCTATGTCCCGCGGCAGGTTACGGCCAACCCTAATAATTATGTCATGTCCTACACAATATATTTTGGTATCCTACATTTATATTTTATTGTTTAAGGTATATTAGTTCTTATCACATTTATCTATAATTAACACAGATATGTGACCAGAATATAGTCTGAATCAGTCAGAACATCATTTTTATGAACAATTTATCGAGGTATAAGAAATTGTGATGTTCAAATGGGTCAGACACGTTCTAAGAGTAAAAAATCTAAGATCTAAACAAAATAAATGAACACAAAAATCAAACTAATAACAGTTTTTAACAAGAAACCACAAAGTGGTTCAAGAATCACAATCACAGTCAGTCGAAAGCTGTCTTATTCTAAAGATCTAAAGGAGTAAAATGTGCAAAAACTGCCATCATGTGTTCTTACTTTGATATTATACTGTGGTACTAATGTGTTGTTTATGAGATAAATTCCATAGTTCTTCACAAAGTTCATAATTTTCATTTATGGTAGCTGGCTGTTTTTGTTATGAGAAATGCTGTCGATGGTACTATTACAATTGTTATCGGGTTCTTGGCTGTTTTCAGAATCCAATGCGAGTTTTGATTTAGATGCCAATCTAAAAATATTCATTTTCAATTATGTTCTGATTCTAAAAAATGCCTTACCACCAACCTTGCTTTTATTTTCTTATAAATATACAAAAACATCAGGGGAAATGGTGTTAAAATGGCCACTGACACGGGAGCAACTGAAATTTTAAAATTTTAATTTTAAAAAATTGTATGTAATTTGATACTAACCTGTTGTAAGGTCTGCTTGAGGTTGAGGCAACGCAACTCTGAGCAAAAATATGGAAATACCAGTATTTTGTACTCCAACTTCAACAGCTATTGTTATGCAATCTGATGGAGGATGGCCAATTAAGTATGCAACTACATATGCGCAAATGTACCCCAACCACGGCAATGCCATTCCAGCTACAATAATCTAAAAATAATGTACAGCATGTTCCAAGTTAAGTGAAAAAGAGGTGTAATACCACAAAAAAAAATAGAACTCAAAAGTCAAAATTAGAACTTTCGGCATTTTTACTATACTATTGTTTTCTAAAATTCAAGAAGGTCTCGACAGAAACAGTTTTAACCTTTTGCATCTTTTTATTTTAATCTGTTTTGTTTTCTTAACTAGTAAACAATATATTGAAAAACCTCGTTCAGAGAAGTTGTTCAGATTTAAAAACTATAGCATTAGATTAAATTACAGAAATATAGGTCAATTTTTTTGCTTTCATTATTGCCCCAAATTAGTTATACTGTAAATACCCGTACAAGATACATATTTGTTTTGTATAAAATAATTTCATCTATTATAATATGTAATTTATACTAAGTGCTCGGCAAGTATAGGGCAATATTCTAGGAGCATATAGGGGAGATAAAAATACCACTAGTAATCTTTTCTGATTATAAAGTTAAAAAATAGATGGAAATGTAGGAAAAAAAGATATTACAAAGTTGAAAACCAGAATCTGTGAAATTCTTCACGGAAATAAAAGTTTCGTTGAGAGGAATATAAATTTTTGTATTTACCGAGTGATTCATCAAAGTAGCTAGCCCCCACAATTTTTTGTTTTCAGAGATGAAATAATAAAATTTTAGTAAGTATTAAACATATGCGTGTATTGACACAGTTGAATTTTTTATTCATTTCCAGTTTAATTGCAAATGAGAGCAACTCGAATTTTTAATGACACGTCATGTTTATTGACATTACTGATTCTCAGTTAGCTTATTCTATTCAAAATCAAGAATCATGAAAGCATTTTCCATAGCGGCACGAGTTTACTCCAAAAGATACTCAGATTGGTGACAGCTGATATTATTTTATCAAACTAGAGTAGGAATAAAAAAAAACTGATTATGTATTCAGATTGACAAATGTATGTTTTTACTCTTTTAAAAAGTCTACTGTTTTTGTTTTTAAAGCCACCTAATGAATAAGTGAATCAAACTTCAAATAAACTCTAAGCACTTTAAGTCAAAAGATGTAAATAAAAAAAATAATGGTGTTATGTGTCAAATAGTGAAAAATGGAGTGTTGTTGGAAGAAGCTTAGAATGGCATTTTAAATCAAAATGGGTGAAAATATGAGGTGCCATTAAAGACAAAACGTGCCATTAAAAAAGTCAATACATGCAGGTTTATGTCTAATACTAAATTCTAAAATTTCCTCATTTTATCTCTGAAAACAAAAAAGTTATGGGATGAGCCATTTTCGAGAATCACTCGTTATAAAGCGAAAAATGTTTGTTCATTAAAAACAGCAGTCAATTTTTTATTAAAATACCGGTGAGCTGACGAAAAGTCCTTATTGTGTTGATTATGTATTATGTATAATCAGGCAAGAAACATGGACCTCCCAAATAAAGTTATGAGTGCCCACTGTACAAGTATGTACAAAATATCCTTTCAGTAAAATAATTTATATTCTTAATATGTATGTAACAGGTTGTAAATGACTTACCTGCCACGAGAAAATTTCAAATATATACAAATTGGTGACGATAGCAAAAATTATAATGAACAATATCAGGAACGAGGAAAATCCCTTTAAAATCCTGGACATGAAGTGTGCTATCTTAGGGAGGTACCTCTGGATCATGTAACCTGCAGCTAACGGTAGAATTAGAACCACAACATATGTCGTAATTTGTGTGTAAGGTACCGCCAAATTAGCACTCTGAAAAATAACTCTTCCCAAAGTAAAAATCCAAAGAGGCATCATTCCGAAAGCAGCTATGGTGCTTATAGCCGTCATGATTATCGATAAACTCATATTTCCATCCAGAAGTACCGTCCAAATATTTGACGCCCCCCACCTGGAGCAACTCCAGCAAAGAAAAAGCCGAGTTGCATTTCTGGATTACCAGGGAATATAAGTCGGCCAACTCCAAAACTAAGCTGCAAAATATGCAAACTTCTGTTTTAACGTGAAATGAAAGTTTGTGCCATATATACAGGATTGCTAGAAAGTCTGGAAACGGTTCTATCGTAATGTCTAGATGAACTGCAGAAGCTAGGACAAGAACAACTAATTTTAGTATATTAAGAGAGAGACGACGTATTTTTGTATACATGATGTTTCGGGAATTCCCGAACTTCTTCGAGAATGGATGGTATGAGTCATTTGATGACAAAAGTTACAGGAAAATGTACCGGATGATTAAATTTTAGAGGTGAATTTGTGAGGCTGTGTAAGTGTTGTTTAAGTATGCTTATGACTACTAATCTGTCTTAATGCTATTATGGGTTAATAGCTTGTGTCTATTAATGTCACTAAATGTAACTTGGTTATTTATGAACATAATCTAAAAAAAAAAAAAATAGTAATCACTTTTTAGCAAGATTTTTTATGTCATAATAAATGTTTGATCTTCAAAACAATTAATGAACTTCAAGGTTGTACTTAACTTTTTTAAATGAAACATATATCGGGCAAATTGTGGCGCATCCAACAAATGGTGACCATCCAACAAATGGTGACACGATTGGACAAATTTTATAATTCTCTATTTATTTGTTAGTATTCCGTTATTTTGTAATCACTATATAGGCAATTTTTGGTAAAATTACATAAATATGTCGTTGATTTTAAGATGTTGTAGAACTCTTATTTTTAACATCTTAAAATCAATGCTTCAACTCTGAGTACACTAACAATAGATAATAAAACACATATGTACATAAATTAAAATTGGTTGCTCTAAATTCAGCCGTTTTTATATGACAGCATCGTTTCCAGACTTCTTAGCAACCCTGTATAACAAGATATCCGGTGGCATTTTTTTACTATCAATAGTTTATAATTATAATTGTGATTATAACGCTCACCAGTGGCATAAAAATGAACTGTCCGCAAAATCCAATCGCTGGGCCAATTGGTTTCTTTAGTATAGTTGGAAGTTCTTTCCAGTTAATGGCACATCCAAAGTTTATGTACATTACGGCTACTAGAGTAGCTACAGCGGCAGTGAATATAGTGTCAATAATTCTTGGTTCACGTATTACTGTCACATTTAAATTTTCGTCGCATTTTCATCTGTATCTAAATTTTTACATGATATCACAGTCTGACCTTAAAAAAAAAATATTGAATTCATAGAATGTATATATACAATGTATAAATATTCTGTTTGAAGAGACATTTAAAATGAAAATCAAAACAAATTTAGGTTTAATACTTGTATTTTATATAATATAATATTGGGCATTTAATTTATATTTTTTATTATTATTTAATTTATACATTATATACTTAAATACATAAATTTGTGAGTGAATATGTGTACATACATACCCAAGAAAACGCCTGTTACATTAAAAAACGCCTCCAGAATTTACTTGTGGATCTACTAATATATCTTTATCAAGTGAAGCAATACCTGGATTTTCGCTATAAATTAAGAACTCAGTTCCACCTATAAATAAACAATAAATTGATATTTAGGGCGTATATTATTGATATACTTGGATATACTTGATATTTAGGGCGTATAATGAAAATAAAAATTCTCAAATACCTTCCACATCACTAACTTCAGTGACAATGTATTCTACAGCAGTTATGGCATCCATATAAATAGTAATAGAGTCATTTGGATTAAAAAAGCAATTTTAGACTTTTAACACAGTCCACACTAGCTATGAGAAGTACAAATGCTAAAAATATAAAATGGTCCATATCTTAGGCACATGCATCTAAAAAAAAATGAAAAGAATGCAATTTGTAGTGATTATAAAAACTGTTTAAGATAATTGTTAATTGGAGACCGAAATACTTAAACACAGGCTTTACACAAACACTGTTTGTGTAAATAAAATACGTTTTTCAAAGGAATGTTTTTTAAGGTTCAGGTTAAGCTGTGTAGCTCCATTTAAGGTGGTTCTTTCTTACACAAGATACAAGAAATAATTACTTATGTAGTTAGAAAAGTTTAACCAGTCTTAGAACTTGAATGGGAAAGAAAAATAAATATGCTTTGTATTAAGATAACATTGTCATAAAAATATAGTTCATTGTGTTAATATAAATTTTGTAATATCGCTTTAGTAGTGACGAAGAGTAAAACATTAAGTAGAAAATTAATTTAATAGCTGAAAAAAAATTGAAAATTAGACTTATTACAAACCACACACATACCTAGCTTATGAACTATTACCAGTGACCGTTGAAAATGTCCATTCATTTTATAAAGTTAGTTTTATGGTTATTATCTGAGACAGAAGTTTAAAACTTATCTCACTTATCTGGAATCCTTTAGAAGTCACGTTTAAAGATATTGCCTGATCCGACTAATCCCCAATTATTGTTCCCCTAGTAAATTAATAAATTTGTATTATTTTTCACTGTTGTATTTTTTATTTACAATAATTGGATTTACATAATTATGTAGGCCTATAAAAAGTTAATAAAAACACTTAAAACTCTACCATCTTCTATCAGTTATCAGATCAGGAACTAAGTATATAAATTGTTTCTCAAAAAGACGTGATATTTCCTATAAAATTTATAACATGGTAATGAAAATTAACTAGGAGACACTTGGAACACTTACACACCTATACAGTTAGTTTTATAAATGAACTAGCGACCCACCCAGCTTCGCACGGTTTACGACATCACATTAGAAACCTCTAAAATTATCAGTGTTTCTCTACTATATTATGCATGTATTATACATATAAACCTTCCTCTTGAATCACTCTATCTATTAAAAAAAACCGCATCAAAAATCCGTTGCGTAGTTTTAAAGATCTAAGCATACATAGGTAGGGACAGACAGCGGAAGCGACTTTGTTTTATACTATGTTATGATACCCACCCCTTTTATTTATTTTTTAATTCTTGATCGATTTTCGTGCCTGACTTTTTTTACGTAGAGTTCAGATAGGATAGGGGTTTCACGAAAGCTTCCTATATATACAAGGGGGTATAAAAAGTATCTTTTCACCTGGAACGCACTGTATATTTTAATAATTTTCGATTCCTTATTTCATTCTGATTACAAGTATATGTGTATATGATTTAATATGTATACAATGTGTGTTACAACGCAGTGTGTGCGTGTTTTTTTTTTTTGGAAAATACTCTAAGAACTATAAAAAAATTAAATTAAATTTAGAACAGCCATATTGAAAGTAAGCTTCTGGAAGGTTAAAATTCATTAAACGTCATAACTGACTAAAACTAATTATGAAACCTGTTTCCTCTTAATATGTTTCTATTAGTGTCCAGGATTGCTCGAATAGTAATGGAAGCTGGTAAAAATATTTTTTGGTCGGTTTCGGTCTTCACGTGCCAATGAAATTAGCAACATTCGCATGTTGTTTTCATGTAGCGGGAATAATTTACTACTTACATATCTTTCGCGAGATATTTGTAACGAGATAATCTGACCTGCTGAAGTTTTAAATAATCTCTTTAACAATCATGACATTAATACAACTCTTAGATAAGAGAATAGTGATGAATATTAAATAAAACAATATTAAAGGGTTTCAAGCAAATAAAAAAATTACTTGACAAATTTGAACTTTTGTGAAATAACATTGACAAAAATATTTTTTTAGTTTTTTTTTTTTACTGTTAACAAAGTCATAATATCTTATCATCTTAGCGTTTTAATATCAGAACAAACACTTGGATGAACATTATTGTATGATGTTTATCATTATTTTATTAACAAGAAGTGTTTGACAAACAAAGGTGATTTGTGTATTATAATAATAATAAGAGCATACTGATTTATTGTGGAAAATATGGTATACATTTTTTTACACAAAAGGGTGTAAGTTTAGCCGCTAGAGGGCCTTAATATTCGAAAAACTTTGAGATTTTCTTTAATTTAATTTTAATTAATTTAACTCTAAAACTTGGGTATCAATTTTAGCTATTCATTAAAAAACAAATTGTTAGTCATTACATTACTCACGCAATAACAAAATATGATCCTGGAATGGATACTGGAACTTTCGGCGTAGAAACAAAAATTGGACGTTTTCCACGAAACACCGAACTACTACACTTTTCTCGATGTGCGTTTAGCCCAACTAAGTTGGCATCTTCAGGAGAAGAATAAAACTAAATTCTAACCTACACACTTGCACTATTTATACTTAATTTGTTGACACGGTTCACTGAACCGTAACATCTGTCTTTGTTTATCAGAGCAAACAGTGGACTGATGGGTATCGGACCATTGTCCTTATTCATCAGGAATACTACTGTTACATTTAATGATCTCTAAACTTTCAAAAGCATCCAACTGTCTATTATTTGTTACATTTCTAATTCATTTTAAATTATTTATGTCTTATCCTATGGTTGTTGTCAAAAGCGTGTTGGGCAACCAGGTCTTTCCCCCCACTGATTATCATTTGCTCTGTGCCCTCAGTAAACATTTAATAAATAAATGGTTTGACAATCGTCACGATCTAGTTATATACAACTTTTTCGCTTCACAACCACATGAGTGCTGAGAACATGGTATCCAAAGTCTGCATACTCATTGACGACCAGTTCTAGAGTTGAATGGCACCTTACATTCTAAATTAAATTCCTCCTGTTAATAATAAATATATAATTATATTTACGCATATTAGCAAGGCTCAATACTTTTGAATCAATAGGTAGGTAGATAGGTCATAATTATTGTATTGGAAATGGAGATTGTATATGGCAGTTAAATGAGAGTAGAGGATAATTAATGATATATTTGAGTTTTCTACCTCATAAACCTATAAAACGCCACCTCATATGAATACCTTTCATACCCCCGCTTTCCTCCCGTGGGACAATAAATAACAGTATCAGCCAAATGAAAACAAATTCATGATTTGATTTCATACATTTTATTTACATACCCGGGAACCAAAGAAGAGCAGGATTTTTTTACAGCTTTGTCTGCTCTATAATTATTACAATTTATTAGACCTGTTTATATAAATCTCCCCTTTCAAACTCCCACTCTATTAAGCTAAAAACATTTATAGATTCCGTTATGTTGTATGTGTCTCAAATTTGAAGTATATAACATATCATTTGTGAACCTATGAACAAGGAAAATGAGTATTACTTGTATGAGACAAGGATAAATATCAGAGTCTACCCCTATCAGCAGCTTCCGATTTTAGATCTTTTTTTTCTAACTACACCGTATTGATGATGGATAATGGCCCGAAACATTTTTACTTGGTGGGGCGATTCGCGTTTGTTGGGGATTTTGTACCTTCTCTACTTCAGTAAGAACCGTGTCCCCATACGAAAGCCATAGAATTGGAATGGGGACAGTTAGCTCTGATTTGTGCGTCTTACGCCCTTTTGTTCCTTTGAACGTCACGATAACATTTGCGGCTGTCTCACTTTATGAACCTCACTTTTTGTAGAATATTAAACAATGTTACGTAATTATCAATACAATTGGTAAATAAAACACTTGTTCTAGCAAGAAAATTTTACTAAAATAACTTTTAACTCTGTTTTACATATATACATTGTATAAAATACAACCATCATTGTTTTGTAAACTAACGTTTTTTTAAACTTTTTGTACAACAAATAAAAAAAAAATCTCAAAATTTTTATTAACACAAATAAATATCAATTACAAAGATTTTTTATATATCAAACAATAAATACAACATTGATAACATCTACTAGCAGTTAGGTCAGCATTAATATCACAATGCTAGAGGTATAGTTCGCAATATAGCATTTGCTATGTAACTGAAAGTAGATGTGCTTCGAAGCCATCACCTTTGCCATTACTTTGCTTGTTGCCGTTATTGTTTACTTTGGACAAATCTTCCTCATGGCAAATTAATTTTGAGTGAGATGCCAATAGTCTAGAATTAAAAAAAAAACATTTGTTTTTTATAACATTTTTATGTATATTAATTTAGTTAATGAAGCTTTATATTTTTTTGCAGTATGAAAATGAATTTACTATAATAGCAACAGGGTAGGGGAAACTGCTGCAGTAATATACATCCAAAAAAAACGTCATCAACTCTGGCTATGAACGAGAGAGATAGAAATAGCGGTCATGTCTAAGCTTTTCGGTTATGTCAAACTTTTGACAAGTGACTGTCACAATTTGTAAAATAAACAATGACTGTCATATGATGTGACAGTCTTGACAAGTAAATATATAAATGCGTCTTTTTTTCTCGGCCAACTTTGATGTTTTTTTTTTTTTGGATGTTTCTATATATGGAAAGTACAGAACATGCTTCTAACACAATATTATATATACGTAATATGAAAATCTTTGATTCAGTAACTAATAAAACCTGGTATGGTTAAAAAGTAAAGATTTAAAATCTCAATAAAGCGGTGCCATCTGTTATTCATATATTCACATTTTATCGGCTAACATAAATCAGACAATAAATACATGAGTTTTTCAGTTTTTATTGAAATCTTAAATCATGATCCAAAAAACCACGATTATTAAAAAAATAGAGTAACATTTATTACACTAAAATTTTATGCAGTAGGAGTTACAATACTATGAACATAGGCATATATTAAATGCTGCATAAATACAGTCAATTCCAATAACTCAAACCATAACTTGCAACAAAAAATGTTCGAGTTATCAAGACTCGGGATATTAAATAAAATATACATATGTGCGTTGTACATTGTAAATATTGTTTATATATGTATTTATTTAAGTAAAAATGTGTTACATGCGTTAAGTACCTTAATCCTTAATGCGGTATGTACTCGATATCGTATATTTCTTATATTCATATATTGATTATATTCATATCTTTTATTTTAGTGTAAAGGAGTCAGTTATTTATGACTGGCGAGAAGATTCTTTATTTTAATTTTCAAAAAAGATTGAATGGTACTTAAATCATTCTACAGGAAATCTACATTCTACAGTTGAATGTCCTATATTTTCAAATAAGAATGCAAACATGCAGTCTTATTTGAACGTAAGTTCAATCTTTTCTACGTTCTTATCTGCGTAACATCTTATCACTTTCACTGTGATCTCTATCGAGTTCTATAGATTTGGATTTGGATCTGTTTTAGTGATATATATATCAACAGCAATAAAAATATCTTAAACATGTTAAATCCAATAGGTACGGATTTCTTTTCACTTTCTAGTAACAACTAATAAAGCATACACATGAACCGAAGCAGCGTAAAAACAGAACTGTCTGCACCTGCATCATGGTGTTATATTATCGAAGGTAACGCAAAATATTCAGTTCGAGTTATTAAGATATTCGAGTATTAGAAGTTCAAGTTATCAAATAAAAATTACATACACAAAAATAAAAGTTATCAAAAATTCGAGTTATCGAATTAATTAATTAATTCGACTGTACAATAATTACGATACAATGTATATAGTACCAGCTCCTACTGTATAACATTAACTGTATTCAACTCAGAAAGATTTTTAGGACTTCATAAATCAATACTTTAGGGTTCCCTTTTGTTCAAAAGGAAAAATTTTCGAGAGTACGGAACCCTCGTCGTTACCATTCAAACAACAGACTGTTTATGATGTTACTGTTGTGACCCCCAGACAGTGGTTCTACAACTGTTTTCTCTAACAGACCTATGTCATTACTAGAGCCCGGCACAATGGTCGACAACAAGCCACTGTTCCCAAATTATTTGAAAAACATCTTCACCTTTGATTATTTTGATTGGAAAAGAATGTCCTTACTTCTGATTGGATTAATCTCTGTAATGAATTTTTCGAATAACTCGAGAATGGTGACTTGTTGTTGACCATTGCGACGGACACTAGTCATTTCTTCAAGGTATATGTAGGTAGTTTTACCTTTTTGTACCTTTATTTTTTTTATCAACAACTAGATGTACCTTATTAAATTCTAATATACTTGGAGTATAACTTTTTAGATTCTGTAAACATCCTGAATACTTTTTTTAATATAGAGCAATTATTTTCATATTCGGTAAAATAATGTGGGAGGTTGTAGATATGACATAAAGTTCAATTGTTTGGAACATCCAACGGAATATCTGTGTTTATTTTAAATCCTCATGACAATGGCAGATCCCGACACTCACTTTTTATTCTAATTTACATATCCACTATAATTGCCCATTTTGGAAAATTTTACATGTAATTTTCCAATATGGAAAATTTTCTGCAACTCAAGTTTGGCCCTGTCATTAGTCGTTGTCTTTTGGAGAACATGAGTACTGCGCTTAGAAAATGGAAAAATGAGATCATCTTTTCCATTAATTTTATTAACGGATGTATTTGATATTTTTTTGTGTTAGTGTGACATTTATGCACTTTTTTTCGCTTACATTATTCTTTGTTTTATCTACATAACCTCAGTTTCAACAGTTTTCTATTTGTGTTCATTAGTTATTTACATTTGATTCATATCTAGAACCAACTGTCCATAAAGAAATACCTAACTTGGACCTTCATTTTTTAAACCACTCAAATCTAAATACATACATATCTGTCTTTGAACCAAGGATCAGAATTCTGTCAATAATGGAAAATCTTCACCAGAAAATTAAGATCACTATTGTAGTTTTAACACTTTCAACGCACAATAAGTAAAATTATTGCGAAGATCATGTAACTTTCGTTGCAAGAACACTTGAAAATAATAATTTTGTGGTGTCAGAGCAGATAGGGCGTGTTCTTTTTATTTACTGATGGATCTACCAGATGAATCACTTTCCACCGAAACCGTTGTTTTATTCTTTGAAGTATTTATGACTCCATTTTTGGTTCTTTTATTGCTGGTGAATTAGTGTTGGATGACACCTTAAATTCATTGTTTTCCACCGACGATTGATGTTGATGGAACTGATGGATGAAGAAACATAACCTAAAATTTGGAAAATCAATTGTCAACATCAATGAATCGGTTTTAAGAAATGGATAAATTGAGACTATAAACATCAATCAGTGAGCCAAGAGCCAACCAGAGGACGAGACTGTGTGAGAGCTATAGAAATTGTAATAATAAATAATGGATTTATGTTTATAGGTTAACCAAAACAATAATCACATGTAAAAACTTTCTATCAATTCTATTTTTCTAATAAATCTAACAGTTCTATTTTTCAACCGGTTGAAAGTGAAATGGTGACGCCATATCCATCGTAGTCCATCAGTGACGCCATTCAACAAAATTTGCTGTTGAATTTAAGAACACACCCATACTAAAAATTAATGTTTTATTTAATTAATATTTTATAACTATTTTTAATCAGGTATTAACCACCAAGAAAATTTCTGCCTAAGAAGTCACTTCTTCCCCATCTATTTTGCTAATAAGCTAATATTGGATTAGCTTATAAGGTCGAAATAATCCATGAGAACTCCGTTTTCCTTTTTTTTTAATCCTTCCAAGTAATTTTCACGTTATTTATTTTGATAAGTTTGGATTAAACTGAACCAAGACTGAATCAAGAATTCCATGTGTCACGAGGGGAATGTGAATTTCATATTATTACCTCTTTGGTTGTCGGAGTGGAAAAAGTAATTTTATGGGTGACATGTGATAGACGAAACAATCATGTTTATGTACATCAGATGATTAGTAAAGTAACAAATTTTAATTCACTTCCATAGGTGCATGAGGAAAGCCCGGTGACGATATATTTCACCGACAAACACATACATTTACATATTTGAATGTAATTCAAGTAGAATGGCTAAAACTACCTGCAGGCACAACAGACAAAAACTCAGTGACACGAGGCCGAGTGGTTATTCACGATAGATGACGGGCAAGTTGGTCAACACCGTTGGAAGTGAAATTAGAATCTGATGCTCTATAGATTAGATTGCTTTGTGTCAAGTGTGTCAATACATTGTTTAGACAAAAAAAAAAAAAAAAAGAAAATATATTAGTGTCATCTCTGTAAGCAATAGCAAAATACTGAAGAACAAAAACATGAAATAAAATATTCCACAAATTTATAATCCCTACATAATGAATACTATTTTTCTTCTAAGTATCATGACAATTTAATGATGTTAATTTTCTACTGGAAAATCGTGCCGCTAATCTACCAAAAAATCGTAAAAAAAAAACTCGCCTCAAATATTATTTTTCCTGTCCTATGATCGCTTCTTGTTGTGATCACTTTACATGCACCTTTATTCTGTACACTACTTTCAAGAAGTGTTTGTTATACTATACAATATATTGAATGCATGCTTATTAACATTGTCTCACCAGGCCATTCCTAGGATTGTCAAGGACCAATCACGCATAAACAGTTAGTGAGTTGCTTCTGTGGTACCATGACAAAACAGGGATTGTTACTCCTTCCTTTTATTGAATACACATTATTTCGAGATTACTCATACACAAGGGAGTATCAGCACAGCATAAGAGAGACCAGCAAAACCAATCATAAGGACGTGCATTGCATGCTGCGTATCGTCCTCAATAAGTAGATGGGTTAGTCGTATCTCTAACATTTTTTAATGAGCATCGATGGTCCAGAGACGTATTCAAAAATTGTGTGTTTTATAAGACTACTGCAAATATAAATTACTGTTAATCTCAAGAATATTCTAATAAGGGTTAAATTATTGTTTATTTAAGTATTTAATACTGTTGTCACATATTCATCATTTAAAAAAAGAACACAATTTTTTTTAAATTTCTAATACAACCTTCATGGCAAATATCCCTCGTTTCAGTTTGCAAAACGTTAGTACACGTGAACTGACCAGTAGTCCGAGGTCACGAAATCTGGCTCACTCACTACAAAGTGCCGACAATCGTGAGATTTTGCTGGTCTTCTTTATGCTGTGGTATTAGTACCAATCTCTAATATTGTTTCTTAAACTTGTACGACACAAGTCCTGTCCTCCATAGACGTCAGTCTGTTTGCAACTTAGAACCCAATTGCGGTATAAGTACTGACCTTGCCTGTAACTTTTTAACAAGGTAGATAAACATTAGTGGAAATGGTGTTAACACAGCCACAGCTACTGGAGCAACTGAAACAAATTAATGTAATAAATAAGAAGTTCGGTGATTATTTCGAGTAGGTGTGAGAAATATTATTGTGTGGCCAGGTCCTAAGCGTAAAGAAAAAATTTTGTACAAAGGCGAATGAAAAATAAATTATCTTGTACATACAGTAAGCGGCACCCTAATGCATACATAGCCGAATTAAGGGCAATTGATAATTTAAATTCTTTGTTCAGTAGATATAAATATGAGGTGAGAACCAATAGAAATCTAATTGCTAGCACAGGCGTATGAAAGGCATCCGGTTTGTCGGTAGGGCTGTTTGAGTTAAAATCTGAAATACCATTTTATATTTTATTCTGATCTAGTGCCTGATTAGAAAAGTGCGTATCATCAATCAATATTGTCATTTGCCAATGATTTTACGTATGTGTGTAAGCTAAAACACATACGCCAGCACATCTCCTTCGAACAACTATTCGCATACTAATATAAAATATAAATTAACCAAGCGACAAGTATGACAACAAACGACTAGCGTCTAGCCGGTACCAGGTCACGGGTGATCCTGGCCAATGAGAAATACCTGTGTAACGCGGTGAAGGTGGCAAACTTGTCAAAAGTCAAAAAAAAAGTCAGTAAATCACAAAACTTTGACATGAAAGGTTTAAAGCAATCACCTTACTAACTTAGCTTGATTCTTTTTTGAAATTTTGATTAAAATTTAGTTTTTAAGGAAATACAGACAAAAATTGTCTTATTATTTAATGAAAATTGATTACAGGATTTACAGTTTTATTTTATTTCTCAGCAGTAAAATTGTCTAGAAGCATGCGCGTTTTTCTTTTTCGGTTTGATTGGTCGGATCGCCTGTGACCTGGTGCTGGCTAGATGCTAGTAGTAAATTCGCCTAACTATGACATAAAAATGTATCATTTAATATGTATTTAATATCCACCTATGTAAACATTAGGCTGCCGCTTACTGTAGACACAGGATTGACGGGAAATGCAGATACAGCAGAGATGCAACAGAGAAATTCAGTAATAGCAGATATTTCTTGACCCAAAAGAAAATGATTGTTTGATGATGAAATGAAATGATGATTGAAATGATGAAAATTTCGGAAAAATTATTGTTTTTCTTCACTAATTCTAAAACACAGCAGATTACTTTTGACTATTTATGGAACTGGACATACTTTTGACTATTTTTGAAATTTTGGACTAATTGACAAGTTTCAAATTCTCAGCAAGAAAAAGTGCTCTAAAACAAGTTAAGTGCTACAATGGACCTTAAAGGGGTCGCAGGGGTAAATAGGTCTACCTCCAGCTCCTGTTCTTTTACTCTTAATCTTGATCTTATGAGGAGGGACCCAAGAAAAAATAGACAAACCTTGAGGAGCTCTGTCTGGATAGAGTCGAGGGTTCCTCTAGGTGGGTCTACTTGCAGTCATCTCATTACAGTAGCCAGACTGATGTTTTCATCGACTTGTATTGGCATTTTTTTGAAAATGTTGTCATATTGTCACTCTGCTTTCAAAATTGTGATGTAGAAAAATGACGAGAAAAGTGATATTTTTAATAAAAACAAACACTCTAAAATGCAAAGAAGTTACACTGATTTTATGTACACAGAATGCCACATTAAATGTCCTCTAGAATAGAAATCAGAATTTTTTTACAAATTCAAATTTCTCACCTCAAAAAACACCCAATCACCAAATGTTGTGTAAAAATGTTGTTTTTTTAAAAAGTTATTAACGAGAATAAAAAATAAAATTATACGTTTACATCCTGGATCTTGGTTACTATTAACTTTTGGACTATGGTAAGCTTTTAATAAACTGCAATATTTTTATCCAAAAAAATCTGCAGTTTTGCTGTCCTATCATTAATGGGACACCCTGTATAATATGAGTATGTACATGTTTTTCCCTAAGAGTAGCTAAATCACTTTTTCAGTTATTTTGTTGTATTAGCAAAAACTTCAAAAGTCATAGTGCAGTTTTATATCTGCATATTCAAATGATACTGTCGCTTACTAAATTTGTTAAGAACCATATAATTTTCTACAAAACTACTATATAGTGTGACCACTGAATTTTATTACGTCAAAACAAATTAACTGTTATGCCACAAATGTACTGGAAATTATTTTAAAATATCTGGAATTTCATAGGCATATTCAGACAAAAGTGGAGTAGAAAGACTATATACGGGGCTTAAGAACACTTATTGCTTAAGAAAAAAATCGATATAGGTTTTATGAGGTCATCACTAAAGTCTGGAAAGTGTTCCATAACGCAGTGTCGGCACTATACAACTCTAAGATAATTAAAGTATAAACCGTATTTTTTAAGCGCGTATTTCTTATCTGTGAAAACGTACGCCACTGACCGATCCTACTAACGCGCGTAGGGAGTTCGTGTCGCTCCGCTGCATGCGGGTTCAGGAAGAGTTACATACAATATCTCCATATATCGGCCGAATATTCCGGTGTAGACAAGTGCCGTGTTAGTATTCTACCAGATATCGATGTGACCGGATCGATGGTAGCACGCAAAGTTCAAAATAACTTTATGTGTCGTGAGTGGCTAATTCGTGAGTTCGTGTATTGTATTATTATACCCGAATTTGTGTGGATTTTTGCAATAATGGCACGATCATTACCATTTGCGAATAGACTGGAAAAGTTGATTGAAAATTACGATTATTTTAAAATAGACGGATCACATATTTTATGTATCCCTTGCAATTGTCGATATATATTTCGTAGTCACCACGACTGTGAAATACATTTAGATTTTTAGATAGAGAATATCCATCATTTGAATATTAACAAAATATACCTGGCACTATCACAAAAATGGAATTTTGGTTTAATTTGTTCATAATGTTTTCTTCTCTACGTATCTCGATAACGAAGCGTCGTCGTAACACAGGACCAACTGCATCGTGTTCAGCACCTCCTAATTAGCCTAGATTAACTAAAATTCTGTCAAATCTGTGTTTCCCATAATCTAGACTGATACCTTAATAGCCAGTAAACGGTTTTTGCAAAAAAGGCTAAAAGTATAGAAATAATAGTAACACGTGGATTGTCGTCTCTAAATGTAAAAAATAATAATGTACTGATGTTAGTGACAACCAACAACTGTTAGTGAGACAAATAACTTTGCGATATTCGTGAAAATATTGTGCGTGGTCCACTTCTGTCCATGTGAACTATTCTGAATGTGCAACTTTAACTTCAGTAGATGTTGAACGATTATTTTCCATCTACAACCATATGTACAGGCCAAATTGCTCATGTTTAATGAGAAGAAATGCAGAAAGACTACTGGTTGTGGCAACGTATGCTCAAGCAATGACACAGTCGGTGTTTATGAATGACACAAGGTATATGCATAAGGACAATAGGTATATACATTATTAACACAATTTTACTCCTGTCTTTTTGATCTCTCATATGTCCTTCCGTCAATGACATGATAGATTACGAATCCGACTGCGTTTTGGCACACTTTTCCAGACCCAAGTCATCACTAAGACATGTTTTCCAAATAATAATATTTGTAAATATGGGTAGTGTAGCAGAAATAAGGAATAAATATTGTTCAAAGCAGATTACAAAGGGCGGCTTATAAAGAATACCTACCAGTTGTGAGATCCGCATGAGGTTGTGGCAGAGCAAATCTAAGTAAAAATATTGCTATACCAGTGTTTTGAATTCCTACTTCTATTGCTATCGTTATACAATTGGCAGGTGCTTGCCGACAGAGTTTTGCTAACACATATCCACAAAGGTAACCAAGCCATGGAATAGACATTCCATATATCATAATCTAAAAAATTAAGCTGTTAAAAAATATATTAAAGCCTATTTTTTCAGTAACATAAATATTTTCTGTAGGAAGTAAGTTTTTGAATCAGATATTCAATATAGAATATTTTTAAAACTTAAAGTTGTGAAACATAAAAGAGACCCAAGGTTAAAATTGTCACCAATAATTCAAATTATCTACATAATTTAATTCTATGCTCTTTGACTATGACATGACTCTTCGAGGAATTCACACAATAAAATGCTGTAGCTGCCAGAACCTTCTTGATTTACCGCCGGGAGATATAAATAAAAATCCTCAATGGCGACAAGGCGACCAGTTTGAAATAAATACATATATGCGTATGCTGCCGCCACGCTTTGTAAAAACGTTTGAATATAATTTGTACACAAATTAGTGGTTAATTCGTTATTGTATTACTTTTAAATAAATTGTGTTTGTTAAAAGTTCGTGTCTAATTTTTCACACTTAACGAACCCAGAGTGGACAAAATGTTACAAGAAGTGCCCGCACAAAAGAGCCATTTTTATGTTACTAATTAGACTTGCTAAAAAAATTACTCACCTGCCATGAAAACAGCTTAAACAAATATAGATTTGTAATAATCGCAAAAATAACAATAAACAATATCAACAATGAAGCAAATCCCTTCATAATCCGTGTCATGAATTCCGATAATCTTTTACAGTATCTTTGAACCAGGTAACCTATAGCAAGCGGCACTATTAAGCTGACCACATAAGACGAAATTTGGGTATAGGGCACTGCGAGTTTGGCATCTTTAAAAATGACCCTTCCAAGTGTGAAAATCCACAAAGGCATTAGTCCGAAGGCGGCCAAGGTACTTGTTGCTGTCATTATTACCGACAGACTTAAATTTCCTTCTAGGAGCACTGTCCACACATTAGACGCTCCTCCTGCTGGGGTCACGCCTGTGAAAAACATGCCAAGTTGCATTTCTGGACTATTTGGGAACAAAAGTTTGCCAAGACCAAAACTGAGCTAGAACAATTAAATATTTATATTATTTACAATATACATTGACATCATGGTTTTTCTACTCATTATGGGAAGGTTTTCAAATTTTCAGCATCCTATTCAAAACAAATCTAGTCTATCTCGTCTTTTGACATATAAAGGACGACATTTATATAACTACTGGTTTCACCAGACCTTCACCAGATGTGAAACTTACAATTTTCAAATGCGATACTCAATACATTATTGCATATTTAAAAACCTCATAATTTTCAAATAAGCTGAAATAGCATATGAACAAGTGAGTTTTAAGGACTAAAATAATTTGTAATTGCCTTCTAGTTTCAAATTTTTCTGTATTTACTGTGACTATTCCACTCTAACAATCATAGTGACCATTCAAAACCAACTACTACTTATATGGTATCATTGAACTCAGAAAATTATGACGATTGGTAGGACTTCTGTTAAAATTGGAAGTTATGTACTGGGTGTCCTAATTTTATTTAGACCAGCATTATTTTAGAAACGGTTTGACACAGAAAAAAAGTTTCTGTGTCATGAATAAGATTCTGAAAATTCGAAAACGTTATTTTATAATTACAGTAAAAGTGCCTAGTGCTATACACCTACATAGTTAGATAATAAATTTAATATGTTATTTTGTGTTTAATTAATGTTATTTTGCTAAATACTCTTACTAACGATAATATGTTTTGTGTGAATAAATGGTGAAAAACGAATTTATTTTCAGTTCTCTCAACTTTATTTACAAAAGTTAGTATATATTTATATAGTGCGTCCATAAAGTGAGGCATAAATTCATTATCAGGTAAACAAACAATTTTGGCGTAATTTCCCGAGATAGTTCGATTTTTTATTTTAATTTAGTGCATTTTCATAATAATTAAATATTCTTTCTGCAAGTGATTATGTAGATTCCAAAACTTTACCAACATACAAGGTAAGTTATTGTGTAAATGTGTATTCCATTTAAAAAAATTACAGATGACACTATCACTCGCAGATGGTTTACCCTGTATATTCAATTATTACGTGAAAATACACTAAATTAAAATAAAAAAATCGACCTATTTCGGGAAATTAAGTTAAAATTGTTTGTTTAATAATACTAATAATAATGAATTTATGCTTGACTTATGGACAATATATTTTATATCTACTAAGGTAGCCCTACTAATTATTTACATACTATTTAGCTGTTAAAGCATCTGTTGGTTTATAACAAGACAAATAAAAATATAGCTAAATAAACAGAAAGTTAGTCAAAATCGCTTTCTATTAATATACAAATAAAAATATAGCTAAATTAACAGAAAGTTAGTCAAAATCGCTTTCTATGTACACAGAATAGATACGTAGAACTGGAGTACAATTGGTATAAAATAACGAATATTTTTCAACATGTTTGCTAGTTTACACATGATGTGTATCTGAAAATCGGCAAATCTGCATGTCCTTACAAGTAAGAAATTATTATTATTATTTATGAAAGTTTAAAACTAAACATTGTTATTCCAGTTTATAATTGCATAATAATGAGTTTAATAACAAACCTATGTGAAATAATAAAATACAGTTTTTTTTTCTAGTTTAATCTGTTTATTTCAAAGAATTTAATATGTTCTTACCAATGGCATTATGAGGAAATGTCCGCAAAGTCCAATTGTAGGTCCTACTGGTTTCTTGATTATGCCACGTAACTCACTCCAGTCCATAGCAGCCCCGAAATTGATATACAGAATGCTAACCAGAATAGCTACAGATGCTGTGAATATCGTATCGATCAGTCTGTGTTTACGCACAACTATAACATCTAGATTTCCTTCAGCTACTTGCTTGGTATTATTATTTTTGCAAGATATTATTGTCCGACCTAAACAAGGAATACAAATACAATTTAAACATAAATTTGAAACAGTTATATTTTAATTTGGTAAGATAAATACTCAGTACCTATTGCTTGTGTAAACCTTCAGTAGTCTTGCAGATTATTATATGCTCTTTATTCTACTGCAACTTTTTAATGTTTAATGTTTAAGCAGAGCTGAAGCTACTAGTTAACATTTAATTTTAAAGATACATGTGTTTCAACTATTTTTTTTCTTCATATTACTGTTAGAAAAATGTGTTTAATTATTAATTATTAGGTATTATTTATTTCTATTTATTAATACTTTATCACTTATATCAATAGACAATTAATTTTCCATCTTTACAAAAAATATTCTGTTCATCGTTACTAATAAACTGAGTGTCAGTGAGACCATATCAGTTTTTAATTTATTTTAAGAAATCTATGAATTGGAACATATGTACCTACATATATACTAGACGTCAATGGGTTAATGTTAACATTTTATAAATAGCACTTCTGGTTTTATCAGAAGTGCAACAAACTTAAAATTTTTAAATGGAATATCCTGTATATTATTACATAATTGGATTCTGCATATAATTTACTATATGCATGCTTTTTTTAATTTACATAAAACATCGCGGTGATGATTAAATTTAAGTATTTTGTAATATCTAATTAAAATTAGTTACTAAAATTTCTTGTATAACAAACATTTCGTATAAAACAAATGAGACATTAGCAATCAAAATGTAGTTCACTTCAACATTTATTCTTGAAGCTGAAGTAATCGAATATTGAAATTATTAAAGAAAAAATTAAAATATTTTTGAGACCTTTGTATTTTATATTTTCTTTTTAGACCAGTAAAAGAAATTTCAGTTACAATTTTTCTAAAAACAAACGATCTTATTTTACAGTTCTTAAGTAAAAAAATTACTTATCACTTATTATTCGGTCACTTACCCAAAAAATTTCCTGTTATATTGAAACTACCCGCAAAATTCGCTTGTGGATTAGATAGTAATATTTCCTTTTCCAGAGAAGCTATATTTTTATTTTCACTGTAAAACATCAACTCCGTGTCACCTACAATTAGACATATTGATTTGTTTTCTTCTTACCTCTACGTTTCGTTTAACTCAATAGGCAAACTACTAATTTGGCAATACCTGGTAATCCTATCAGATCTTTTATTTCATAATCTATTTTCATGTAGTCATACATCTTAAGAGTCACCGTGCTTGGCGTAAAAGATACTTTGAAAGTCTTGACGATCACTGTATGGAAAGCAAGAAGTAGTGCTACCACTACTATCAGGAACTGGACCATTCCTGAGATAGGACACATCTGTAAAAAATAAAAAAAATAATTGGTTTTGTATTCTTTTCTTTTCCTGTAGTTTTATGTTCCACTGTGCCAATGAGGTGTACATTATTATAATGTTTGTTATACAGGGTGAGTTTTTAGTGTGTACTTGATCTATAAAATCGTCATCTCATAAAAATGTTAAAATGTAATATGTGAGGTTGTATGCATCTTTTTTTTCCGTCTTTTTAAAATAATGCCAAAACTACAAGGTGTTCATGCGAGTATACTTCTGGGTGTTGAGTAACTTCCTTATTTTAAATGAGACACTTTATATACGAGCCCAGAATCATATCGTTTGGCCCAATGTTATTTTTGGTGAGACTTCTGAAACAAAGACCATATTATGGATACGACAATTATCCTTTATTACATTATTTATCATATTATTTATTATATTATTTATCCTACAAATTGACAAAAATAATAATAGTTGTATCCATAGTTGTATCCTGTCTTTGTTTCAGAAACCTTACCATAAAATAAGATTGGGCCAAACGATATGATTCTGGGCTTGTATTTTTAAAAATTTGGAAACAGTATACAATTTTGAGTCCTTCAGCTCGTTATTAGAATTTAATGGAATTATGTATTTCGTAAATTATCAGGAAGAACGTGCTATCGCTGTAAAACAAACGTACGTCATTCATTACCATCTATTATTTTTTATCATTCAAATCTCAAATCACTCTCAATAGTCAAATGGCAAGTCTTAATCATCGGTAATAATGTATTAAGTCATCATAACTAGCAAAATTTTAAGTTTATATAATCACATAAATTATCAAAACGTGTTTGTGTACACAGTGATAGATAACAATATTATTCAAAATCACAATATTATGCACTCGAAATGAACATATAAACAACTCAAAAATACAATAACACTGGCTGATTAAATTAAAATATGTCGTGTCTTTTGGATATGACCCTTAAATGCCCATGTATTTTTGCATGCTGAAACTGAATTTGATATTAAGACGTCCGCCGTGTATATTTTGCGTACAAGACGATTTTGAGCCATAAAAAGGTTTTATTCTACCTATGTATATGCGCCCCCCCCCCAAAGATACTGGCTACGCCCTTGGTCTCGGGGTTTAATTTTGAAATGAATGATTGAAAATAAAATTAAAACAGACAGACAGACAGATTGACAGAAATGATAAGAAATAAATGACACGAAACGCGATTTTTGCCACTTGTAGTCCATTTTCCTCTGTATCTGTGACTCATATACATTTTCTTGTATAAAATTTGGCTTCAACATCAAAAAAACAATGGAAAAAACTTCTCAATTTGCATGACGCATTTCTATTACCTTACTACCATGTCACAGAATCGCCTCCATTGGAGACAGGTGGAATAATCCCTTCTCGTCACTCAAAATTATCTTTTACGCAAAATGTATACGGTGGACGTGTTTCTTAATGTCAAAGTCAGTTACAGCATGCAAAAATGCATGGAAATTGAAGGGTCATCTATCCAAAAAACATATATTATAACAGTACAATATAAACTAAAAAATAATTGAATTTAGACAATGATACTAATAAAGATTTACAGAAAATAGTTTTACTAAAAAAAAGACTTTTTCAAATCTTCCTTTATTTTTTAAAGTTCTTGATGAGCCAGTGACAATGATTTACAAACTAAAACTAGTACCTACTCTTTTTAGATACAGTTTAAATATAGTTTTGAAACAACAAACAAAACTAGGACAATACCATATCTGGTATACAATGCCGTTAACAACGAATAATTCCGTTATTTGAAAAAAAAAATGCGATCATTCCGAACAGAGCTGGGAAAGATACTTAACACTTTTAAAAATACATTTAGAAACAGGTATATGTACATATGTATATAAAACAATATTGTATGCTTGGTAATCTTAAAAAGCAGGCATCTCATATCGTTCTTATAAATAAATGATATCAGTATACGTATACTACGTACAGGGTTTTTCCTTATAATTTGCCACCCCTTTAAAAAGCTTAGTTATTGACACATAAAAAAAGACACAGGCAACTTTTTTTTGTATCTTTTTTCAGGATTTTTTTCTGAAAACTTTAAATATGATAACCAAAAAACTAACATGAAGGATAATATATAATAATATATAAGATAATATATAAGTGAAGTGCCACCAAAATAACTATGTTCCAAACATAGACGTATTAAGGCCTGGGCACACAGAGCGCTATGCTATGTTCGCTATAAACAATGTGTACGCTATGTTCGCTTTGTTTGCTATGAAATATGGCCACACAAAAAATAGTAAGTACAAGACTTTTAGTTTCCCACAAACATGTTATCATGCCGCTTGCCGTGGGAGAGTGATAGTACTGATGATGAAGCAGTATTGCTGTTTTCGTTGTGTAAAAAGAAGAAACGCAAAAGATTATGGATACACGATGTCAACAAAAAGATGAAAAAGTACGGTGAATAACATCACTTAATAAAACAATTGATTAATTGCTCCATAATGTGGGTATAATATGTTAGGAACTACTTTAACAGTACTTGCAGCACACGTGAAATGCATCTGTTCCCGCGCGTCTTCGGCGACGTTGCAAAAATATAGCCAGAAATCATACATCTCAGCTACGCATCTAACATCGCAAACATAGCGCGCGTAGCGTCTTACGTCTGTATGGCCACTACCGTTTAAATGGCCTGGGCACACAGAGCGCTATGTTCGCTATATGCAGTAAAAATAGTCCCCCTTGTTTTAAACGGTGGTGACCATACAGACGTAAGACGCTACGCGCGCTATGTTTGCGATGTTAGATGCGTAGCTGAGATGTATGATTTCTAGCTATATTTTTGCAACGTCGCCGAAGACGCGCGGGAACAGATGCATTTCACGTGTGCTGCAAGTAGGGTTAAAGTAGTTCCTAACATATTCCACCCACATTATGGAGCAATTAATCAATTGTTTTATTAAGTGATGATATTCACCGTCATTTTTCCTCTTTTTGTTGACATCGTATATCCATAATCTTTTGCGTTTCTTCTTTTTACACAACGAAAACAGCAATACTGCTTCATCATCAGTACTATCACTCTCCCATGGCAAGCGGCATGATAACATGTTTGTGGGAAACTAAAAGTCTTGTACTTACTATTTTTTGGTGTGGCCATATTTCATAGCAAACAAAGCGAACATAGCGTACACATTGTTTATAGCGAACATAGCATAGCGCTCTGTGTGGCCAGGCCTTAAAACAAGGGGGACTATTTTTACTGCATATAGCGAACGTAGCGAACATAGCGCTCTGTATGCCCAGGCCATTATGGTGGCACTTCACTTGGCGTAGCGTATTTGTGTTTGAGTATCGCTGTATTTGTCCAAATATTTTATGTTTGAAACATGCCATCCACACATATATCAAAATACTCAAATATGCCAAATATTCGCCTTATTTGACTTCTTTGATGTGTGATTGAAAACCGACAAGTGGATGGAAACGCGTATTTGCTGTTAGCGCTATTCTCGTTATTTGTACAAATAAAGCAAATATAGCGAATAGCTTCTCTACACATCGCCGTTTTTGGGCAAATACAACAAATATACGAATACGCTACGCCAAGTAAAGTGCCGCCATTACATACATATTACATATTTTTATAATGTGGAAATTAAGTTAATTTCTAAAATGTGACTTTTTTTTGGTTAACTTGTTAACCAAATGTTATTTGGTCAACAAGAATTTTAAGGATAAATCCTGCAACTTTTGTATTGATCAGTTTTTTGTATCTCAAGAAATCAACTCTTTTAAGGGGTGGCAAATTATAAAGAAAAACCCTTTACATGTATGTACATCCCACTGTTGTATGAAAAGATGTCATTTCAAACTGATACTGTCAATATTATTGATGAAAAACTTTGAGCGGGGTTGGGCAAAATTTGATTTTTATTAGAAAATAAAAAGTCATTGATTAAAAATGATTTTTATAATTTTTCAGCTTAGTGCACAGAATAAATGTATTGTCACCATTCATGTCCATTTTTTGCACTATTTTGTGGAATAGAGTATTATGGAATTAAATTTTATATAAGAATTCTACCAATTAACTCAATTCGAAATATAGACCGCTTAAAAATGCCTTAATTCTTGCTACGTTGCGTGTCGACCGTGTGTTTGAAAACGCAGGAAAATTAGCATTTTCATTCAATTGGTAATAATGAAAATTAAAATTAAGTGTGTTAAAGTGAATCTCAATGGTATAGTAAATTAGAGTACAGTTAGATTACGTACTATGTATGTTTTGGTTTTTAGTTTTTTAGTAGTGTTTTATTTCAGCCCCGCCCCGGCTTCGCACGGTTTACGACATCACATTAGAAACCTCTAAAATTATCAGTGTTTCTCTACTATATTATTACATATAAACCTTCCTTTTGAATCACTCTATCTATTAAAAAAAAAACCGCATCAAAATCCGTTGCGTAATTTTAAAGATCTAAGCATACATAAGTAGTAGATAGTGGCAGACAGCGGGAAGCGACTTTGTTTTATACTATGTTATGAATATGATGATGCTCCATTGCAGTATTTACTAAACTTGAGGAAGGTTATTTCTTGTTTTTGAAGTAAAAAATATTATTGTAAACTGAGTTAGAAGTTGTTTATTTTCGTTCAATCAATTTTCTTATAATAGACTACCAAAGTTGTGACGTCGTATAAAGTCTATTTACAATTTACATATACAATGTAAGTATAATCCTCCGGCCAGACACGGCGCGAAAGAGTAACGTATCCGACGATACAAACATTTTTGCATGCATTTCTAGTACGAGTATTTATGGTTTTATCTGATGATGAGTTACGTATCCACTCATGTCTGAAGCGGTACGTATATATATATAGTATGTATTTTAGGGTGCAATAAAAAGGCGGTATACCAGGGCAGTACTTGAATTTCCAATATTTTATCATGTAATCTCAAATGTACCTCACAAACAGTATTTTGCTATCTACATGTTAACATTGACGGTACATTGAGTCCCGGGACTCCAATCCCCAAGCTCCTCCCGTGGCAGATTAAATGGAACGCCAAATTGAAGGTTATATGGGCTGCCAAACATTGCAGGTATTAGATGTTTCTTCAGTTCTAGATGTTTCGTCATTATGCTCGTCGAGTCACGCAAACAATACCAAATATCAAGCGAAGTCTTACTTATTAACAGACTTCGGCTTAACGTGCTTTTAACCTTGAATACCTGCCGTGCGCGGTTGGTCCTGGGACTTAACAGCTTCTGTTCATGGGATATTTGCATTGGTGGACAAAGACCAAATATTATCGGCGAAGTACAGTGGGCCTTTTTTTGTCAGATAGTTATTATTTAAACGAAAATTGCACTTCATTCAAATATATTAAGGTTTTTGAACATACATAAACCAGATATTTTAACCACGTATACCCAGATATACTAAAACACTGTCACTAATAAAACATAGGGTTTATTAGATTCGCATATGAATTACAAAATATATTAAAAAGAGCATTATTAAGAAATTAAACCGAAACTTAAAGGAATTTAAAACAGATTCAACATTTCCATGTTGCTTGTCGTACTAAGCAATATGCTTTTAAAGACGTATTGGGATATAAAGAGACGTAATTCGAAGAAACATGGACTAGTGACGTGTTCCTATGGCCCATTATGAAAATACGAGAATTTCATATTCTAACAGCCGCTACTGATCAAGACAATATACAGGGTGAAAAGATAACGTACGTGATAAAACTGGCAGCTGTGTTAATAACTGTGGTAGAAATACCAGTTGTTAAACATAACGTAGTTTTAACACGAATAGGGACGTAAATGTATTACACTGATTGCCTACGTACGCTACCACTGGTTAAAGTAATAGATATTAAAAATTTGAATATAATTATTATTTATTACCTAAATTTTATTCCTACTCTGCAATAGTTAAATTAACCCGAAAAACAGATATGTCTTTTAGTAATGGCAACGACGATATGTACTACGAACTACCACCCACTCGCTCAGTTGCTTAATTTTTGTATTGATTTTACTTTATTGCTTTACAAACAGCGAATTGATGATTATAACAACGTTAATTTTCATCCAGTAACAGAGCCGTCAGAGCCATGCCACATTATATGTGCATCTTACAATGATTTGAAAACATTTTTATAATATTCCGTATTTTTAATAATATAAGTTGTTTTTAAATCTAACATGTACCTCCGTAGACTCTCCACCGTTTCAACCAATTTGGTTGGTGTCTGAATATTGACTTATCTTATAAATATCCTTTGTTTTTATCGGAACATTAACGGGCCGTTTCCGCAACGTGTATGACCGGATAATATAAATGGACCACAAATGTGAGATATTTTTTTTATATTCGTATTTTAAATGGAATTTTTTCGTGTTTCGAAATCAGCAATTTTTGACATTTTATTTAGCGGTGATTCCGGCGATTTAAGAATATTTAAGTAGGGGAGAACCAAAACTAGGACGTTTCGGTTATATAAATATAAACACAATCTAACCTATCTCCAAATTTTGCAGATATACGAGGTGTGTAAATTAAGTAGACTATTTTTTTCAAAATGTTCTTATTCGAATAGCAAGAGCCTTTTGAATGTTTTCTATGGCCCCAAAATGACGTCCCTTGAGGTGATTTTTCAATCTTAGGAAGAGAAAAAAGTCACAAAGACGCAATAATAATATCAGGCGAATAAGGAAGCCGAGGAGCCACAGGAATGTTTTTACCCTTTAAAAACTCGTTTACTGAAATGACTGTGTGACAAGGCGCATTATCGTGATGCAACATCCAGTTGTTCTTGATGTTTGGTCTCACACGCGTGATTCCTTTTCGAAATTTTTCAAGAAGCTCTCTGTAAAAGTGTTGATTTACTGTTTGGCCTGGAGGCAGAAACTTTAGTGGGCAATTCCTAGGCTATCAAAAAAAGCAAATCAGCGTGCATTTGATCTTTCGACTTGCTCATCCTTGCTTATTTGGGTCTCGGAGAGCTTGAAGTGTACCATTCCATGCTTTGGCGCTTGGTTTCCGGGTCGTACTCAAACACCCGTTTCATCACCGGCAATGACACGTTCCATAAAATGGGGATCATTTTCAATCGATTCCAAAGAGTCAAGACACCTTTCTCTCCTCATCTCCTTTTGTTCCTGCGAGTCATTCGTTAGTCAAAATCTGATGAACAGTGGTGTGATTCAAATTTAACTCTTCTATGATCATTCTTGTCGTCAACCGACGATCTGAACGCACAAGATCCCGTATTCTATCGACATTTTCATCGGTTCTTGAAGACTGACAGGCCTTCCGCTGCGTGATTCATCTTCAATCGACTCTCTTCCTTCTGAGAATGCCTTAAACCACCGATAAACCTGGGCTCTTGAAAAAACACTGTCTCTGTAGGCGTGTTGAAGTTTTGTAAAAGTAACCGTTGCGCTGTGTCCAAGTCTGAAGTAAAACCTGATAGCACATCGTTGCTCAAAATTAATGTCACTCATTTTTAAAACGCACACAGAAAAAATCGGTTTACGACCAGTCACAAAGAACAAACAAATAACTCTAGCAAGTTCAAACTGTACTGAACTTAACATTACATGTTAACCTACCACCCTTCCAAGTCCCGTCTCCGCAGCGTTGCTAGATCGGGCGCTACGTTGCCAGTCTCATTACTTAATTTACACACCTCGTACAGGGTTCGTCAGTGTGTTGAGATATGTACATTTTTATTTAAATAAACTTAAGTTGAAATTGTCTTCGCGGATGCCCATATTAAGTGGAAATGTGAAAAAAAAAAGAATTAAGGAACCAAACTTTTTACCCAGCAGGTAATTAAATTTTCGGAATTTTGAGATGAAGCTACTTAGTTTTAAAATATAAACAAAAAAATAATATAATAACTTCACAACTTAAATTCTTAAAAATATTTATACACATTTCGACATTTATATGTACAGGTACATACATACATATGTAGGTACCTCTTCAGTGTAACTTTTTTCAATAAATTCACTTAATTGCTAAACACTTTATTCACAAGATATTAAAAATCAGTCGAATATTTCCTAACAGGATATTGGCAAGAAATAAATAAACCTTAATGAACAAAGTAGTAATAGATAATGACTCCTTAAATGGCAATATATTTCATTTATTCATAGAGGCCATAAAATCTATAAAAAAAAAACACGAATTAAATTTAAAAAAATGATTTCCGATTTTATATCACTTTATTTTCTCGAGGTTTTAAACAGCAAATTATTGTTTAGATACCTTGTTCATTATACAGTAAAACTGTACTAATCAAACCTGATACTCAAGGTCATACCCAACAATTTCATTTACACACATACATACATACATACATAATAAAATAAAAACATATAATTGTATAAAAAACAGTGCTAAAACGACTTCTTCCAAGAATCAGTAAAAATGCAAATGCAAATATAAAACTTGTTTTTACCATTATTTCGGTGAATTGTGTTTCACGGTCACCACTACAGTCACAACTAAGAGGTTTGAAACTAATATTCGGGCATTTACAATCGTGAATAAGTCAATTTTGGTCAAGGAGAAATTTAACGGTGAGCACGTTTATCCAACAGATTTAAAATACATATAAGACGTGCCTATTCAAAGTAGAGTGTCGTGTTTTTGCGCCCAGATATTTCGAATTTTGAAACAGCAGTAGTATCATATTATGTTGTTTTCGCGGTGAAAGCTTGATGTTAACCCTCGGTGGGTCCCAAATATAGCCAGAGAAGCGAGTAATGAAATCCTGCACTATAAGATTGAAGATATTCCGCGATTGTGTCGGAATCTGTTTCCTTCAGGGGGAAATAAAATTTGTTGAAAAATTTGTTTTTTAGGGATAATTGGCTCCATTTGTTCAAATTTAGAAATATGAACTCACAAAATTTCACTAACACCCTAATAAAAAGCAATAAAATGATTCACTTAAACAAATCATACCTATATACATATGCAGTAAGCGGCACCCTAAAGGTGGATTTATATTATCCGGTCAGACACGGTGCGGAAACGTTACGTGTCCAGCAAGACAAACATTCTTATATGTATTTCTTATAGAAGTATTTATATTGTAACGTTTTGTTTATTTCGGGTTCGTGAGGTGTGAAAAATTAAACTCGCACTTTAAACTAATACTATTTATTTAATAAATACAACTACGGACTAACACTACATAACTATACTAATTTATCTTTATACAATTTATATTAGAGCGTTGTACGAAAACCGCGACGTTCCGCGCACAATTCAAATAGAGACTGTTCTCCCGCCGCCCAGTCCGGCTATTTTATAGTGTCGCCGAGAACTCTAGATGACGCCTCGATCATGCCAGGCTCGTCCCGTACGACGTTCGCGATACGTCCCGAAAAGAATAGAACGCGGTGACGTGTCGGCGAGCTTCATTGCTGCCCGGCTGGTCGGCGATGCATCCTAGTGGCGTTTTCGTCACACTGCCCCCTTCTTAAAGACATTTCGTCCCGAATTGTACCATCGTCCTCTGGTCCATGACGATACCTGCAGCATGGTCCATTCTTGCATCGGGACGTCTGGTAGAAGAAACAGTCCACGGTCTTTTCGTTGAGCGATCTCCTGGGGTTGTAACAGCATACCAGAATCCTCAACTCCAGTAAACCGAAAAAGGACTTCCAACATACTCCTTATCACCCTCCAATCCAGGCTATCTAGTCCGCTGGCTATCTTCGGTATCGCCAAACTGCTTATGTTCTGGGACAAGAGCACATCCCTCAGTTCGACTAGTGTGTTCCAGTTTGATAAGTTGGTTTGTGATGCGATAGCTGCTTGGTCACCAAATAGAAGAGGGACCTCTCTTTCTCCTGCTGGGCCACCTTGATTTGAAGGACTCGTCCAACCTCTGGTCGTTGTCTGCGTAACTCCTCCAACTGTCCAAACGCCATCTTGAAGGTAAATTCCCTCGGGGCATTCGGAGATCTGCTGCTACACAGTGGGCAAGACAGAAGTCAGCAGGAGCCTGGAACAGGTCACGTGGTTCTTCTCGCGTTACACCGTAGCGAGCTTTCTGGCCGTTGGAATGAAGCAACATGAATTCCTCGAAAGAGAGCTCGCTGTCTGGTGGACTGACGTGTCGAACTCTGGCTTCAGCTTGTTCGTCATTGTTTCCGGCGAAAGGGGCTAAACGGTTGAAGCGGACCACCCTGGGTTTGTGGACACACTACATCGTTAATCCGGGTGACGACCTCATACGGACCTTCCCAGGAGCTTTGAAGTTTTGGAGATAACCCACGACGACGTTGTGGGTTATATAACCAGACTTGGTTGCCAGGCTGGTACCTTCCATCGTTGGCGTTGATGTCGTAGGTCTCCTTCATGCGGTCGCTGGCGCCCTGGATATTTGAAAGGACTCGTTCGTGGACGTCGTCCATTCTCTGACGTAGTCCTCTGCAGCCACTTCGTCCCCTGGTGTACAGCCGAACTTCAGGTCACAGGGTAGACGCAGTTCACGGCCCATGACGATGCTTGCAGGTGTTTGCCCAGTTGTTTCGTGGATTGACGACCGGTAGGCTAGCAGGAACAGGTGGAGAAATTGGTCCCAGTCCCTCTGGTGGTCAGAGACTACTTTGGATAAGTACCGGTTGATGGTCCTATTCATTCGCTCCACCATTCCATCTGACTGCGGATGCAGTGCAGTTGTCCTCGTCTTACGGATGTCGAGTGTAAGGCACACATTCTGAAACAAAATCTACTCGAAATTTCTTCCCTGGTCCGAATGTAACTCCAGAGGTACACCAAATCGACAAATCCAGTCCTTAATGAGAGCGTCTGCCACAGTAGAAGCCTCTTGGTTTGGAAGGGCATACGCTTCTACCCATTTGCTGAAATAATTCATCACGACGCCGATGTATTTATTTCCATTATCTGTTTCCGGAAACGGACCTGCTACATCGATGGCAATTCTTTCAAACGGACTACCCACGTTGTACTGTCGCATTGGAGCCTTCGGGTGCCGTTGCGGACCATTATGCAGCGCACACCACGCATTTCTTGCACCACTCCTTCACGTCAGTAGTGCAGTTCACCCAGTAGAAACGCTCCCATATTTTCCCAGCGTCTTCGTTACTCCTAGGTGTCCGCCCGTGCTTCCATTGTGGATCTCCTCCAATACCTCCGGGCACTCTGTATCTGGGGACTATCAGTTGTTTTCGCTCTTCGGTACCATCTGATTTCTCCAGAACGCGTTTTAAGAGTCCGTCGCTTAAGACGAGGGAATTCCACTGAGCCCAGTATGACTTTACGGTTGGCGAGTACCGTGATACCTCTTCCCAAGTGGGTTTCCGATCTTCTTTCTTCCAATCGACAATTGATTTCAGATTCGGATCATTCTCTTGGTCTTTTAAAACCTTCTCCGACTGCCAATCATCGTTCACCGCCGCCGTTCTGTATACTAAGATGTTCTTTTCTTCTGCCCGCTGACAATGTTTACAATTCTCAAAGCAGGATCTTCTGGATAACGCATCAGCGTTGTGGTGAACTTTGACTGCACGATGTTCGGTGTCGAAATTAAATTCTTGGAGTCGTTCCTTCCTTGGATATCGTTCCTGGTCGGCGATGCATCCTACTGGCGTTTTCGCCACAATATTTAGCAGATGGGTTCCATTCAGGCACGTTGCGTATCATACACATACCGTCCGTCATTGTTGAGAAGAATGTTTGTCTGCCAGGATACGCGTCTATTATTTTTTAACGAGAGTTCACTGTGTTCTTGCAATATAGCTATATGTCTGAAGACGATAGATATAAATAGTACTGATAATATAAACATCTCCCGTTTTTGTCGGAACGTTAACGCTACGTTCCCGCACCGTGTCTGACCGGATAATATAAATCCACCTTTATGCGTACAGTTTCTATATTTACAGTTTCATATTCGACTGTCAACTGATTATTATACAGGGTGACTGGTGATAAAGTGTACAAATGCTGGGTGGTGATTGTACACCTCAAATGCAACAAAAAAGTTGCTCTTGACCATGGTCCGATTCTCAAGCATAAGGCAGAAATTTTAAGATTTTTTTTTTTTTTTTCGAACAAACGTGATTTTTGCCTAAAACTAACCATATCTCCTACAGCAAATTTAAAAAACCCATTGAAAAGTTCATCAAAACACCATGAAGGACATACTTGGCAAGATTCCCATTTAATTCTTTTAAGCACAGATACAATTCTAAATTGAAAAAAATTCTACAAAATTTGACTGATCAAACGATTTTTTTTGTCTCTCAAAAAGTGTGCACATTTCACAAAACTTTATTTTTTAATAAGCTTTCCAACGGCATACTCATTTTTTAAATTCCGTGTCGGGTAGAAGAAATCGCATTTTTAATTGTAAATGAAGACAGTAGTATTCAAAATTCTACCATCCTTAGTATCGTTTTTGTAAAAATCACTGTTCCTGAAATTTTAATAAAACACAGAGAGATCTAGAGGGATATTGATACTAATTTTTTGTTGGAGTAATGTGTGGCGTACAGGGCTTTTTGAATTTTCGTGATATTTTTGGTTCAACTTTAGATTTTGTTCATGTCTAGGAAATTTTTTTTCAAAATGACTCAGTTAGTCAAATAGATACACTGAAGATTTCCCTTTAATACGAGTCCAACAACTTCGAAAGAGATTTACTATTTTCGAAGTTATTTACGTTTCTTTGAAAACATTGAAATTTTACTTTCTTAGCGGTATCTTTGCACACATTCGACATACCGCCTTCAACTTCGGCTTATTAGACGCAGAATATCACAAGCTATAACCCTGTCAGCAAAAGGCAACAAAAAATCAATGCTGTAATACAAAAATTATCAGAATTTAAGCAAACTTCAAAAAGTGGGTGTGTGATGACTTTCGTTGCTTACTGTATATGAAATGGGGAAGATGTTAAAATAGTGGCTAATTTTGGCCTAAAGCGGACAACAAGAGATCGAGTCTTTTGTGGTAGCATTTTCGAGAGTTTTTTGGTAGCATTTTCCTCATAGAATACCATGGTGTACTTTATTTCGCATGAAAATGGTGGAAAAATTCGGAGAAATCAAGAAAATGTCCGAAATCTTTAATTTTTTTAACATCCATTTTAAACATACATTAATTAATATTCTCCTTTGTAAAACGAAATAAATAAACACAATCCCTTCCATATCGATATACTAAAAAATGTCGATCTAACTCTTGGTTAAAAAAAAATTAATCGCATGGAATAACTTTAATTGTCAATGTTATCAATTACGTACATATATTAGATAAAAATCTAAAAAAAATTTTTTGAGATAACAACAACCTCCTGCGTTATGTAAGTTCGAAACCTAAAGACCGATTTCCATTTGTGCAATTTGATGCAGGCAGATTTACACTTATATAATTTCTTGCATTACATATTATTTAATTTACTGTTTCATGCAAGGAATTGCATAGAGCAAATCCAAAAAATATGACGGCAAGGAGTTCCTGTATCAAATTGCAGCAACAAAATCCGTCTCAAGGAATCACTATTTTCACATTTTTTAAGATCACGTGGATTTTAAAATATTGAAAATATGTCGGCAAAGTAAAGTCAAAACGTTCTATTGAACGATAATATTTTGAGACAAGTAAATGTTAATTTGCTTACTTTAGACGCAACACCCTGTGTATTATCGCATTTTTCGATTTTACAGGTATTCACGTAAAATTTCTTATACCTATTCTATTTCCATTCTCAATTGAAAATAGGTAGAAAAAGCAAGGTTGTCAGATATATTTTCTAAAATTGCTAAGCTCACTCTACAAGTATACTTCATACTTCAGTAAACTGTTAGTTCGTGACGTTTAGACAGCTAGTTTGGAAATATTAAAAAAAAAATACACAGATATAAATTTATTAGTTAGCATTAAAATAAAGCGTTTAAAATTGCTGGAAAAAATTATTATAAATTCAAACAACTTTATGTATTCTATTTCCATTTTAAATTGAAAATAGGTAGAAAAAAGCAAGGTTGTCAGATATATTTTCTAAAATTGCTAAGCTATACAAGTATACTTCATACTTCAGTAAACTGTTAGTTCGTGACGTTCTTAGAAAGCTAGATTGGAAATATTTAAAAAAAAATACATGGATATAAAAATATTAGTTAGCATTAAAATAAAGCGTTTAAAATTGCTTGAAAAAATAATTATGAATTAAAAAAACTTTATGTATATTATTATACTTAAGAAAATTTTGAAGAGCCGGCAACGCGGTGGCCGCTGCTCCATTAGACTGGGCAACGATCCAATAGACTATTGTGCGATGTGAGAGTATGCATCGAATACATACATTGCTTAAATACTTATTCGGTCCACTGTGCTATAAAATTTTTACGACGTCGTTAAAATGATTTACGACTTTAGAAATTCTACGTGTTTAAGGCGCCAGTGACATGTATTTCTGGTAAGTTTATTAACACAGACAATTTTTTAAGATTGTCTGGCTAAATCTGGCTTATTTTAGTAAAATTCCTAGAGCAGTACCAGAGTTTTTGTACTGGGCATTGCAAAAAAAAAAAGAAATTGTAATTAAAAAACTGTACAAAAATCAAGGGTAACTTAACAAATAAGGGTAAGTTTGTGTTGATTGTCTATGTCATAAATTCAATCGTTCAATTTTGTTAACTTCAAATAGAACCAGAATTCACTCTACCAGAAAACAATCAAATGCTTTGGAAATGTCACACTGTAGTACTTTAGAGAGAGCCTGCTGCAACAACAATGCAGCTCCATTTTCAACGCGTGATGAGGTTAGCTGCTTATAATTTCGATAAAACTATTAGGCGTTATTTAACGCAAATTCCACACATCTTATTGCGTGGAGTATACATACATATATGCTGAGCTGCGATGCATATATAGCAGGGGTGGCCAAGCTCCTTGATAGTCTGAGCCATTTTTCAAAATTTGAAATTTTTCGCGAGCCGCAATTAAATACGTATTTAAAAGGTACGCAAAAAAGGTATTAATTTTTTTTTTACAGAAAATATATTTATTGAAAACATAAATAAAAGTACAAAACATGTGTATTGAATTTAAATATTAAAAATTAAACACATTTATTTTACTTCTCTTGATAATTCTTTAAAATGTGGTGAATAATTGGTGACAGCACTTCTCAGTAATTCTTTGAGATGCTGGTTAGTTAATACTGATCGGTGTTTGGATTTCACGAACGATAATAATTTTTTAAAATATAGGGGGAAGTCCCGTAAGCCCGGACGGCTCCTAAAGCCGGACAGGATTTGAATCAGTACGTGAAAGAGTGCCAATTTGTTACTTGTGTCGCGGTTAGCAACATAAAGAAATTGGTTTCTTTATGGTTAGCAACTTCCTCCGAAGTGAAGTGGGGGGGATGATGCTCGCGTATCAGTGCCGTTTCGTTCGTCGTGGAGATTAGTGTAAATTTTGAAGTTAGTAAAAATTTTATTCGAGACTTTTTTGAGTCTGTGAATAGTAATTGAAAGAAGGGATGATATTGATTATCGTTAATAATTATTGCTATGTTATTAATCTGTCATAATTCATAAGATTTTGTATGATTCATAACTCACAATATGAACAAGGATTTTTCTTGAATGTACCCAAGGGTCCCTAAGATCGGACACTCTAAAAGTCCCCTAATGGCGGACAGTTTTACAATTAGAGATGCATATTTTGAGGCCTGTGGATTATGGATGAGGGCTAACTCTGGTGCAAGAATAACAGAATATGACATTGCTGCAATGGTGATACAAGCTTTCAATCGCGTATTGCAAAGCGAGCCGTGAGTCGACGACGAAAAGCTGAAAGAAGTGAGGTTTTGGCATCCTCCCGCTATAAATAACAGCAAAAGCAAAGCCTGACGTGGTTAAAATACAACATCTTAAAGGCAAAAAAATTAACGACCCGAAAAAAATAAAGAATACAAAAAAAAACAGTTTAATTTGCTTTATTAATGGTTGATTAGTTCTATTGAAATATCATTTTTACGAATTTTTTGTTAAAATATTTTTTAGGTTCAAATAATAGAGGAAAAGTTGACTGACCGATATTAGGGGACCCTTTTTCAAGTGTTCTCTTAACTATATAAGTTGTTACTTAGTAACTACTTCATCTAAAGTAATATTTGAGACGGATTACATATTTATGTTGGTTAAGTATATAATAGAGAGTTATTGTAACATAAATAAACAAATTAAACTCTCACGAGTTTTTTTGTTCTTGTTAAGATTCCTTAAGTGTCCGGTACTCGGGGACTTCCCCCTAATAGCACAAAAATAAAAAGGGAACTCGGGTACATTTATCGAGAGCCACAAATAATCCTTCAAAGAACCGCAGGTTGCCCCCCCCCCCCCCTGATATATAGTATGACATATGCTGAGCTGCGTCGAATTTGCGTTAAATAACGTCTAATATTTTTATCGAAATTATTAGCAGCTAACCTCGTCACGCGTTGAAAATGGAGCTGCATCGTTTTTTGCAGCAAGCTTATTAATTAAAATTTTATTTTTTTTGGTTTTCATTCCATAAAAAATCAGGTACGGGTGTCCCAGTTTTATTAACAAAGTGCATTCTACAGATTTATGAAATATCGGCAATTTTCATAATTGTAATGTAGGATTAGTGACCTGTTTCCATATAACTATATAGTTAATTAGTGGGATGAGGTCAAATGTTTCCAAAAAAAAACTAATTTTCAGTTAGTCGACGTTTCGCAAAATTTATTTGCATCCTCAGGACTAATTGAATAAGCTTTTTGCTGTCGTTTTTAAAAATAAATATGAATGAAACATTGATAAAACAATTGATATAACATAAAATAATAATAGAATACAACGTACTGTCACACAGACGTCTGTGTCAATTGTTTTATCAATATTTCATTCATATTTATTTTTAAAAAACGACAGCAAAAAGCTTATTAAATTAGTCCTGGAGGATGCAAATAAATTTTGCGAAACGTCGACTAACTGAAAATTAGTTTTTTTGGAAACATTTGACCTCATCCCACTAATTAACTATATAATTTTCATAATGTCCTCAACAGGCATTTTTCTGTCAAACATTGAAAATATTTCGAAACCTATTGGATATACATACATATGTAGGTATATAATATACATTAAATATCTGTATAATTACTCTTAGAATATAAAATCGCAATACCATACAGGGTGTTCCATTTAAAATAGTTCCATTTAATCTCCAGTAGAAAAGTGACTTACTGAAAGCGAAATACATAACAATATGTATTGCTGACAGAATCTGCAAGGTCTTGTTTTCAAAGCCGCCTAATGTAGGTGCATTAAAATCAAACTCTATTTTGTGGTAATATTTTCAAGAATTGGATGTTTCATTGCGTTTTTTTCTTGAGTGTTCGTAAGTAAATATTGTACCCATATGTGTACCTTTCACGTTATTATAAAGCATTTAGTACTTATTGCGTACACAAAAAAATAAATAAATAAACCGACAGACCTAATAGACACAAAACCCTTTTTTTACAGTTGAAATCACGACATTTTAGACTATTTTAATATATTTAATAGATATATTAAAATATTTAAACTTTTTTTAGATTTTGAAACTATTTAATTTTTGTGTTCTGATTTTTTTCCGTTCATATGATGATTTACAAGATGCTGATGTCATTTGCAAGTGGAAATATGTACAATTTAAGTATCAAGAGTAGGTTTTAGATGTAGAAAAGTTAGGTAGTCCTATTGTATAATCCCTATACAGATACTATAAAAGAATAATTGTATTACTTAATTTTCTAAGACCATCTTCCTCATTTTTGAATTTGTAATTTGTACTGATATTAGTAAGTCTTTTTGTTTCTACTGTACGTATTTGTATGTGTAGGTACTTACATTGTAAACAGCCTTGGTCAAAATAAGTTTCTTATAGAATTGTATTACGGTATTTACGCATTAGTCCGCCATTTTTCGTTTACCGGGTTTTACGAAGACCGAAAGTCTGAAAGTGACTTGAAGAACTCGAAGACATTTTACGTATTACGGAAAACTAATGCCGAATCGAGACTGTCTTATTATATATATATGTACCTATTTTTAGTATCGAAGGAAAACAAAATTACCGCATATATATTTTTCACGATAATATGTAGTTTGTTTTTAAAGTAAACAGACACGAAACCGCAATGAAAATGTTTATTCCAAAAACTTACACACAGGTTAATGACATTACTTAGGTGAATGATAGATGGCTTTAGATTTTGCTTGTGAAAATATATTTTAAAATAGTTTAGAATCCAAAAAGTCAATTTGTAGAAATAATAACTGATTTAGTAATCTTATGGTGATATGAAAACAGGTCACTTAAAAAATCACTGCCAAGCATTCTTAAAACGGATGATCTCTTCTATACTTGTGTGTCTTTGAACATTTCTATTTTGTTAAATAAAATTCATACTTTCTGATTATTTCTTTTTATACAATACTACGTCATCGAATAGAGTTTGAAAAAGCTGCTTCCACATCCACGTAGTAGAGCGGAAATGTAGAAGATCACTGATAATTTTTTATTGTCTAAATAGGCCTTGTATTATCTAAATCATATTATTATTATTATTATATTCCTGAAATCCGAGGTGTGTAAATTAAGTTGAGATTTTTTAAATTTTTTATATTTGAATAGAATTATAATTCGGTATTGTCACCTTCAAAATAACTTCTTTGGGAAGCCACACAGACCAGACAGTGCTGGAGACCGTTCGTCCATTTCTCATAGCAGTGTTGGAACTCATATACTGGAACAGCCGTTTGAATATTTTTTTATGGTCCCAAAATGACGTCCCTTGAGGTGATTTTTCAATCGTGTGAAGAGAAAAAAGTCACGAGGACTCAAGTCAGGCGAATAAGGAGGCTGAGGAGCCACGGGGAATGTTTTTACTGGCTAAAAACTCGTTTACTGAAATGGCTGTGTGACAAGGCGCATTGTCGTAATACAACATCAAGTTGTTCTAGATATTTGGTCTCACACGCATGAAATTTTTCGAAGTTCTTCAAGAATCTCTCTGTAAAAGAGTTGATTTACTGTTTGGCTTGGCGTAAACTCTTTGTGGACAATTCCCTGGCTACCAAAAAAGCTTTTTTTGGGTCTTGGAGAGCTTGAATTGTGCCATTCCATGCATTGGCGCTTGGTTTCCGGGTCGTTCTCAAACATCCAAGTTTCATCACCGGTAATGACACGTTCCATAAAATGGGGACCATTTTCAATCTATTCCAAAAAGTCAAGACACCTTTCTCTCCTGATGCACTTTTGTTTCTGCGAAAGGTTTTTTTGGAACCATTTTTGCGCAGATTTTTCTCATTCCCGTTCGTTATTCAAAATTTCATTCGTTAATCAAAATCTGATGAACAGTGATGTGATTTAAATTGCTCTTCCCCGATCATTCTTGTCGTCATCCGACGATCTGAACGCACAAGATCCCGTATTCTATTGACATTTTCATCGGTTCTTGAAGATGAAGGCCTTACATGCATTAGCGTATATGTATGTTCTGTATACCCTATGTGTACACCAGACATAGGCCAGTTATGAAAAAGGACAAATAGAAGTGAGACGACAGATAAGAAGCAACGTCATCCGCATCGAAGATAGTGGAGAAATAATACCGGTTCTCTCACCACTTACGCTAGCCGTTAGAACGAGAAGTGTAGAATTTGTCTTTTTTTCATAATCAGCCGATGTCTGTTGTATACATACGGTATATAAGGCGTTTTAATAAATCCGTTTGTTCTAAAATAGAATACAAATTAAAAAAATAAATAAAAAAGGGAGTATCCATTTATAAAACTAATCCTGTACTTCCCATATATATGTACAGGGTGAGTTCATAAGAATTCCCACCTCAGTTTTCTCCGTTATTTAAGAGTTACAAAACATTTTTTGTAACTGTAATAACAATGGGGTAACCTACTTTTTCTGAAATTTCAATTTATGTCGTCAGAATAATAATTGAAACAAAAATGTAACAGCTTAACATAATTCTTTTAAATGGACCATCTTGGTGAATTCCATTTGTTCTTTTGATTAGAATGATATAACATGTCATACTTTCTTCCACAAGTCGTCAGCTGAAATACAATACATTATGTAAATATGTAAAATAATATACTGGGGAATAAGACGTAATTTATAGTAACTCGTGGACTCTTTGTTGTCAAAAATAAGCATAGACATGTTTTTAGTGTAAAAAAAAATTATATGAAAGTGTAATACTTTTTTAATGAATAATTCTACTTTATTTTTTTAACCCAGTAATCTTATTCAGAACTTCTTACACATATCATATTGTTTTCTTGACTAATATCAGTGTGCCTCTAAGACAACTTTACTAAACTACTAAACAAACTTTTCTCGCTCAATTCTCTTTTTAACAACATTTTAATTTTGTTTAATTTCATTTATTCTTTTTTTAACAAGAGCACAAGAGGTCAGGCAGCGCACGTCAACAGTCGTGTATACATACATAATTAATGGATTATTGATAAAACTTTATGATTACTGATTAACATTGATTGTTTACGTCTTACGTCTATTAAAGCTCAGTAAAATAAAATGCATACTTGATAAATTTGAAAAATAATTATTGGTCTAAAACCTAAAATAACAGATACATGATTAATTTTTGAAAATCTGGACTTTGGCTAATAGACAAACTTTGCGACAAAACTACGAATAATGACGAAATATTTTCAAGATGATTGCATTTCCGGTTATACCGAAAGTCAGCATCATCTTACATATTTTAAAAGGAAAAGTGATTTTTTTTTGCTTTATATCATCCTATTATATCACCAATGTCCATTACAAATGGACATCGTGATATGATAGGTTATAAAAACGTGTCACGAAAGTGTTTTGGCTATATATGTTGGTTATACACGTCACACTGGCAAAAACGCATTAGTACATTAGTACACCTTGGCTTCATTTGCCTGAGCGTAGCGAGCACATGCCCTCCGGATGTTACTGTTTACTTTCTGCCCTTGTGATGTAATTTACTATTTATTTGATATGAAAATTTAACAAGTTTCAAATATTATGATAAATAACATCATCAGTAGAGCTCGGAGGTTATACTAGACTAGGGTACAATAAGCTCGTGGTGAATCAGGACCGAACTCAGGAAAGCAATACAAAATTAAAATATGGTAGAGACAATTACCCAAATACATTTCGTCTATTCAACATATCATCGTCAAGATGTAATGCATGCGCTAAACATTTTAGTCGCATTTTAGTGCATTTTAGTCGCCCAGAAGAATATGGCCCTGGAATTGTTCAGAAATTGATTTTAAAAATGTATATTTATGTCGCATATAGGGGAGAGGAGGCACAATGATACAATTTTTGTCGTGATTATGATTTTGTCCAAGACAAAATACTTGTCGCCATGTTCTTATTTTAGGCTTACAGGCTATGTATTTGTCTTTCAGATGGTACTCTATTTAAAGGAAAAAAACAAGTTTGGAGTTTTTGCAACTTTTTTAATGTCTACATTTGCATCAAACTACCTCTCTGGTGGGGTAAATTGATACAGTGCTGGGGAACATTGATACATATACTACACTAGAGAAAAAAGTAATACTGTAGTACAATATTTACTGAATTATAAGATTAGGAACTGTTGGAAAATAAAAAAGATCTATTTTGGCGAAGTGTACCACCAGCAGCAATGGATTTGGGCAGTTTGAATACGACATCTCCTCAAAGCACTAAATTGATGTCCTGAACGTTAGGAAAAACAAAAGTCTTATGCCAGTTTTTCTTTTCCGTAAAAAATTGACATCCATCCATTTCTTGGTCATTATAAATCGTGACAATTTGTCCAACAAAGTGTACGGCTGTTTTCCTTGTTAAAAACTTGACGACAACAAAATCGCCTACATTTAATTCATCATCACACAACAATGGTAGTTCTTCATCACTGACATCGTCAATTGAATCAGATAAGCTCATTTCTAGTTCACTGTCACTTTCGGATGAACTTGGAACATTTTGGACCGTTTCTTTAATATTAAATTTCACCTTCTTGGTTACTTGCTTAATTTATTTCATATTTCTTTTCTTAGCGATGTCCTCTAATCGTGCTTTTTGTGGTGTTGTGGTGTAAATACGAGACTTTCTCGCCTCTGCCTAGTTGTTTGTATTGTATATTTAGAGTTATATGTTGTGATTTGGTTTCCGCCCGCAGCTTCTTCTTCGTGCCCAGATTCATCTGAAACCTCTGGATTCTCATCTTTATGATTTTTTTCTATACTTTTCGATTATATGTTGAAGTGTAGAGGATTTTAAACCATGATCAGCAGCTGAACTCTAATTGATTTGTGATTTTTAATAACATCGGTTATTATAATATTATTGCAGTCTTTATAGCTCCTTCGTCAATTAATGCTCTTTGTGATAAGTACGTACCATTTTCATTAACCTGAAACAAGTAACATGTCCTCCTGTAACTTACTGAATCTTGTTTATACGAATAAAATAGTACATTTGTAAATTGCAGAGGTACATTGATACACTGTAGAGGCACATTGATACACTGCATCAATGTACCTCTCATACATACATATGTATCAATGTAGGTACCCCAAATGCACTCTGACAGAAATAATCACTAGTCACATATTTAACCTTATAGTGCATACACTTGGTTGCAAACAATGTTTAAATAATACTTACGTTTAGGAATGGTGACACAAGCAGCATTCTATTGCTACCACGTTGGTCAAAACACACACATGTAAAAAGGCATTAAAAATTACTTTCTCGCGCCAAAATAAACTAAACACATGTAACTTTACTCTCTCTCGTTTTTTCCGTTACTAAATTTTTATGACAAGTAGCCCACACGAGTGCCATCTTTGCGGTAATAGGTTGAAACAAATGGACTTCTTCTGCCGCGAAATTTTAAATGCGTATCAATGCGCCTCGTGTATCAATGTACCTCTCTCTCCCCTATATGTATTTAAAGTTTAATAGTAAACTATACTTACATGTTTGTAAAAAAATTTCTCAAGAACAAAAATGTCTTGGAATTTTTTGAAGGATACTCTTCAGGATTTTTAAAGACGATTTTTGATTGTTCCAAAAATCACGAAATCGAAATTTCCAAAAAAGGTAATTTAAAAAATCTGAAAAAAATTGAGAGCATTTTGCAATTGATTCTAAGACATTTTTATTGTTGGAACATTTGTAGCAGTCCGTAGTTTTTGAGAAAAACTATGAATTTTATACAACATATATTTTTGTTTCGGCCGCCATTTTGTTTTGCCAAAAATTTTTAAAAAATAATATAAAGCCATTTACCTAGGTATTACTTTAAATTTAGGTCTCGAGGATGCGATTTTTTCTGGTATAGAACCCGGGGATTAGGTACCTGTTTCATAAAAAAATTCGTCTAGATTTTTTTGTCGAATAAATCGTAATTTTGTTACATTTCTTTATATTTTTTTAAACCAATTAAAAAAAAAATCGAAGGCCATATTCTTAAAAAGCATTACATTTTACATCGGAATTAACCTGATCGAAATTATTTCAGCCCTGGTAACTGAAAATAAACTATTACACGATACACAACGTATGAATATTCCATCTCTTTTAAATTCCTCAGTTTTTGATTATATTTTGTAATTTATATATGTACGAACGGAATCCACGACGTAATTAATAAGAAAGCCTTTTCGTTTAATATCGCTATTTATTGGTTCCGTACCACGACGATCACAACAGCGAAAGACTTAACACCGAATAAACAGTAAATATTAATGATGTGAGAATACGTATTAAAATAACCGTTGAATCCGAATATCAAATTAATACGTATTAATCCGATTATTTTGTTTTAATAATGATCAGTGGCGGTGCGTGATATTTCAGTTAGCCATATCTTGAAAACGACGCATGGGACCCACTTCACTTTTTAGGTGATGACTATACACCTCTTACAGAAAGGATTTATAGTGAAAAAAACCGTCAGCAAAGTTTGCGAAAAAATTTTCAAAAACACTGGAGCACTCCCTGGGTTCTCAGTAACGCTCTGTGGGATATTTGCAGTATATTTTTTTTCATAATCTAGAAACAAATATAAGGAGACGTTTTTCGATTTGTTACAAAATATTTTTGTTTCAAAAAGTTATGGCCATTTTAATTTTGGGAAACAAAATGTTCCTATAAAATTAAAATTAACTAACTTTTTTCTCTAGTGTATTGTATGTGTATCAATGTTCCTCAGCACTGTATCAATTTACCCCACCAGAGAGGTAGTTTGATGCAAATGTAGACATTAAAAAAAGTTTGAAAAACTCCAAACTTGTTTTTTTCCTTTAAATAGAGTACCATATGAAAGACAAATACATAGCCTGTAAGCCTAAAATAAGAAGAAAAAAATACTGCAAATATCCCACAGAGCGTTACTGAGAACCCAGGGAGTGCTCCAGTGTTTTTGAAATTTTTTTCGCAAACTTTGCTGACGATTTTTTCACTATAAATCCTTTCTGTAAGAGGTGTATAGTCATCACCTAAAAAAGTGAAGTGGGTCCCATGCGTCGTTTTCAAGATATGGCTAACTGAAATATCACGCACCGCCACTGATAGTGATACAGATTAATTCTGTCAGATGTCATTGTTGAGTGTTGACTGTCGATGCTTGATGGTCGAAAACGTAATACAAAATACGTTTTCGTATTACTATTAATATTTTTTTACTAAGGTTCCTACATACCGATTTTATCCAAATTTCTTTTCATTTCTCCTATCCGAGTACTTGTATTATGGACAACATCCCACCAATTTTTAATAATCCCCAAAAAATCAGCAGTATCATTATAACTAAAATCTTTCATGGTTGCTATTGTTGAATGATGAAAAACGTTAATTACTACGGGATTATTAAAAATTAGTGGGATGTTGTCCATAATACAAGTACTCGGATAGGGGAAATGAAAAGAAATTTGGATAAAATCGGTATGTAGGAAGCTTAGTAAAAAAAACAAACGATAAAAGTGCCGAAAACCGTTTTTTTGTGGATTAAGGGACGAAAAATATTTTTTTTCGTAAAACAAAAAATAGCATATTGTAGCGCTTGAAAAAACGAAAAAAAAATAGTTTTTGGTGATCAAAATCGGTTCAGAAGTTTTTGCACAAAAAAATAAAAACCGATGAAAAATGCCCATTTTTTGAATCGAATTACAGGGGTTCTAATGGTCGCAGAAAACACTAAAAAAAAGGCGCGCTGAAATAGTCGCTGCTGGACCCTAACGTAACTGTGGCGCGGCGTTGCCACATTTACATCGTGGCTTGTTTAATGTCGGCTGTGATTAGACGCCTACTTTACCAGGGGCGGCTCCAGGATACAACTATCAGTAACGTTACGAAATATTAAACAGGTTTAACCTTATACATATGACGGTGATTGTTGTAGCCCAACTAATGGGCAAAGGAACCCTAGTCATAAGACATAGAACTTGCATGCACACGGTAACTGACGCTATAACGTGTCCGTACTGCCACTCGAGTTTCTATAAATTTTCATTAACTATTCCAGGTGTTCAGGAGTCAGCTCTGGCACCTGTCACTTAAAATAGCTGCCTGTACTCATGTGCCCCAACGAGTCACAATAGGCTCCACCGGTAGTGGTGTCCTTAGTAGAACGTCCGATAACTTTTTCCTTCTGGATGGTGTTTTCACAAATACTTGTTTCCCATTCGCTATAAGGGTGTCAACATTAGGATAACAGTTTCGGCAATTCAGTGGAGCCCATGTGCCAAACATGTAACATGGATTAAATTGGTATACGCCCTTGGACCTGTCAAATGCCCTTCCATGGCTTTTGTCTCATCCAGTTCCACAACCACTACGTTAGCTATGTTCTGTCCTTTAACTAACTAATTCTAACTAGCATCCACTGTTTTGTCAATACTAAGCCATATATATGGGACGTTCCATGTCAACCGGGACACCGTTCTCTCCAAAAGTAGAAGCAAGGAAGAAATACGTTTAAGGTCTCAAAATGTTCGTATACTCAAGAGCTTTCGAATAAGCGATGGCCATTTTTAAATTCAAAATGGCGGCCATAAAATGGCGACTATAATTAGAAATTTAAAAAAAAATAGTTCAGTACCTAGCTTAAAATCATCTTTACATGGAAAATACCCCGATTTAATAGTAAACTTTACGATTTTGGATATGCTGAATCCGAATTTCATATTCTTAAAGTCCAAAAGTGGTAGGAGTATTAGTATAAGCCATTTTTGACAATTTTTTTGGTTTTTAGACCATATCTGGAAAAAAAGATTTTTTTGTCTAGAAGTAGCTACTTTTATGTTTTTGACATATTCACTTTGTGTTATTGGATTATGAAGTCTAAAAAAATTAGGGCAATTAAAACGGGCCATTTTTTGATAATTTTTTGTCACCTAGGAAATTAATTAGGTAGGTTTAAATTACTAGGCTTCCGATTAATTAGGCAAATCCAAACCAGATTTAATTTACCAAACCAAATTTAAAATTAAAACCGGATATGTTAGGTTTACAGTTGTCAGGTTTGGTGCTAATCACCTTAGGCTGTTAGGTTTAAAGTTGATAGGTTTTGGTCTTGATGCCAAAAAATGCCAAAAAATTGTCAAAAAATGGCCAGTTCTTACACTGGCCATTTCTCACACAACACAAATCTGTACTTTGGGATCCCAATAATCGAAATTATGATGTCAAAACATATAAAACTACTTCTAGAAAAAAATCCTTTTTTTCCAGAGAGATATGGTCTAAAAATAAAAAAAAAAATAGTCAAAAAACGGCTGATACTAATACTCCTACCACTTTTGGACTTTAAGAATATGAAATTCGGATTCAGCATATCCAAATCGTAAAGTTTACTATTAGATCGGGGTATTTTCCATGTATAGATGATTTTAAGCTAGGTACTGAACTATTTTTTTCTAAATTTCTAATTATAGTCGCCATTTTATGGCCGCCATTTTGAATTTCGAAATTTTCCAAAAAATGGCCATGGTTTTTCGAAAACTCTTGAGTATATGAACATTTTGAGACCTTAAACGTATTTTTTCCTTGCTTCTACTTTTGGAGAGAACGGTGTCCCAGTTGACATGGAACGTCCCATACTTATCGTGATATTCCGAGAGGATTTCTTTGTCCTCACACAGTGGTGCTATGTATAAAGTCAAAGTTGTTTCTGCAGGCAGACTAACTTCGCCGTACTTTCCATGGGCAGCGTTCTGGAAAAATTGTCTGAACTCGAGGTGATCTAATTTGACGAATGGAATATTATAGACTACTTATCATTTTAACTAAATCCAACTTGATGTGTCTTTGTCTGTCTCGCGCAGTGACACCACCTCTTACACGAGCTTTATTCATACATAAGGTGTAGTTCATGCCAACTGGACATGGCCAAAAAAAATTATCGCTCAAACTTCGGGAATATGTTCGTCTATGTGTGACCAAATCTCAAAAAAAAATGTTAGCCCATTTGGCAACTCCTTTCCCGAGTTATGATTTTTTTAATATTGGAACAAACGCGAATTTTTAAAAATTTTGATTATTTCGATAATTCATAACTCTGGTCAAGTACAACGAATCGAGATTTCCATATAGATTCTTTGCGGATATTCCCCGTTCTTTCCAATGAAAATATCTAAAAAAAGAATCGGTCCATTTTAGACCATTTTTTTGGCTTTTAATTTTTAAATTAGCCAAAAATGACCTTGGCCCCAAACGGGTCGTCTTCTAACATGGCGCATTCGATTCCCCGTCCAAAAAAACTACGGGCAACCAAGTTTTTAGGATGGACGGTCTCAAATTGCCCAAATACCATAATTTAATCATTTTTGGATGGGGGACACAACACACTGTTAATATAACAGTATTCCAGTCGCGTTAAGATAAGTCCTGGAATCTATTATTAGCCTACGATCTCTAATAAATAAGTAGTCGTCCGCTTAAAGTGTTAACCTGCTATCTGCTTGTGGGCAAATTTTACCAGAGAGCCAGAAAACGTTCTAAATATATCGGTTATTGTGATAGCACAAAAAAGACAAAAATTCGTGCATATATTGTCTACAGTTTTATGATGAAAAACATTGCATTTTACAAGCATTTATTGGAGATTGCTGGTGTTCTATTTTTAAAAATAATTTATGGAGGCAGTTAGCAGCTTTAAAGATAACAATTTAAAATAAAACAACTGCATTAGTTGCAAGTACTAACGATTTAATAAAAAATAGATACTTCTAACAATAAGTGAAATTTAATCAAATAATAAGTACTCAACATTATTCGTGTGGAATATAATTGTAATATACATGGTAGTCTACATTAAGTGTTTGTTTTAGAAACTGCAAATCTTCAAATTTTACGTCTGCTTTTACGTGCTGCAAAAGCTTTTATTTTACGTCTGCTATGATGATGTCTGCCTAAATTTTCCCATGGGATGTGTTTTATATTTGGCAATCTTCTTTGAGGAATTAACTCCCAGGAGTCCTCAAAACATAACTTATAGAACAGTTCCCCTTCGGGAGTATACTTTCAAGCACATATATCCGTAATTTTTGCATCACCTTTGCCTGCCAAAGGCGCCCCGGCCCCACTTTAAACAAATTTTTCACAGGACGTAACGGAAGTGGGGGAGCTGAGAGCGCCCCCACTTAAAAAAAAATTTAAAAATCTTTTAACAGATTACTAAATTTGCATTACCTAGTTTTGCTATGCATCAATCAAGCACGTTATATTGGTTTATCAAACCCCCCTCTATATACAATTTTTTTGGATTTCGGTCTCCTGACATGGGGCGCCATCATATCTCGCCCGGGGGCGCTGACACGCTAAAGCCGGCACTGTACGACCCGGTCTAATATTTTTCTCAAATCACATCACATCATAGGGATTTGGTTTCTTTCGGGCTTTTTGACAGAGCGGAATATAATCAGCAGGTACATTAATGATTTTATTTCTCATGCAACGTTCCACTGTTGAATGCATGGAATCGGCCTCCATTTGGGTGTGACTGACTTCAATATATTTCTGCTCTATTCTAAAGGAGATAGCAGTTATTCTGTAACTGATTCAGGCGTAAAAACATGACAGCTTTTCTCATCAAGTAAAAATTGAAGTTTCTGACTATAGATGGATATAACTGGTACTGTATTTCCATTCTAAATTGAAAATAGATAGAAAAAAGCAAGGTTGTCAGATATATTTTCTAAAATTGCTAAGCTCACTATTATACAAGTATACTTCATACTTCAGTAAACTGTTAGTTCGTGACGTTCTTAGAAAGCTAGTTTGGAAATATTTAAAAAAAAATACATAGATATAAATTTATAGCATTAAAATAAAGCGTTTAAAATTGCCGGAAAAAACAATTATAAATTAAAACAACTTTATGTATATTACTATACTTAAGAAAATTTTGAAGAGCAGGCAACGCGATGCCGCGAATGAACAGCGAATGCCGATCCAATATACTATTGGATTGCTTTGTATCTAATACTCCTTAAATACTTATTCGGTCCACTGTGCCACAAAATTTTTACGACGTCATTAAAATGATTTACGACTTTAGGAATTCTACTTGTTTAAGACGCCAGTGATGTGTATTTCAGCTAGGTTTATTAACACAGACAATTTTTTATCTGTCTTGTCTGTCTGATTATCTGGCTAAATGAGCATTATTTACAGCAAATTATATTACAAAATATTATGCAGGCTAATTTTAATCTCCTATATTGATTTGAATGAAAAAAAAATTATTTCACAATTTTCGAATTTATAAAAGATATATGCACGCCCATGGAATCATAAAGTTGCACCGCTTTTTTTGTTCCCCAGGCGTATTTATCATTTTCAATTAAAAATAGAAGGACTATAAACGCATAATACACAGGATTAGACACTTTATCTAAAGGTACACAGATATTATTTTGCCTAAAAAAGTGGAGTTAGCATGAATTGAAAATTGTCGCTGTTGGCAGAAACGGAACGCGTCACAGAGACGTACGCATCATAAGTATAATATACGATAATAACTAGTATCCTTTCGCACGTTTGCCATATTTTATTATGAAATTATAGGCGTCAGAATTTAAGATGCCAGCGCCAGTAGTATTTCAAAGTGTGTACAAAAGGGTGAACATGTTCTGAATGCAGGCCATTCATGACTTCATAAATTTCTGTACTGCAGTAAGGTACTGCAGTTTTTTCAGTATTTTCCGCTTTTCTAAATACTTAACTGAAACAGGCAGTAATAATGACAAATATCTTTACATTAACCTTGAAATACTAAAACTTACATCGATAAAAGTAATCGTCCTCAGCAAAATGAAGACAACAGATTTTCATAAATTTACTAACGGGCTTGCCTATCCTCAGTTTTAATATCCAAGCCTTGTACCTGTCTATACGTTCCTTTTGACCAAATTTATTTATAAGGGAAACTTGATGCTTTCCTTGTTCAGGATATATGTATATGAAAAGTTAATTGTGGATCCCTCTTATTGCAGGACGAACAGCGAGGTACATAACAATAGTGATTCATTCTAATTATAATACTCACAAAATAACGCTAAACACCAGGGAGCGTAACGCTTATATTGTTTTACCTATATAACACTACTAAACGTATTACATGTAACGGAGGTTGTACAACAGCTCCAGCTGTCATAGCACTCCTGCAATCAAATCAAATTGAGGCAACCCCCATCACAAGCCACACGAGTTGCCTATGTGTTGCGTTGCCACATGTCAACTTCATTGATAGGTAAGCATTTGTCGGAAAATACATAGTTACATAAGGTAGTTGTTACATGCCTTGTAACTACTAAGTAAATGACGAGATTATACTTGCTAGGAGTTTTTGACCTCTCCAAAAAAAGTACGTACCAATATTACGTATTATATTGACATATGTTAATTAAAATTATAAAATATTACCTGTCCATTACATTAGTATCGTAAAATTGGAAGCTTTTTGAATAATTATTATTAATTGCCTACCTTTAACATTCAGGAATTATCTAAACTTGTTTAACATTCGTGTAACATAAGACCAAGTTTTATAGTAAACCTATACATAGGATGTAAGTGGACGATATTAATTACATTAACTAGAACACGCGACCAACGTAAATTTCAAATTACTTATTGGACTGGGTATTTATAAGGCTATTCCAAAATAAGTTGACAAATAATAGGATGCTTCTCCAATAATGTATACATTTTTGAAATCATAGGGAAGGGTCCCTACAGAAAAGTAAACAATGTAGAAGTTTAATGGTAATTTTAATAAGCTTAAGAGATAATACAGGAAGTTTATTAAAACTTTTGTATAATCCATTTTTTTTAATCTCGTATAATAAACTCTGTAAGTAGCTGTCAAAATATAAACGACTCCCATTTAGGCAGCTAAAACGTCCACTATGAGATAGTAACGAGCCATCAAAAAAAAAAAAAACGCCATCAAAGTCGGCCGAGCAAAAAAAGGCTCAAATTGTCAATGCTGTCACATTATATGACAACCACTGTCTGTTTTACAATCGTGACAGCCACTTGACAAAAGTTTGACAACAAAAAAGTTTCGTTTTGAGCTTAGAGTTGCCACCTCCATGAAAATGACCCGGAGACTCCGGGTTTCCACGAAGTATCTCCGGGCTCCGGGTTTCTTACGTTATTCTCCGGGTCAGCTTTGAAATTGAAATTTGTATTTATAAATTTATATAATTGTGAATCATATATAATATATCCATGTATATGTCGTTTAACATATAGATTATGTTTGAAATCTGGCGCGTTTCTGTCTCTAGAGGGCAGTATCGGTATATAGTACAATCTAAGATATTATCTTAGTGCAACCTAGATATGTTAATTTAATGTTTAATTAATTAATTAAAATGTATTTAATTTATGAATAGTATTTATTACGCCACGAAGATCGTATTCAACACAACTCAACCAATTGTGTCCAATTGTGTTTCTCCAAAAACACAATTCGGCACAAAAATCGCCTTCAAATATTGCGCGCCGCTCCCCCCCCCCCTCCCGCCGCGGACACCAATCTGCGGGTCAGCTGTCTCGTAAGAGTACGACAACCTACAATTGGAGTCCCAACAGAAAATCGGCGCCCTGAACGACTTACTACAAGGAAGAAAACAATTTGAGAGCGACATAAATAACTGTATCAACTGGCTTAAGGAGGCGGAGGTTGCGACATCCTCCGACATAAGGGCAGCTAACTTAGATGTGCTTGAAGAACTGTTAGCTAAATACGAAAAATTAAACGACGATGCTCAACAGGTCCAAGGCGACATCAATAAAATCACTGAGCAGGGTAAAGCTATCCTGCCTACCATTAGTGAATCAGACAAGCTTATATTGAACGACACTCTCAATGGTTTAAGAGACCGACATAACAGAATCGCTACGTTAATTAAGGACAGAACGCAGACCCTGAAACAGAACATTCAACAAATCAAAGACGCGCAGGCGCGAATTGCTGAAAGCAAACAGTTCATACAAGACATCCAGAACCAACTGAAAGAGCTGAATAGACCTATCGGAGCCAAGGTTGAGGACGTACAAAGCGTCCTCTCTACTTATGAAAGACTTCTGTAGGACTTAAAAGCCAACAAAGCCAAACTAGGAGATGTTCCCGGAGCTAATGCGGCCGAGCTGCAGGACGTTGTAAATCTACAAGACGATCTTATTAAGTCGATAGAAGATCAAATAGCCAGACTACGCCAGTTACTCTTACTTAGGGAACAATATCTTGCGCTCATAACAGATATTATGACCTTCATTACCAAGTATACCGAAATCATCCGCGATATAGAAAAGTCCGGAGGCACCGTCGAAGAAAAGATTCAAAAATATGATGACGTTATAGTGAATATTCAAGAGTGTGAGGCACTGCTCGCTTCCGCAGCTGATAAAGGACAACAAATCGCCGCCGATGGCTCTGCCCAGGATAGCAACACCATAACGGAACAAATCCAGTCTCTGAAACAGTCCCTACAGAACTTAAGGAGAGCTGTAGAAAAGCAGCGACAGGAACACGAGAACACCGCCGCTGAACACCGTAAACTTGCCGCGGAACTGGAAGAAATCTTAGATTGGTTGCACGCCAACGAGGGCACAGTCAGGTCCAGACCTTTGCTGAGCAGAGACGTGAGCAGCGTGGACAAAGAACTAGCCAACCATCACAAGTTAGCAGAAAACATCAACCTGGCGCGTTTCTGTCTCTAGAGGGCAGTATCGGTATATAGTACAATCTAAGATATTATCTTAGTGCAACCTAGATATGTTAATTTAATGTTAAATTAATTAATTAAAATCTATTTAATTTATGAATAGTATTTATTACGCCACGAAGATCGTATTCAACACAACTCAACCAATTGTGTCCAATTGTGTTTCTCCAAAAACACAATTCGGCACAAAAATCGCCTTCAAATATTGCGCGCCCCTCCCCCCCCTCCCGCCGCGGACACCAATCTGCGGGTCAGCTGTCTCTTTGAGGTGGCAACTCTATTTGAGCTTCGACATAACCACTATTTCCATCTCTCCGGTTCATAGCCAGTTTGGTTGACTTTTTTTGGATTATAGATTTAACCAAGAAGACTAGAACAAGGAGACCGAGCTCGCGTAAAATAGGTACCGAGAGAACGGCACAAATGACGTCAAAATCCGCTAGGGTATTAGCGGCGCTGTAAGCGCCGCATTTCTTAGCTGCGGAAAGCTTCGGGAGTTTCGTAAACAGAGCGTCTAACCCTGAATGTACCCGAATCTTGTACTTGTGCGCGCTACCGCTTTGCGCAGATATTATTAAGCTTATCAGTTTATCTTTCGACGTACATATTTTGTGCCGCCCGAAACACGCGAGCTCGGTCTCTTCTACTACTTCAGCTTGTTCTAGTCTTCTTGGATTTAACAGCTGAAAGTAGAAAGTTAGGGAATAGGCCACGCCTGGAACAATCTATGACGTGTCGGGTTAAAATCACACAGCAGACTATAGGCAAAGCCATACAGACAAATCGTTGAAGCCAACCGGAAGCCAACAACGAGGTTCGTGTTCATTTCGTAGAGTTTACTAGATGAACATCCCCCTTATCAGATTTAAACGAAAAAATATGAGTAAATGGATAGTGGTGTAGTGACTTGAAAGGAAGTATTTCTATGCCCCAGGGGTCGATTTCGACTTACAGGGAGTCCATGTTAGCGAAAAAAAAAAAAATTGGGGATGTACGAGATGTAAATGGAGGTCACGTGAGAGGACCCCATTTAGGCAGGTCATGTCACGATCAACACGTTTCGTAAATGTGTATTACACCTAATACAGATTGTGTATACATAATAATACTTATAACTAAAGCCGGCAGATCCGGGCGGCGGGACATAGCCGTACGCGTCATACTACTTACTACTTGTATGTGCAAAAACAAAATTCATGAAAACAATAAACTGTTGCAATTTATAAAGATATGTGTTAAACTTACCTTGTTATTTACGTTGAGATGTGTGAAAACTTTGTACCATCAGGTATGTTTCTACAGTTATGTCCAAAAGTGACGTTCGCAGAGATGAAAAAAATGTGATTATATTTTGAAAACGATCGCTCCACATCTACGGAGGTAATACAGGCATAATTAAATAAATTCCTGTGTGAAATACGAAGACGTTTAGGTGATTTGAGAAACACTCTTTTTGTACTTGATATTGATGCGCCTACTTCTGGAAAACAATTTCGAATAGTTTCGGCTACAAGATGTAAATCATCTACCTTACAGGTAACGTAAAAAACTACAACCGTGTTCTTTAAGAGACCGGCCTACCGAAAGCATTGTTGCGGCACCATCAGTTACAAACAGTAACACTTGACTGGTTAACAATTGAAAGTTTTCTAAACATGTACACTTTTGTAGTCTTTTGCTGGCCAGTAACAGTGGAGATGTCGGTTTAGTAGAGTCCATTACACGTACTAGAACATTTACAATAGAATGTTTCTTACGATATGTTGTTTTTCATCAATACATAACCATAATCTCTTATTTTTTAATTCAGATGTGATACTCTTTATATCTTCACGTAAGCGTGGTACGTAGGTACGTAACGCTGTGCGACTGGGTATTGATTCCAGAACTCTTTGAATAATTTATTCTTGAGTATGGTAAGTGGGATATTGCAAGTAATCAACATCACAAGTAAATCAAACATGAACTGGGTTCTCGGGGATACACCACTTTTTGTAGTTGTATGTGCCACACTATTTACATGTCTTCTACAATCATATCTGTCCCAAAACATTAAAGGGATGTTGCAAAACATCACACCATATTTGTGATCCGTCGTAACGTAAATCTGGAAAGTCACCGATAAATGTATGCACTCTGTCAGCAAATGGTCGCTTTCTACCCTTCCGTGGCGTCGACATTTTCGTTATACGTAAAAATAATACGCGATTTCAAGTAAACGCTTAGAACGGTAAATATAAACTGACTCGCATCGCCCGTCGCGCATTCAGCCGGCTGTGACCCATGCACAAAGCCTGCATTACGCCACTGGGCCGCCGCGCTGTTAGCCGGCTTTACTTATAACAGACAGTATTTAGAGAAGGAATTACTTTAAATCCTACCTACAAAAAATCGTATCAAAGTGAGTAGCACTGGGTCGGCTGTAAAAAACACATGTTAAAAGATTACGAAAATTCAGTATCAGGAAGGCAGGGTGTCTACGAAAAACGTTTAGAAGTCTACGAGGCAAAACAGTTTGGGAACCTCTAGTTTAGTTGGTCTATGTTTCACAGTTTGAACTAACAAACGATACAACACAAACAGCTAAACAAAAGCATTTAGGGGAAGATCATATATGCGTAAAAACGTCAGTCCCTGATCTTTATACTGGTACATTGTGAATGCGAGCAGGCCTGAGGTTATCAGAACGACTCATAAACAATAGCTAATTAATAATTTATTCGAGGCACATTCAATCGTTTTGCTTTTGAAAAACAACATTGTCTTCATGAAGTATTACATCAACTTCAGGGAATGCTGAATTTGTTACAATTACCACCTCACTAGGTATGAATAGAAAACACAGCCACCTGTATCTACATTGAATAAACAAAACACTTAGCAGTATTGAGGAAATTACGTTTTCTAATAAATTCAACTATGGAATCACTTTGAACACGCGATCCAAAGACAACGCAAAAGTTATACACAAAACGTTCTACTCAAAATAACACGCTCCTTATGATTTTGAATATGCTTGAAATAAAACTACAAGTATTTGGTATCAAATTTAAATTCTTATTATAACTAAACCAGTTTTGTTCATAACGTGTTAGGGTTAAAACCCCCAAATAAAAAGACCCAGTCTATTCCCAACTCTGTTTTCCCAACTGTTAAGGCCGCTTTACAGTTCGCAATTTTTCTTGCAGCAATTTATATTGCGCAAGATATTTCGGTGTTATTTTACAGTTTGTAATTTTCATTGCTAATTTTAGTTGTCAGCCACTATTACCAAAATATAACTGATAAACTCATTTGCTACAAAAAGGTTTAACCATTTAAAAAAAACAAAATAGAGATGATTAAATCAATCTCAGTGAGGGAAAATTCAGAAAACCACAAAATTCAGAAATTTTAGATATCACAAAACACAATACAAACGATGGCACATCACGTTGAGGTTATGTCAAACTGTTGGCAACATGTAAAATTGCAGATAGCCGCAATAATTATACCTCCGGGCTTGATATTTTTATCGGTATGAAATTGCACGAACAAACATAAATACGCATGCATGCAATAAAAATTGCGGACTGTAAAGCGGCCTTTACAATCGTAGAATTTGCCCTTCTTCTTCTAAAAACCTACAGCATTTAATGAGAGGGGGAGAGCACGTCAGAAAGACATACGAAAAGCTATTTACTAAATCAAAACAATAGATCATCTTACTAAATACTCAACTTTTATTTAGACCATATAAGTGCAACTGTGTTTTACAATAAAAAGTTTGAATCCTAGACTGTACTATCTCACCCCTGATTGCACCCGCTTAGAAATCAACAACATATGTACATGACAATGGTCGCGTTCACCACACAGAGCCCATGATTAAGAGGTCAGAGATAATCGTCTTGCCTTTCCAAAAATGTTGTGCGTGCCATGCTCCATCTCCATTAGAAGATACTAGAACTTCAAATTCCATCAGCGGCCACTGTTTTGTTTACCTTGTAATGTTTAGTGGTCTCATTTTTATTTATAGTAAATGTCATACCATTTCTGGTCAACTTACATACGTATTTTAATAAGCCATTAAAGGTAGCTTAATACAGTCTTAAGACAGTTAATTACAGATTCACATCGAATGAAAGGTTAAATAGACCGTCATGGAAAATTATGTACATACATACATGTATGTATGTACATATTCTATCATAATAAGTTCTATAAAAAATAAAAAAATATAAATTAACCCGGTTATACGAAAGAAAAAAATGCCTATTGAATAAGTGGCACCCTGTTATGTACCCCGATGTCTCAAATCTGTAGACGACATTTCATTCGGTTTTTATCGTAGGTACCGGCCGATTTTCAAATGAAAATGCAAATCGCCCAACAACTTCTTCAGCGCTCTGAGAGATGAAATACCACTTAATTATTTGCACTTTTCCTCCTTAGTGTATACCGTCATCGTTATTGTTATTATAGTAAAAACGTTTATTTAATTACAATATGAATATTTTATTTACGCAGACACGGCTAAACTGATTCCTTATTTCGGTTATTGTACTTTAGAGTCTAGACAAGAATTCAATTCACACGTGTGCATTATAATTTATGGGCGGGGCATCTCGCCTACATGATTTTATTGGTTCCCTATTGATGTAAACACGAAAGGCAGAGAATAAAAGAGAAGAAGAGACAGAGAATAAATCATAAAAGTTTTAAAATGACATATCAGTCTGGCCATTAAGGATATAATATTTCTCTGTCAGTTCCCTTTACTTGAAGAGTTTATTCTTTTGTATCTTTTAATGCTCGGCTTTGAAATCTTGGACTTTCTAACCCTGTATGTATGTATGTATGTATGTATGTATGTATGTAATCAATCATTAATTAGCAAGAATGCATTTAGAACTATGATGGAAAATATCATAGAATTTTTAATATCGCTAATAGCACCTGTGCTTTATTTTTTTACGTGACATTCCGTGTTATCAATTTTATTCTTTTAGGCTGAAGTGTATTGCAATGGATTAGACTGCAATAAAATAGGTGGAATCCCAGGTCAGGACTTCAATTTGCATTATTTAATTACGTAAATCAAACGTCCCTAAACGGTATTTTGCTACGCGGGTTAAGAACGACTGCATACACAGACGTCCCGGGAATCCCGCTCCCCCACTGTTCACTCTTACCGCCGCGGATTTCGAGAAAGCCAATTGCAAATTATACACGGTGGAGACTTTAACTGGAATATATTCGCTAGCGGGGTGGTGAATGATTTTTCAAAAAATTCCCGAGACACGTCAACTTTTAAATGTATTTACCTACATTTTACAAGTAATATGAAAAATATAGCCCTTCAGGGGTGGCTGAAACCACCCTCGACATGATTTTTTTCAAATGCAACCCTATGGCTTGTGACACCTCATTGTAAAGCTGGTGGAAAGAGGAATCCAACGCACTGATCAAATTTTAATTTTTAGTATGTTTGTAGGGTTATACATTTAAAGTAAATGGCTTTATATTATTTTTAAAAAATGTTGGCAAAACAAAATGGCGGCCGAAACAAAAATATGTTTTGTATACTATTCTAGTTTTTCTCAAAAACTACGGACTTTGCTACAAATGTTCTAATAAAAATGTCTTAGAATGAATTGCAAAATGCTCTCAAATTTTTTCATTTTTTAAATAACGTTTTTGGAAATTTCGATTTCGTGATTTTTGGAACAATCAAAAATCGCCTTTAAAAATCCTGAAGAGTATCCTTCAAAAAATTCCAAGACATTTTTGTTCTTGAGAACTTTTTACAAAAATGGGGAAATAACTATTAAAGTTTAAATAGGTACATATACTACATATATATGCGCAAGTTTTTCAAATCAATTTCTGAAAAAAATCTAAGGCCATATTCTGAAAAAGCATGGCATTTTACGTCGGAATTAGTCTGATAGAATTTTTTTCAGCACCGATAACATTGAAAATAAGCTGAATGAAAACTATTTACAAAATCGGGACATGTGGGGTTTATGTATGTTGACAATGACAATTCACTGGTGTTTGGCACAGATACAGTCGCTTATATGCGAAAAGCAGGTGAGCGCCTAAAACACACATATAAAAATATGGCCCACGTGACATGTTTAGCGCATGTATTACATCTTGACGATGATATATTGAATAAACAATATGTATTTGGGTAAGTGTCTCTACCACATTTTAAATTTTATATTGCTTTCCTGAGTTCGGTCCTGCTTCACCACGAGCTTATTGCACCCTACAATGGATATTATTAAATGACTAATAAACACGCCTACGTGTTAAAACTCACAAACTCAAAATATGTTGGGATATGGAGCAGCGTTGATTTTAGCCAAAATTATATCAAATGAGTATGAGAATAGTTCAAATAGAAATATACCTCCATAGTCAAATTCCATTTTATGAAGATTTTTTGTCCAGGTCCTATTGCGCAACCTACTGTTTGAGTTACTTATTCGCAAAATTCCAAAATAGTGTTTTTTTAGTTTTTTTTTACAGGGTGTTTTCTAAACTACTAAAAAAACATCAACTTCATGAGCTATAAAATGATATCAAAATATCAGATAAAAAATCATAAGATATTAAATATAAATATATAGGTACTCTATTTCCATTTTAAATTGAAAATAGGTAGAAAAAAGCAAGGTTCTCAGATATATTTTCTAAAATTGCTAAGCTCACTATACAAGTATACTTTATACATCAGTAAACTGTTAGTTCGTGACGTTCTTAGAAAGCTAGTTTGGAAATATTAAAAAAAAAATACATAGATATAAATGTATTAGTTAGCATTAAAATAAAGCGTTTAAAATTGCTGGAAAAAATAATTATAAATTAAAACAACTTTATGTATGTTACTATACTTAAGAAAATTTTGAAGAGCCGGCAACGCGATGCCAGCAACACCGATGCCGGCAACCAGCAAATGTCGACCAGTATACTATAGGATTGCTTTATATGTAATACATCCAAATATTTATTCGGTCCACTGTGCCATAAATTTTTTACGACGTCGTTAAAATGATTTATGACTTTAGAAACTCCACTTAAGGCGCCAGTGACGTGTATTTCAGCTAGGTTTATTAAACCAGACAATTTTTGAGATTGTCTGGCTAAATGAGCATTATTTACAGCAAATTATATTACAAATATTAAGTTTTGTATGCAGGCTAATTTTAATCTCCTATATTGATTTGAATTATGATTAAAAATGAATTATAATGAAAAAAATTATTTCACAATTTTCGAATTTATAAAAGATATATGCACGCCCATGGAATCATAAAGTTGCACCGCTTTTTTTGTTCCCCCCAGGCGTATTTATCATTTTCAATTAAAATTACAACGACTATATATAAATTAGCGATCATGGATAACTTACCAATATATAAATTTTCTTTGCTACTTAAAATGTATGCTAATAAATGAACAATTACTCAGAATTTTGGTGTTCAAATGTTATGGTTAGGATTCGGAAATGTGTGCTGCAACGCAGGGCTCGACACTATAAAACTCTATGATAATGAAAGTATAAACCGTATTTTTTTAAGCGTAAGGGCCGAACTCGTAATCTGTCATGTTATCGACGGAAGGTCGGAATCAGGTAATATGTTAATACAGTACACGAACTCACGAGTTAGTCACTCGCGACAAAAAATTGTTTACATCTACGGCAGGTGGCAAACTAAAGGGATATCTGTCATTATTGGAATAGCTCGCTGTCTTACGGAGAAATTTTATTACGGCGTCCTGGGTTACCGAATGGGACGTGCTGGACAGGAGTCCAGTGCGCATTGTACGCACGGTCAGTGGCGTGGGTATACAGGGGCAAGAAATATGCGCTTCTCTGCGTGGCAGCACACTTTTCCGGACCCTACTAAATACAAATATGTAGTAGGCTATTATAGAGTAAACAAATTTGAGTCTGACAGGAAATGCTATACTTCAACTAAAGAAGTTATTCAACTATTCTAATAAATTCAATTATTTAGTTATTCAATTATTTATTTATTGCAAGGAATAAATAAAACCCTAATGATTACAATTTTATTTTGTCGCATTTTATTGTTTTCAGCTTTAACTACTGCTAATAAATTATAAAATATAAGTTTGTATTTATTATTTCCCTGACTCCCAAATACATCCCAAAAAAGTGTTTTCGAACGTTATGAACATAAATCTGTTTCTGGGAAGCTATTTTAATAACACTCTTTTTTTAAATGTACCAATACCTGGATATGTATTATAAAAAGACGGATATATTATGTAATGATAGTAATGTTACTTTCACATCCACGTATATACTAGTACTGAGATACATATATCATTATAGGTATGCGAATATATGTATGGAAGTACTTAGTTAAAAATTAGATTTAATTTTTAAAGCAAAAATCGGAAATTCTTGAAGATACATATATCCACTTAATTTCTTACATGACAGTGAATGAAATTGCACAACAAATTGCATTAGTGGGAATCCGTCTTTAGGTTAAGGGGTTAATGAATTCAAAAGTATTTTTATCGCAATCTACGGGAAATAGTTATGCGATGTTTTTACTTTTTCATTTTTTTTATTCGCGCTCATTTGCCTACAACAGTCTTTAACTAATTTTGGCGAATTTTGTGACCGTTCGTGACGATAGCGTTCCTCTAAAATTTTAGGTAACTAGGTAGGTATCAATTTTTCTTATCACATACTACTTATATACAAAGTTTCAGAGAAATCAATATTTTGTGGCGAAGTTGGCGTGGAATGTCCCATAATGATACGCAATTATTATTTAAACCGATTTAAACTTTCCAATGACGCCTCAAACTTTCCAAATGAGTAGATTTAGGAAATAACTGTTAAATTTCTCACATAAATATTTTTTTAACATGTTGAATTCCTATTTGTGTGAGTTTCATATTATTTATAGGCAGTGACGGAATTTGAAATTCTTGTATTTTCGTTACGAAGCATGGGACCCACAGCAGAGTTTAGGAGGTTATTACTAGACCCAAATGAAAGGTTAATATAGCAAAAAAAAAATTTAAACGAGATAGCAAAAAAACTTTAGAGTAGCAAAAAAAACATGTTTTACGAGTTTTTACGAGGGTAGCAAAAAATTTTAAATTAATGAAGAATGTCTGAATCTCCAATAAATCTTGCTGAGCTACAAAATATTTGCGAAATATATTCTTTTCTTATTCATCAAGCAAATACAAAATTTTTTTTATACTTTTCTTTTTTCGAAATTTCGAGATCTGTTACAGTCATGAACATTTAAATTTTTACTTCATAGGTACCAGCACAACATTTTGTATTACTTAACAATAACTTTAACACGAATAAAAATTTTGCGAAAGTAAAACATAAGAATAAAAATTTTGTACATTCATAAGGTGGTAAATCTGAAAAAATATATACCTAATATATGTATATTTTGCGATCCGTTTCTAAAATTGTCTGGGGATGCAGACACTTTCTAACGAAGATGCGAGAATTTTGCCATAATGCCTGTTAAACTGCATTAACTATTCAGCGCAACGCAACGGGATAGGCGTACTCATAAAGAATTGGTTTCTTGTTTCTTTATGGGCGTACTACCCGAGAATATACGGTGGTGTATTATTCTCGGGTACTACCGTGTATACACGAGTCCCGGCACGATCAGTGCACGGGCATGAAATACATACATGCCTATATAACTTACAAGGCGCTTAAAAAATACGATTTATACTTTAATTATCATAGTTTTATAGTGCCGACCCGACATTATGGCACACATTTCCGGACCCTAATGATTACAATTTTATTTTATCGGATTTTATTGTTTTCAACTTTAACTACTGCTAATAAAATATATGTTGTTATTTATTATTTCCCTGACTCCCAAATACATCCCAAAAAAAGTGTTTTCGAACGTTATGAACATAAATCTGTTTCTGGAAAGCTATTTTAATAACACTCTTTTTTAAATGTACCAATACCTGGATATGTATTATAAAAATATGGATATATTATGTAATGATAGTAATGTTACTTTCACATCCACGTACTAGTACTGAGATATACCATTATAGGTATGCGAATATATGTATGGAAGTACTTAGTTAAAAATTAGATTTAATTTTTAAAGCGAAAATCGGAAATCCTTGAAGATACATATCCACTTAATGTAATTTCTTACACGACAGTGAATGAAATACTGTGTAATGCAAGAAACTGTATATCTTTATCTACTAGTGTAAGTCTGCCTGCATGAAATTGCATAAGTGGGAATCCGTCTTTAGGTAGGTGTTTATATTTATTACTATATATTTTTTATTTCCTAGTCACGTCAATTAAACAATATATACAATACATAACCCACTTCTAATATAATATTAGTTAAAACGTTTTGTTTTATACACAGATAGGTACCTAGTTAATTAACGTTACTTATATTATCGCAACTTTTAATTTAGGTAAGTAAAATTTAAATTAACATATTAAATGCAACATAAAATAATATAGCCAATAAGTGCAAATGTAACGAAAATGTTAGTTTAATAATTAACGAGAATAAGTAGGTATATCTAAACAAAATATGATAAATAATAACATGTAACTCTTAACATTTGCACACTACATAACCTTACCTTAATGCCAAATCGTATTGAATATTCAAAAAATAATTGGGGTGCTTATTCAGAACTTCCACTTTCACCGATTTTTTTACACGCGACGCGTTTCAGATTTCGTTCCTAACCTCTTTCCACCTCACACATCACTTCGTTTCCAACGCAACTATAAAATACTAGCAAAACTGACAAACGACTGACAAAACCATGCAAATTGCACAACCGCAATTGCAATTAAATCATCCGGGTTGCCACAGATAAGGAAGACTGGCTAGGGAAGGGCACCAAATATCGATATATCAAAATATCGATATTTTTTCAGAAAATAATCGATAAATATCGTCGATATTTTTAATCTCGAAATATCGATATTTAATTCCGAGTATCGAATTCGATTTTTTAAGAGCTTTATTATATTTTATAGTAATTATATATTCTACCTATCATTGTCATATTTTTAACCGTTTCATGTATAAATTAATATAAACCAGAGTGCGCGAGCTTCGGTACAAGGGCAGATAATAGAAGCAGATTAACCGGGGACCACATCAAAGAAAAAGTGCTTCTGATGTCTATATCTGATCAATATTGGTTTGAGTAAAATTTGAATAAGAAACAATTAATTTAAACTTTTGACTATAATAATAATTGTCTTTTACTTCACTAATAATAAATAAATATGTATTTTAATAATAAATGAAACTAATACAACTGCCAAATGTGTGATTTTTTTTCACGTTCGAATATTTTGACAATTTTTTAGGTAATCGTGACTTGGTGTAAAAATATCGGTATTGTTTCCTTAGTATATATCGATATTGTCTAAAAATATCCAGAAGATATATATAGATAGATATATATCGATATATTTTTTCCATTTGCCCATCCCTAAGACTGGCTGCTGCACACTGTAGTTTATTATTCTGTGAGTGAAGTGAGAAAGGAACTAACGAACGTGGTTTCTGGTTGCATTAACTAGTTCTATGAAGTATGTATCTCCTAAAAAAGCGAAATCGTAAAAGACGCCAGATAGAAGTTTAAGTAGACAAGAAGAATGGCAAATACCTACATACGTAAAATTATAATTTGTATTCAGCTTCAGCACTTATTACGACAGACAACCAATAAAATTATTGGTTGTGAATGGCACAAAACATATAGGATTCTTCTATGTGAATGGCACAAAACATATAGGATTGTGAACACGGTAGTTTCACGGAACTATTCGTTACTTTTTATCCGTTACTTGGCGAAGTAACAAATAGAAAAATTACAGCAATTTTTCTTGCGTGCACGCGTATTTTTGTCTGAATGATTTCTTAACAAATAAACACAAATACGCATGCGTGCAATAAAAATTGCTGCAATTTTTCTTACCGCCAATAAAAATTGCGAACTGTAAAGCGGCTTTCAGGCCCTTCAGCGACTGATTAAATCAGCTTACCGCACTGCCAGCACAATTTTTTTTCGGGTTTATTCGCTTAGTAAAGTAAATGAGTTTTGTAAATGTTTTTTGAGTGATAAAGTAAAATGAAAATTTTGCAAAAAATACAAGGATAAAAAGTTCCCATATTCACTGTGTAATTTTGCAAAAAAATACTTCGTAAATCTTTTGCAAGCCGTTTCCAAAATAATCCGGTGACACGATTTTTGAATTTTCTTTTTGCTACTTCCATTTGAAGTTTTTGTGGCAATTATAGAATTACGTAGGTGTAGTAATCATTAATTATCCGCTAAAGTATGACGTGGGTCCCATGCTTGCTTACGAAAATATGAGAATCTGAAATTCCACCAGCCACCACTGCTAACAACCTTTGCTAAAGGTCTAGGCCTAGACTAAACTGAAGAATAGCGGCGGCTCTTGTCGGTGTCGCGTCATCGCATCGTGCATTTCATCAGGTGCTTGCAAAGTGGTCACATGATTAATCAGACGAAATACGATAGTGATAGAGGTCTATCTGAGAAAATTAATTTAGATGAATATATTTAAAAAGAATACCCATGGCTCTAATGTCACAAATGACTCGTGTACTTCATGTCAGGTTTTATTTATTACAGTGTAGTATATCTCATCGTTTGCAATCCCTGATACTGACGCTGTTAAACTACACTGAACTGCATTTGCTGTTTTACCTCCAATCATGCAGATGACTCATTTCATTATTTGTTATTTGGACTGAGTCTCAGTTCAGAGTGAGTTTTTAATTTTTAGAGTATGCCTTTAGCTTTAGTGTATATGTCTATAGAATCATTGTTTCATAAAAAATGGTGAAATGGAATATGTGAGGATGTTTGTACCATTTTTTGACACTTTTTTTTAAAATACTGCCGAATCTACACTTCTAGGCGTCGACTAACTTTGTTATTTTAAATGGAACACCCTATATATTTTTGCAAATTTGAAAAGAGCACACAATTTTGAGCCGTTTCAGAGATGTTTTTTAAAAAAATTGACAGATGTTAGGGTCTAGAAAATGATAATACCATATTTTCAATTTGTTATGTTACATTTTGATAATTTCAAATCGAGGTAACTTGTTTAGTTCAAATGGACCACCCTGTATCTTTTCGGCCCAAATTTCCTCAGTTCTCTTTTTGCTCACATGTACATCGTGGGGGTTAGTTACAAACTTTGGGGATATTTTCGGTTTTCCTCAGTTTTTGAGGATTTTTTCTTAAAAGTTACATCAACAACACACTTTAAAAATGGCTATAGTAATTTTTAAAGTATGTTGTCCTGAAAATAGTGCTTTGTTTTTATCTTTGTACATTTGCTATATATGTATATAGATAGTACCGCCAATGTTAAGTAATTTACCACCTTACATGAGAGCAACAATATTGATTGAACCCTGATGAAGAAGAAATAAACCTCCAAAATGTTGGCAAAAAATCGAATAGTTTGTTATTTATTCCTGGACCTAATCCAACCAACCAAAAAACTAACAGAGAAGAAGGTCACCAAATTCCCCACAGATATGTTAAATTTTAAAGTCTGCCGTTTCCAATTCATGGCTAGTTTAATGATAACTTTACTAAATAAATCATAAAAACCGAAGAAAATCGAAAATATCTCCAAAATTTGTTACTTTAACCCCGATGATGTGCATATGATCAGAAAGAGAACTGAAAGTTAGACAACTTGGACTGACAAAATACAGGGTGTTCCATTTGAACTAAACAAGTTATTTCGGTTTGATTTTGGTCTAATGTAATAAAGAGCCATCCAAAAAAAAATCATCAAATCTGGCTATGAATGAGAGATGGAAATAGTGGTTATGTTGAAGCTTGAAGCCAAACTTTGTCGTCAAACTTTTGACAAGTGGCTGTCACAATTGTAAAATAAATAATGGGTGTCATATAATGTGACAGCTTTAACAATTAAATGAGGTTATAAATTTAAAATTAAGAATAGACAGCTTTGGTGACGTTTTTGGATGGTTCACTAAAATAAATTGAACACTTGGTGTATCATTTTCGAATTAATTGGAATTTCATAGTATGGAGCACCTTATGTTCTTATGCCGTACCAAAAATAAAATGAGCCTTCTACCCAAAAAAAAATATGATGGTTTTTCCAAACCATAACACCTATCAATTTTTTTTAAAAAAAACATCAAATATATCCGTAACAGCTGGGTTGGTTTAGGTTATGGTACATGTTTTCGACTTAAAATTGTGTGATCTTTCCAACTTTGTAAAAGTATATAGGGTGTTCCATTTTAAATAAGGAAGTTAGTTGATGCTTAGAAGTATATTAATACCCTGTAGATACCGTGACATTTTAAAAAGGTGTTGGCACCTTTTTAAAAGGGTGGGAACAACCTCACATATTTGGTTTTAGCATTTTTTATGACTAACTGTTCATTAGACCAAATACACACTAAAAACCCACCCTGTATATTAAAACACAGTACATAATGGTGTAAGAATAAGGTATAGAATAAATTAAAAAAACAATATTTTCAAAGACTATTTAAGTTCAAAAACTTATAAACAAAACTTACTAAAACTTCTTAATAGGATCGCCAGTTCAAACTGCGTCGAAATAATAATAATTAGTGTATTTATTTACAAATGATACTTAATAGATTCATGTCATATAAATTAGTACATATATTGGCACTTTTTCTTATTAGCTTGGCAATACAATAAAAAATAAATAAAATTATAACTACGCTTTATTATTCTTTGCTATATTATGTGACGCCCAATTTAAGGATGTCTTCCAAGAATTTGAGAGGGCTTCGTCAAACTTTGCTCTAAAGTGTAGTAGTGCTTCTTCATCTGTCTTATTGAGAACCTGAAAATGTGTTTTATAATTAGTTGATACAAATTTAATATATCTTTAGGTTATTTTCACAAAAAAGGGAATTTTCCCTGTAGATGGCATTTACTTGGCATGCAATAGATGTTTTGTGATCCATCAAATTTACTTATATATTTTGTGTTTTTTTTTTATTTTGTTCTGGGATATAAATATTTTAATATACAGTGACTTACAAAACTATTTGTACGGCAACACTTATACTAAAAAGTTGTAAACCTTTTTTTAACCCTTTGAAAAAAAAACCTGTAAATTATAGAAAAGTCAGTATATATGCTACACATAGCATCGTCGATGTATAACAGCATCGACGTATAAATAATACATAGCAGAAATCTGATATGCATACGGTGCGAGCTGGCGACATTTGTTGCTAGTGTTTTCCCAAACTATATTGCATCAAAACATGCATAAAAATGATGAGACAAAAAAATCCGAAACTTCACTTACTAAACAGAAACTGTTATTTAAATCGGATCAAATTACCGAGGTTGGTCGGCAAAATAAAAAGCAATCCTCCCACTAGTGGTCTAAAATTGATTCAATTTTCACAAAAACAGTGTAAACAGTCTGTTCGAGTTGAAACAAGCGGGTGAGTGTTGCGTCAGTCATTCTTGATAAGAATCGCAGCAAATCAATAGAATTTGTAAAAAAAATATGTAATCTAGAGTGACATTTTGAGATAAACTATGGTTTTACTCTCATCTGGAAATAAAATGTTTTTATAGAAAGTTTCACTTTTACATACTTTTTTTTGAAAATTATAGGGCTTTGCGGCGATTCACATTATGTATGAATGGCTTCTTTTGGACAGTTTGGCAGTTCGAGTATGCAAGTCATTTCTATGCCACACATGTGGGCTTGCTTCAAAATTACACTGTTTACACTGTTTTTGAACAAATTGGCTCAATTTTGGACCACTAGAGAGGGATTACTGCTTTTATTTCACCCACCAACCTTGTAGTATTAATATTTGTTTGTGTCCCATATTATCCTTGTGATTAATTAATAGCTCCATCAAGTTAAAATTTTTTAAAACATTTTCTCGACTGTACGAAAAGTATAAGAAAAATTGCCGAAATTTAAGTAACACTTCCTGTTTAGTGAGCTACATTTCAATTTTTTTCGCAGCATCATTTTTGTGCATTTTTTGCTGCAATATTATAACGAGACATGTTCGTACGACTGCAAAATTTGGGAAAATACTGGCAGTAAATGTCGCCAGTTGGCACTGTAAACATGAGATTTCTGCTATTGGTATAAACGTACTGCTACTTCGTATGAATAGTTCTCTGGCTGCAATTTTGCGCATATTTTTTTCATCACTCATAAACCGTTATGTACATTGATGCTGTTTACACATCAAAATACTTATACACCTGTGATGCTATGTACAGAATATACTCTTCTATAATTTGTAGGATATCCTTTTTTAGTTGTGTTATGCGAGAATTGCCATAGAAATAATTTTGTGTCACTGTACATAGGTGTTTTGTAAATTATTTATAATCTGCATGAATTACTATTTGTAATTTATTTTGAGGCACACTCTAATAGGTACATTCATCTTTAAAATTTTGTTCTTTGTTAATTTTTAGACAATTGCTAACATACCTAGGACAACCTAAATCATATCTGTGGTTCATAATGAATAATGAGAAAATATCAAGTCTGTATTTAACGATTATAAATAAAACTGTAGAAAGTATAAAAACGAAGAACTTACCAGAGTTTCTCTTAAATAGTTGAGATCTTTTTCAGAACTTAATTCAGGAAGACCTGTTGAAATCATCATTGCAAAAAGAGAAAGTATTAAGTTTCCATGCTTTCGTAAAATCATAAATGCCTAAAAGAAAAAATTAATATTCACTGCACTTTTCCATTAGGAAAAAAATACCTTTTCACAATATTCTTGAAAAATCTTGAATTCTAATGCTTTAGAATTTTGTCCTTTGTTTATTACGTAAACAAAATCGTGTGTTAATACAAATGGAACTCTTTTCTCTCTTGAATCCAAACTTTTCCTTGAAATGGCCCAAAATGTGACCAAAGTCAACGTGGAACAGCTAAAACAATAGAATTAAAATTGTGCAATAAAAAAGTTCCTGCATATGACTGTATATTTTATATATTTTTTATTTTGTATTTGTATATTTGTATTTTACCTGGCCATTCCTTTTAACCATTATATTATCAGAATGCCTATCGGCAATACCCAAAACATACGTCGCTACACAGTAACCAGCACACGATAATGTAAATTCATTTACAGCTTTATTTAGGGCAGCTTCTGTTGTATTGTAATCTTTCAACCAAGCTGCAAACAGAATAACTTGGTGCTTAACACAAATTAATGTTATAACCATTAATTTTATATACAGGGCCTTTCGGAAATAAACTGCTTGTCAAAATTAGCATAACACTTTTTAGATGAGCGCAATTTGCGTTCTATTTAGGTAGAGACTTGAATTGAAAATTTCGGTTGCCTAAAGGATTAGTTTTAAAAACCAACCACACAAAAACCAATGCCGTGTCGAAATTTAAATTCGTAGAAGGATGCTGGTGGATAAAAATTCTATCCTGGCCCACATTAACACCTCCCAACAAGTCATGAGCGTTTAGTCGCTGTCTCATCTTTTCAACCCTTTGCCACTCCATGAGCCACTCCCTCTGTAGTTATGCTAGGTTTTGCTTGTTCTGACCTCTGCTGGGTGATTCCATTAATCCTAATGCTGTCAAGTCAATTGGTGGTATGTGCATATAATATAAAAACTTGACATGCTGAACTCTCGAAAAATGTTCATCTTTATAAAGATTCTTCAGTTTTAATATCTACAAGTTTTCAAAAAGTCCCTGTATATTTTTTTATAGTAGACTGTTGTAATTTTCCTATATACACAATATGCCTTTATTGTGGAGCTTTAAAAATCTAATTTTAGTGTTTATTAGTGGTGCATACAATAAAAGTTAGCAGATTAAAAATTAACCAAAACCCATAGTTAATAAAAAAATAAAATAAAAAACAAATAAAGTCATGTGCATGTCAAATATCTTTTATTCAATTTGTTTAGGTTTTGGTGCCTTGGTTTTAACTTTAATCTTTTATTATTAAACTCCCTACCTAATATGGGCCCTTTTTCTAAAGGCAGCAGTTGCTGTGAACATCCCTTTCTCCTTTTGTATATTTGCAATTGTTTCAGCGTTTAATACAACTTCTATCATACCTACTCGATGCTCTAATGATATGCATCCATACGGGTTCATTCTACAAAAGAGTAATTTTTATACATAGTAAAACATACGTTTGTCTTTTTTTTGTTTTTAACCAACCTTAGATCCAAACCTTCTCTTTTCCATAACCTATCCATAGTTTTTAACATCTGCAATGTTAACATGTCCTGGCGGAGATCATCACCATTTTTAAATATGACGTATATATCATCACCATAAGCGTCAGAATTTTCAAACACCACCCAAAGTGGCCTCATTTTACTATCCATGATTCTACATTTTTCTATTCTACAAAGAACAACACATTTTTTTTTTGTCATTCGCAATATTCAGCTAAACAGAAAGTCCAAAGTTTTTATGGCCTTGGCCAAGATTTGAGTTTTTAGTAATTGTTCAATAAATCATGTTATTCTATTAATTCTGTTAATATTAATGTAGTATAATCCACAATACATACAAAACACCATATAAGAATAAAAACCAGCATATATGTATATGAAAACTAAAATACTTAACCCTCCGGAACGCGCGGTAGCAAAATGATACAAGGGGCGGATTCAAATAGGCGGCGTGGGTACTGCAAGGGGGGCCGGAGAGGTATGACCGCCTTTAGCTTCCCTTTTTCACCGTTCCGCATGGGTTCAGTAGATCGCCAGCGGCCTAGCAGTGCATCATATGGATATATTGTTGACTGTGATGCAAAATTGTGAAGCAGAACTGTGATTCTTTTTTATGCAAGTGACAAATTAGTATTTTTTTATCATATATACTCATTTTATAGGTTACCAAAATTGCTGAGACATTATTTTAAAATAAATGTTACCACAGTAATAGGTAATTATGTGATCACTCCAACTTATATAAGTACCTACTTACCTAGTTACCGTTTACTTATTTTTACCGACGAAAAAAGTGAGCTACGACTTTGTTGTAGGTTTGAAAAGTTATTAACAGCTTACATACTCTAAACCAGGCCTCTTCAACTCTGGTGCTATTGCCGCACCGACCGAGCGCGGTCAAACACTGGGAATTAAATGCAAGAATATGATGCTGTCTGTCTGTCGCGCAAAGGCGGCTGTGCTGCGAACGAGTGAGGAAGGCAGTGGACAGGCATCGGTGCTGCGAACTGCAGCACCGGTGGGCGCCGGCACCGAGTGCTCGTGTTGGAGAGGCCTGCTCTAAACGAATAAAAATCTTATACGTATTTCGTTAATACAGAGAATGTATGATAATGATACACCGCGTGCTACAACTGGACCATGCATTCCAGAGGGTTAATAGGTCAAAACTTAAAGATCTCTATCTTTGTTCTCATACTGAATACAATTATTGAATACAGAAAAAACAATTAATTATATGGCCTCTCATCATTCGCTATTTCTATATAACATATGAGATACAAGTAGATTATAGTAGACAAACAAAGATGTTCTCATACTGAATACAATTATTGAATACAGAAAAAACAATTAATTATATGGCCTCTCATCATTCGCTATTTCTATATAACATATGAGATACAAGTAGATTATAGTAGACAAACAAAGATTGTTTGATGAATAACCTGTTGACTAAAAAATTTGAACAGTTGACCATAGACTCTACATGTGATAATAATTTGATAAAAAAAGAAAGTATGAGTTTCCTTGTGAAGTATCATTATTCGGAAAATGCAGATCATGGTTTCACTCTTGTTAGGGTTCTTCAGTGCAGTATACTGAGAACTGATGTCTTTCAACAAAACTCAACATTATTTGACAATAATGTACAAACAAAATATTACAAAGGCTTCCTACTGGTGAGTAAACAGACTTTCTTTTGCTGCAGTTAGGTATATTTGCTTTAAAAAGTAGCGGGTTTTATTGAACCTCAATAATACGAGTACACATGTAAAATTATTATTAAGATAACATTGACGGTATTGTAAACAATGAGTCACTATTATCCGTTGATGCTAAAAGGCTGATGTATGCTTCTCGATCCTTTTGATGGATTTGCGTAAATATCACTACTTTCAAGAAGAGTTCAGGAATGAGAAGGACATGAAGTGGCTGGGATATATAACCCGCAGCAGTAGCCGATCGGGTAGTCTTTAAAATAAATACATGCGGTTTGCATAGTAAAACGTACACTGATATAAACTCGGATATAAATGGATATATAAATTAGTGATAGTTATTAGTTTATTTTGTTATTGTGTTCCGTTAAATAAATAGTATTTTAAAAGTGCATGTTTAATTTTTCATACTAAAATGAAATCGAGTTAGACAAAACATTACAGTATATATTTAATAGAATATTGAAATTTAAATCACTCTTTGGAAACTCACTCTTAATTTTTGTTTGGCCTAAGAAGTTCAGTGTCAAAGATTTAGACCCACCGCACACGACAGACAGTCTGTCAGTGACTATTTTGTTGGAAGACACCGCAGACCGACCGACAGTAGGTGAGAAATCGGAGATAATTCGCAAACGTACATATAATCGGTGGCGCGTTTAGATAGACCATGGGGTGATGAATGTGCAAGATGTACTTTGTAATATTACTAAAAAGTAGAAAAAGAAGAAATAGTATTTTTTTTACGATGATTTATTTACCCACTTACTAGTCAAAGTTTATTAAAATGAAAGTTTTATATACTATTTGATGATCTTGTTCCCAACACCAGATTGTGACTATGTGGTACGCTACTGACCACGCATTGTATTTCGCCCAGCGCCGACTAAATTGTAGTTCGTGTGCGTTACCTCGTAAGAGTGCATTTGTTCCATTTGTCACCAACTGGTCACAGACAATTGAGTCGGTGATAAAAATGGAGCAGGTTCCAATTTTTTAGTCGGGCCGTCGTTTTAGTCTGTCGTGTACGATGTCTGATTTAAACGTATACGTTACATTCATACAGACAAAATTGTGGGTGACCGATAGTCGGTCATCTGCGGTGGGCCTTATATTAAAAAAAAAAAAAAAACAGAAGCTATGAATAACTCTTCAGTAGAATTTCACTATTATACTTCCGATTGGTCCAAAAATTTAAACAAACATATAAAACTTACCACTCACATCTACCACAAACTAAACTTTTTTAAAAACTCCTACATACAAATTATTCAATTAATACTTACTTTATCCTTGTACACCTATAACTAGGATCCAGAGGGCTTCTTGTATGGTTGATGGCAGTTTCAGGTGAGTACTTACTAAGGCATTCCCTAAGGGCCGCTTTAGCCTTTTCCTTGTCTTTTCTTTGCCTTATCAGATCGCTACACTTTTTTTAACCTATCTAAACAATCTAGTTGCTTCTGTAAAATTATCATATGTTCTTGACTTCCCCTACAGTAAGCCTCTAGAATGAGGCCGAATCTAACCGACACAGCAGGCACTTGCATTTCTGATCTAAAATCAATTGATCAACATGTAATCTGTTACATACCATATTACATTTTAAGGAAATGTATATGTATACGATATGTATCAGGATACTAGGATTATTAGGTTCAACAGCAATAGATAAGTAAATTTTTCTCTCAGATGAACGCAAACCGAATACGAGACTGAGGGGTGAGTATTACAAGTAAATTGTACATACATTTCTAAAACAAACATGGATATTTACCAGGCTGCTGAAAAGGTCTAGAGGTCGTCGAAAATTGAAGGCATTTTTAATGAAGCATTTCCTAATAGGCCTTCTTAGTAGAAAACAATGATCCACCACATTCAGCACAAATTAACTTTATGCAAGTCATTAATTCAACACTGTTGTTTGTCAGTGCTTTTATGCATTTACATAATATATCAGCGTGGAAGACAAATATGCCAGAACAAAATACACTGAAGAACATTTTGTCTATTCAAAAGTCAAATACAAATTTTACTCAAAAATTTTTCATGAAAACTTCAATCTCTCTTTTGGTAAACAAGTAGATACTTGTTGTACTTGTGAGGAACTTCAACAAAAAATTAAATCTAAATCTCTGAATGAAACTGCAAAAAGAGTAGCAGTTGCAGAAAAAGTCGTACATATCTGGCGCTCGAAAAAATTTCATTCAAAGATGAAAGAGGTTTAATCACAAGCAGATTCAACTGTTGCAGCAATATGTATAGACTATATGCAGAATTTAATGCTGCCTGTGACACCAGTACAGGATACATTTTATCTAAGACAGCTAATGGTCAACGTGTTTAACATACACAATCTAGTAAGCGGTAAAAGTATGTTTTATGTATGTATATCACGAAGGGAGTGGGAAAAAAGGACCCAACAAAGTTTGCTCATTTATTCTACATTTCATCCAAACTTGTTTGCCAGATACTGTAAAGCACCTACACATTTTCTCAGACGGTTGTGCAGGGCAAAACAAAAAATCATACCGTTATAAGGTTTTGCTCTGCTCTTGTAGAATTGGGTTACTTTAAATCAGTAAACCAGTATTTCCCTATCCGCGGCCATTCTTTTATGGCCTGTGATCGTAATTTTGCTGTTGTAAGAAGGCAAATTAGGAAGTTCGATGGTAAAGGAATACGTGGAAATGATTGCTGCCTCCAGTCGCCAAGCAAATTTATTGTTACTATGGTCTATGATAACAACAATATTATAAAGGGTTTCAAACAATGGTGGCCAAAACACTTCAAAAGAAATTGCTTATCTGAGGATTCTTATGATAGAAACAGTTTCTAGAGACAAAAAAAGTACCATTTAATATATGTACCTTTATGCAATTTTCTCACGAAGCTACTAGAAAGAGGTATGTCACAGCTAAGGAGTTCATTGATGGACTTGTACGGCATGATTTTAAAATATATGCCACTAATAGAGTGAAGAATTTGCCAAATAACAGTGCTTATTCTGAAAAGCGCGTTCCTATTAATATAAAGAAAATGGAAAACCTCAAAAAAATTTTATTATAATATTTATTACTTATTTACCAGATGATGAAAACTTTAGGAATTTTTACATAAATATTATGAATTCTCCGCATCTGTGGTTGGCCAATCACAGATGCGGAGGAAGAACTTTTAAAAAAACTAGTAGTTGTGTTACCTTTTGTTAGCTTTTATCTGTAATAAATGAATATATTAAAAAAAAAACATTATTTATTTTTGAAATAATATTTCATAGGGGAACCCCACAAGTCACAAAATTTAAGTATATTTTTTTGGTAAATCACAACCTCTTTTATCTATCTTAGTGAGTTAAAATATATGTCAGATATCACTTTAAATAACTATCAGAAGAATTTTGATTTTCCTATATATCTAAACGAAATACACTTTTTATTGATTTTCTCAAAATGTATTTTACTGATGTAGGGTTTCTCAAATGACAGATTCAAATGTGCTTCATATTTTTAGCATATCTTACCATTGCAGTTACTTGTGTTCTTAGACTTTTCTATTAAACACTTTGATGAACAAAACAGTTTAAAATATTTTAAAAGAAAAAATTTACATACAGTATGGTTAAAGGTCTATCGTTCAGAGTTACCGTTGATCCGGTAACATTGCTCAGCGGACTTGCATTAAGTTAGGACATAGACTCTGGGGCACACAGTACATATGTAAGTAATTTCACCTTATTTTGACACCAAAATGCTGCATAAATATCCAATGTTCCTAGTGCCCTGACACATTCTATATAAGAAATAAAATTACCAACAGCTACCTATTGCTATATTTACCTGAGATGCCAAAATAGGTAGTGTCCTATTTTTTGATTGCTTAGGGCTCTTCTGATTAGAAACTTTACTAAGTCACACTCTAAATATAACTCGTGTTTGATTGCTTGAACTAATTGCAGAAGATAGAGTAAAAGATCTTCGTCGCTAAAAACAGGTCAAAATGATTAAATATAACAGAATTTGTGAGATAAAACAAGAAAATACACCTTTAGCAACAACTACTTTTACTCCCGAAAACAGTGGTATTTATTTATTAGTTTCATGATTTTTTGCATTATAACCAATCATGTTTTGACAGGATTAGAACAAGAGGTAAAAGGAATTACTTAAGTATGGACTGATATTACATTTTAATTGATTAAAAAAAAATTCATCTGAATTCATAATAACTAAAAAAGAAATTTAGGATTTTTAACATGAGAAAAAAA